>CAMPET010000050.1:336901-355224 GCA_946803715.1 Beroe ovata | reverse complement strand
TTACTGCTGTGTGTTGTCAGGTGACACAATAATCATGTTGTCAGGTAACACAATACTGTTGTTGTGTTGTCAGGTAACACAGCATGCTGTGTATTGTCAGGTAACACAGTATTGCTGTGTGTTGTAAGGTAACACAGTATTGCTGTGTGTTGTCAGGTAACACAATACTCATGTTGTCAGGTGACATGTCCGGTATTGAGCGACGGTTGATAACCGTGGAGCAGCGACTCCAACGGGCGGAAATGCTTATCAGGGAATTTAGACAGGATTTGCGACGTATCTCGCAATAAACTACCTGAGGACTGCTTCTGCTAGTTTCGGCGTGTGTGTGTGTAGATTATTGGCTTTTCAAGCATCGTTCTTACATCTCGGTAAAGAATTTGCTGAATTTTGCATTTATTTAATTTATTATCACAACCTTTTTGCTCGGTTGACTTCAATGCATTCTATATGAATTTTTAATTTGCTTTGTAGTTTAAAAACTTGATACTTTGATGCTAGTTAGATAACTATACGAATATCCACAATGTGTGAGTGTGCATTTCTAACTTGTTTTTTACTTTTTAACGCTATGCTATTTAACGAAATTATCCAACTAAGTAAATGATCGAGGTGCTTCATTCAGTCTTATCATCATCTCTCTTGACCCTTTCTCTAACCCTCTCCTATTTGAATGACACTAATTTTGTCATCTGCCAACTCTTTACCTGACAAACACACACTTCACTAGGAATGGGTCACAGTATCCGTAGTAAGAAGAAGCGGGCATTCAGGGCTATCAAGAGGGAGCGGTATGCACTAAAAGAGCGGGCTTGTCTCGAGAAGTTGGTGGAGGGGGGCACTCTCAGGAAGTATGTGGAGGAGTTTAAAAACTCGCGGGAGGAGCCGATAGAAGGAGTGGAGCATGGATCTCAGACGCAAGGTATCCTCCATCGTGATATTGTACCGATATTATAAGTTTGGAATTGTGTCCTTGTGTAGTTGTTTCATTGCCGATAATATCGGCATTGAAACAACTACTCTTGTTTCCTGTTTTCATTTCTCTATGAGGAAGCGATGTTGAAATCAACTCTTGTGTTATCACAGGACCGATCACGCAGTCAGAGGTGCAGGGCAGCCTACAGGAAATGAAAGACGTATCAGAGCCCAAGCGGAACTGGGAAAGTAGGAATCAAATCCGGCGGAAGAAGAAGAAAGCTGCATCTCTCAAGATGAAGAACAAAAAGAACGGTCAGGCGTACAAGTTCTCATCAGGTACCATGAGCAAGAGTTCCTGGTGATTAGCCGTGGAGTTCCCCCCCCCACAATCACTGTGTATGGGGGTTCTCTCCTGGGTTTTATGACGGGAGTCCTGCATCTCCCTCCCTCCCTCTAAATCTCTCATTCCCTCTCCATTTCCTTCTACCAATAGAATGCCAGATTTCATCAGTCCAGTGTACACTTTCCCGCGCACGCCCCTGTTTGGGAGGAATTGACAGAGGAAATCTAGCAATGATTGCGAGGTTGACATCATTCCATTAATATTGAAAGAGAGGGGGTTGTTGGAGTGTGCTCTGTATCGGACTTGTTCATAATTCCCGGGTTGCAGCGGTGAAAAGAGGTGTGTTTTGCATCACACTCTTCCGGAATATTTTACCGCTGGAAATTTTTATCCTTGACACCTGAATATTTATAGTTCCTCAGTTTAATTTTAACTCCGTCAGCTTTCTTTGTGATCAACAATACAAACGATTGTGCTATTTTGAGTGAAGCAATAAACAGTCAAACAACATATAATAATCATTCACGAACTCAAACATTTCATTTTCAGCTGAAGTGAAAGGTATTTTCACCCACTTTTATCGAATAACAAAATTTTAAAATATCTGTGAAACATGCAAAAGTGAAACCGAAATAGCTCAATTTTTCAATGTCTGTCGTGTCCAAGGTACTACTACTAGTATAAAACCAAACTCGGTTGCCGTGGTAACGCTGTATTAGCAACCGACAGACCTTCTCCAACATGCCAGTGCCTTGCAACACTGGATCTCTCGTTGTTTTTCCCTCAAGTCGATGTCGTTACAGTAGTGTTGGTGCTTGTTGCACTTTCTGTCCTCAATCGAGTTGACGACGTCCACATAATCTGACAGGGTTTCATATTAAGTGTTAGATCTATCATCACAGACTTGTGACTTTCACGGACTGGTGACTGTCATTCAGCGGGACTGCCACGTAGTTGAGCTGTCGCAAGGTCGCCGCCTCTATTAGATAAATACACTCGCTGTCGCTACTATAGTGGCACAACAGGTGAAATTCACTAAGCCGTTGCGAGACAATGTTCACAAACACTCACGTTTATCTTTCAGTACTTCCGTACATTTCCGATGATTGAACGCATGCTCGAAGCAGGTACATTCCCGGTTAACTGCGAGCTCCTCCCACGGGAGCCGGGAACAGTCTTGCATCCTCCTGGATCTCGAAACCGATAGAACTGCAAGTGCAACAATGACTAGTGATTGATGTGTGTTTGTGTGTGTGTGTGTGTGTGTGTGTGTGTGTGTGTGTTTGAGTGAACTGACACGTGCAAACAAACGTACACACACACATACACATACACACACATACATACACACACACACACACACACACACACACACACATACATATTGAGTACCTGATAGTGAGGCATAGCCCGATAGTGCGACTAAGAGCAGGAGTGTTTGTATCAGGGACATGAAGCTGGCGAACTATAGCGAGCGACAAGAAAACACCTCGCCGAGACACAAGTGAGATTTGACAGCACTTGACATTAGCCTCGGCCGCTCCTCCACCTTTATTACATGGAACTGTAACATTGCGAAATGAAAAAAGGTCCGGGATTATTGCTGGAAGCGCCGGGTAATTGGACTATAGCCGTGCGGATGATGTAAATTGCAGGGGAGGGGGGAGAGGAGGGTTTAATGACACAGCAGGTGTTGCGCCGACTGTCACTATATCTGGTGATGGTGGTTATTATTGTAGCGAGGCGGACATGTCGACACACGTATATACACACGTGTCACTGTCACTGTTCTGATTATCGAGGTTTCAAAACATCTCCTCTCTCCCCCTGCATATTTCCACGCCCTATGTAATATGGTCATTGTCCACAGCTATATTGACATGCTCTGATGACGTGAGCTGCTGAAAGCGGGGGCATCTATTCTAATGAGGACAAAACTACAAAATAGACGCGACTCTAGACGTGAATAATGTTTAAAAAAGGGGCAGAACTCAATAATTGACAGCTCTTATTGTGTAGAACACTCATCTTATTGACTAAAGAGTCATTTACACAATTCTCCATGGCATTGAACAATAGCGACACAATGATATGGGCGTGATTATACAGTCGATCAAAGAGCATAATATTGTATCAGTGACTGAGTTCCAACTACCTATTAATTGTACACAGCCATAGAGGCAGCTTTGTTTTTATCTGAAAGTGGACAATAATAGCAAAAACAACAGCTAGAGTCATGTGGCTTTTAGGTTCCATAATCGGGAACTTGGTATTGATGGTTCGAAGGAATACCCTCTTGCATCAATTAAAGAAAAGGTACCCAAATTCACGCTGCTAATTGAAAATTACCTGCTGTTAAAAGGCAGGGGCGTGGAACCGAAATTTAAACAATCGCATTTTCTGAGAAAATTTTCGCCGTCACCTTCCAAAAACATTGCACCCATTCACCAATACTCTATCGTGAAAATGTACTTGAAGTAAATTAATCTGAAATTAATTTCCTGGAATTGTCCAATATTTTCCATGCCATTATAGAGGGTCTGCTGACCAATGACTAATAATTATTGCAATGTGCACAGGATGACATAATGACATGATGATGACAGGACCATAACCAAGACGTACCGTGGGAGGACACTGGGAAACGCTCCCCTGTGTCAGCAGTAGAGATCATGGCTAATATTGGGAAACAGATTGTTCTCATTATTGTGGTTTACGCTGTTCTGGTACGTGCATCTCATATTTTACTACTTACATTTCCTACTTTTGAAAGGTGAGTTTTCCATATTACCGAGTCCAATGCCAAGACAACCCCTGAAAGAGGTAGTCAGCTATCACCGAGCTGCTCTTCATTTATCACCAAGCCAGCATATCATATTCCAAAGTGTGGTGATAAATTCCCCCCTCTGTTCAGGCTGGTGCTATCTTGTTTCTGGCACTGTTCCGAGCTAACAGGAGGATACAACTACGACAATACCCCACACCACATACCCCTATAGGGGAGGGGTCCAATCAGGTGGGTCGTATCATATGGGGTGGGGGATATCATAGTGGGATCAATAGCTAGAAGTAGGCTGGGTATGATAGAAATGGCACATGTATCATCTCCTAATGTCAGGCGATGAGGGAGGAGGTCCTGTCTGGTTTGGACAGAGTTGCTGAGATCAGGGTTGAGCCCCGGTTTCTCGAAGTGGAGGGACAGGAAGGGGAGTCGCCCCACTCTGACTTGTCTCACCGTATGATTGCAGTTGACTCCATGCGATCACTAGGTATATTATTATAGCCAATGTTTTAGCAGGTTGAGCATAGCTTGTTTACAATGATCACGTGATAGAAACAAACATTTCTTATCCTCAGATCGAATGATTATCGAAATTCTCCCAAGCTGGCAGCGAGCCAAGTCTCAGAGTTTTCGAGAGTTTCTGTTCATCTTGTCCCGGCCTGGAGCACCTCTAGGCCAGGTGGACGATGTGTGCCTTGCTCTACTCGACTCGTATGAGAGAGCCCGGTACGGCTCACAGGTGAGGAATTCGTGTGTGTTTACTGTTTGTGTGTGTGTGTGTGTGAGCATGTGTACTTTGTATTTATGTATGTGTCCATGATATCCAACTTTCCCAGCCATACAACGAGAACGAGAAGAAGGTGTTTATTGACACACTCATGGATCTCATTAACCGTCTCTCCATCCTCGTTCCCGAGGACTACTCAGAGGGCCCGCAGTCCACTGTCATAGACCAGGAGGCCCTGGACAAGTGGCTGTCTACCCCTGGCCTGGTGCCAGAGTTTGGGGCAGGGTTAGCTAGGAGCAGTAGTATATCCATCAACAGGAGATCAGACTTGAATATAGACGAGTCTCGAGACCTCATTGAGGTAAGATATCCCTGTCTGTGTGTTATAGTAGCTGGTACTAATGTAGTCCCTATCTATTGTAATTCTGTTCTTTATTCTTATCATAACAGCGACATTGTAGTACGCAGGTACGGGCTACTATTTGTATTTCAGTTATCAGTATCAGAACACGATTTATCCTGTGCAGAGATACACAATCTTGATCCAACTGGTGAAATCTCATAGCGGTTACCATGCCAACAGACAGTAAACATGGTAACAACTATTTTTTATGGTAACAACTGGCAACTGCATGGTAACAAGCGATAGCGCTTTCTACGGCAGCAGGTTCACCAGAATACTATGTGTTTTATCAGACAAGTTTTAACCTTTTGATAGTTAGAGAATCATTTGAACAATATCATTGTTTGTAACAGTACCTATAGTGCGTTGACTGATCTTGGAAATTATGACTGAATAACGATATCTAAATCCGATGATAAAGATTAAAGATGTGATGTTCTGCTTTTCATGATACGACTCGAATGATAATACTCTCCAGAACACTTTTCATATCAGTAACACACACTTACATGACCCAAACACAGGATGAACACATGACCCAAACACAGGATGAACGCATGACCCAAACACAGGATGATAACATGACCCAAACTCGGGATGAACACATTAGATGGCTGTAGTATGATGGCTGTAGTCACGAGATTGCTGGTTCTCTCTAGGGAACTGGGAATCCCAGAACTGACAATGTAAGTTCCCCCTCGTATCTATCCTGAGATGG
Organism: Beroe ovata; assembly: GCA_946803715.1. Taxonomy (NCBI): domain Eukaryota; kingdom Metazoa; phylum Ctenophora; class Nuda; order Beroida; family Beroidae; genus Beroe; species Beroe ovata. The sequence continues at coordinate 349,333 of CAMPET010000050.1, read as the reverse complement.
ATTATATAGTAGGAGGCAAGGATATATGGAGACTCAGCGACAAATCTCTCTTTCTCTCGCGTGTTCTGGCAACATTCACCATCATGATCTAACACACACACACGCGCACACACGCGCACACACACGCACACATACGCACACACACAGACACACACACACACACTCACACACACACACACACACACACACACATACACTCACATATATCAACCTCTCTACTCACGTACGCGCGTCCAAATTTCCCGACCTACTCCAGTGTAAATTTTGTCATGAGTAGGTGCTCCATTGGTAATGTGAGATCAGTGAAATCTCACTTTGACTACCTCACTTTTCGTGTTCGTTTGAAATGCGCTTAATTCTAGCTATCCTGAGCTACGTAGCCATTCTTTGGTGCGCCTCTGGTGAGCAATCCGCTGTCATGGCAACCTTGTCAGAAAGTCAGAATCATTGGGATGTGCATTTCATACCGTGCGGCGTGCATGCGTGGACCTCAAATAAACTTGTAGTCTACTGATTGAAATGATTGAATCACTAATTGCTAATTAATTGTTGAATCACACAGTTATATCTCCAGGTGAACCCAGTGTGGTGCCATTATACCAGGGCGTCTACGTATACGATGCTGAACCACTGACGTTACCATGGATACAGCACTGTGACAATGTAGATGATGTCGACAACATTCCTTACGAGGTACTACTACTACCTACTATATAAAATCCGTCAAATGGGAACTGGACGCGATGTCCGTGATAGGATACGACAGCTGAGTGCTGACCACAGGACGTTAATTTAGAACGACTGCAACTATACACGTGACTGCAACTACACGTGAAAATGCTCTCATACACGTCCACTTATACTCAATTTTCATCCCAGTTATTACGAGATGTGGACTCCCTAAGTTGTACCGACAAGCAGGGGTCAAGCTGGAATCTGGAGTTGATTCATGAAGGTACAATACAGCCCTTTCATAATGATATCATAATGATATCATAATGATATCATTCGACGATAATTTCCCGTCACAATTGTCACGATTTGTTACTGCAACTGGCGGGTACTACTCAATTCTTCATAATCACACATACTGAATACTCAATTCTCCATTTTTCAGGGAAGAGAAACACCACAACTCCCAATGCGCTCTACTACCTCTTACCAGTGAATTACTCTGTACTCTCAGGTGAGGTCAACGAGATACACAATGTATGGATTGTATACATGATTGATATAGAGGGTTATAATGAACCAATGATCCGCCAAAAGTGACTTCCTATTATACTAAGTGATCGGACATCCTATACGGACAATCATGACATGACTATTTCACAGACATGACATGACTATTCCACAGACATGACATGGCTGGTTCACAGACATTCTACAGACAATTATTCCACAGACAACTTGACTATCCCGATTGTCTGTTGGGACGCCATCTCCCAAACCTGGAACACAACTGACGGCCTGGTTTCTGGGGATGGCAGACATCTCTGCTGCCCTCATGGGGATCATGACGAGGAGTGTGCACGACTTGTATTCATGGGTTGGTACTTTTCCTCATAATTGCAGTGCTGAGACATCACTCATCACTTAGGTACCTCTCATCATTTACTACGCATCGCTTATCAGTCATCACCCATGAAATGGTTTGTTGCGGTATATACTAAGCGTCACGTGCAAAAAGTATAAGCAAAATCCAATTGAAAATGTCCCCATTTCAGATGAAACCCAGTTGAAAGTTGACTCACCAGATACTATCAATGCGATGTACGGTTTCAACATTAGTTTCACTGCAGCCATATCACCCCAAACTGTAAGTACACAACTAATAGTCGTACTGTTATCTATCGCACATGTCTGATACATTGTATCCAACGTTATTTCTGTCCTCATCTAACTATCTGGAGAGAATCCTTGTTCTGAAAAGAACTCTTTTTCATTTTCCTATCAAAGTATATTTTCAAATTCAACATTCATTCCTCCACAGGAGTTTCTAGAGACAAGCCTGACCTGCGGAAACTATGAGGCATGTCTCCAGTATTATCATAGGATATTGTGTCTAAACTTTGACCAAGTACTGATGGTCAAGAACAGATCACACCCTATAATTTACTATTTCTACTCTCCACAGTGTCGGTTTGAGGGCGGTGACACCACTGAGATATCAGGAAGCGATTGCATCCTACACGTGGACCCTGTTAACAGTCGCTACACTACTGACAACACTACTGACAACACTACTGACAACACTACTGACAACACTACTGACAACACTACGAGATACGTGGTATCTGTCCGTCGACTGTCATCTGAAATGTCAGGAGCATCTGATTGCACTCTTCAGCTCGGACTCCGTGGACTGAGATCACATTTCCTACTCACGAAACGTTTTGACTTCACCCTGACAGGTAAGATCCAAATTGCTGTAATCCTTGCACCAAATCAAACATCAATATGACACATCCGTACTCACTGCTAGATTCTGGAGCGCGAGTCTCGGCTGTTTCCGATGTTGGTTTGCAAGATGTCGCCCAGTTTGGTGCGGAGAAGCCACCTCGGTGTGTGGGGGACGGGTGGCCAGTTCCCAGTGGAGTGTGGACAGATGTAGCGGGTAACAGAGTTCCTAAACGGAAAGAAAAGAGAATGGTGGGTTTCATGATCATTTTGTGCTGACGATGAAATTTGTACGGGATTCACTGCTATTGCTAGACGTAAATCAAGAATAAGTCATTTTAGGAAATCTCCGGGAAATCTCCGGGAAGCCTTGTACCATGAACACAGTGAACATATTTTCAGACGGATGGATACGAATATATCTGTAGAGTGGAGAATGCACTGGGAGTTGACACCAGGAGACTCCGCTTTGTCACTATGCCGGGTAGTCTGAGTGCCTACGTTCTAAAAATGTGCGTCCAAATGAACGTGTTCAGAATGTAAATTCCTGCACATTCTGAACACGCTAGACGCTTGTGCACTGAGAAAGTGACGAATGCCCTATGAGCATGATTTGTATTTGCATGTGATCGATACACGAATGATTCCCTAACATTCAGCTGGACACAAGGGAAGGATGAGGTTGTGGAGTGCAGGACGTCACTGACTGATTGGAACCCTGAGCCAGACGTCACAGGGTGGACCCACCCTAACGGTTCAACCTACACGGTCCCCATTGTAAGTATCAGTTTAGCATATGGTAGGTTCCTCTTGTCAGGGGTGTCAGCAGAGTTAATTTGATAGAGTCAGAGTATTAGAATATTGAGGTCACTAATTTGAGTCACTAATGACAATAAGCTCATTGGAGTCACTAATTAGTGTCCTCTATCATACCACAGGACCATACCAGCAGTATTCAAAGATGGACGATGACCATAGATCAGCCTGGAAACTTCACATGTTGGGCCCGGGTATCTGCCACTTTGGACAACACCACTCAGACACTAGTGACGTCACACGTTGTAACTGTCAAGGAAAATGTCTTTTCCCGCCCCAGTAAGTGTGTCACATAAAAGTTTAAACTGCATTGTTAGCGAAGTTCAGTGTCAAAAAACACTTACACAATGCTTCTGATACGTGTGTCGTAATCCTGTAATCGATATACCATTGTTCCATCCCATTTTTAATTAACCATTCTCTGTAGCTGCTTCTGTCACATCACCAACAAACGGTAGGTTTTGTTGGATATGCTTTTCCCAACTTCATATGAGTTTGCTTCCCATCTCCTTTCTCTAAATCTCCTTTACTCTTTGTCCCCACTTTTCACTCGTTATGAAGTAATGAGTGGTGATGTTCACAATATGTATTGTTTCTCCTCCCTTTATCTTATCTCTCAGTCTCACTTGCTTCTCTAAAACTTTTCTCACCTTATTATGTGGGTACAAAACAGTCCTGATCAGCCTGATCCGGCCACGGATGAAATTCTACAAGTTTCTACCCTGGTGAGAGCGATACCACCCTCCCCTATTGGTTGTTACCATTACAACGCACTCCGCAGGATACAGAGTTCCCCTCGCAGAGGAGAGCCAACTTGCTGATAATGAGGAGAAGGAAGGAGGAGGGAAAACCGGTATCCCTGAGAACTACCTCTACCTCATCGGTCTGTTCATTCTCATTGTCATCCTGGTGGTGTCAATTTCTCTCATCTACAAGGTGAAATATACATGTTGAACCGCGTCGACACAGCTACCAGTAGTTTTATGTGGTGATTTGCAAGAATTCGCCTGAAGAAAGGTGGTGAAGGGTGGTTCGATTAATAGACGTGGTTGATGATTCACCATGCTTACATGATAAAACATGGTTGCCCAGGTTGTGAAGAAAAACCAGGCTAAGGTTACGAATCTTGACACGAAGCTATCACTGGAAAAAGTCAAGAAGAAAATGGGTGTAAACGCACTCTATAGCAAAGTTGGAACTTCTGAGGTAGTTGTGAATTGTGATGACAGATTGAGGTTCCATCTATCACCAGTTGTCATGACAGCGGCACCCCCTACCATTGACACCTCTGCTCATTGACACCTCTGCCCATTGACACCAGGAATCGGAAGATGTGCTGTCCCGTATACCCCACATCCACAAAGAAGACCTAGTCACAGAGCGAGTCCTGGGAACCGGACAGTTTGGTAAGGTCCTCAAGGGCCGGCTGTCTATGGTGGATGATGACGGTGAAAGGAAGGAGATTGATGTGGCTGTCAAATGTCTCATGGTGAGTCATACAACAATTGCAGCAACATCTCTACAGCAACAGTAGTATATCGCCACAGCAACATTGTCTTTCTCCATAGCAACATTGTCTATCTCTATAGCAACCGGACGAGGACGAATCTACAGAAGAGTTCATGAAGGAAGTAGCAACAATGTACCTGCTCTATCATCCGAACATCATCCGACTACTCGGTATTTGTACAGGTATGACGACGCTAGGTAAATATCGTCATTTCCATTTAGTTTGGAACACCTCAGCTGTCACGATTATTGGTTATGAATATGAGACACACATTGGAAACGTTTTAATTATTAGAGACCCATCAGGAACATCAACAAATTAAGTCTAGAGACAGTCTTTTAAGACACATAGTTAAGACACTGAGACAGTTACCCCCCCCAGAGTACGATCAGTATATGATTCTGTCAGAGTACATGGAACATGGTAACCTCAAGGATTTCCTCATGAGCAAGGACCCGCCTCTCTCCCTCACCGAGAAGCTGTTCGTCTGTTACCAGGTATGTGATTGGCTGTCGATGATAGCCCCTGTCCAGAATTTCATTGCGCGCTCCGCGGCTCGCGTCAGCTGGGCCTAGCATCGCCAGGCAAGTATGTGACGTCAGGTATCAAAGCTCTAGAGTCTAGCGTGGTGCGATAGATACTATAGATACTATAACACGTGTGTTTACTCCTCGTGATTGTCAAACGTGTCAGTTTTAGGGGGCGTGGCATACAAAACTTTGGCTCTTGTCATTGTCAGCTTTCAGTGATACTCGTAACACCCCCTCCCCTATTATGTAACCAGTTATGTGACCCTCCCTCTCACACAGGTTGCTAGTGGGCTGGAATACATGACATCTCGTGATATTGTACACCGAGACATTGCTGCCCGTAACTGCCTGGTTGGAACTAACCTTGTTGTCAAGGTTGCGGACTTTGGGCTCTCACGGAGCCTCGCTTTGTCCAATTACTACAAGAAGGTACAACCTCTGTTTTCCCAGCTATACACAATACCTAACCTAGTTCGATTCAACGTATGAAGGATTCCTTTTAGTTCTGCTTCCATCTGAATTTTGGGCAACTAGTGATCAGTGTGGCTATTTAGTATGTACTCTTGTCTCTCGTCCAACCAAACAATATTGCTCCCTTGATCAGTGCTCAGTGTGACAATGTACTCTTGTCTTGTAGTTGTCAGATTTTATACAACTCTTGTCCCTTGTCCAGGTTGGGGGACAGGTCCCGATAAGGTGGATGGCCCCGGAGGCGATTAACTACGGCCGATACACCAAGGAGTCGGATGTGTGGTCGTTTGGTGTACTTATGTGGGAGGTTAATGTTACGTAGTACATTGTATTGTATACTGTATAGTACATACATTGTATAGTACATTGTATAGTACATACATTGTATAGTACATACTATGTACTATGTATGCATTGTATAGTACATACTATGTATAGTACATACATTGTATAGTACATACTATGTACTATGTATGTATTGTATAGTACATACTATGTACTCAGTTCACCTCTTTACTTTGACTCGGTAGTATAGTACTGAGTGAAGAATGATTTGAGATAGCTTATTATAGAATTGTGTGATTTGCGTGATTCCCCACACCCACCCTTCCTTCCCTTCTGCAGTTGTACACAGACGGTTGTTTCCCGTACGGGGGTTGTAGCAATGAGGCTGTCCAAGTCATGGTTACAGACGGCCGCAAACTCCCAGTTCCAACAAACTGCACAGAGGTACGTTGTCATGGTCATGCCTTCTTCTCTCTAATGTACTGTCTCTAATGTACTGTCATGGTAAAACTCATCTCACTCAGTCTTAAAATTATCGACTTAAACAAGCATATTCCGTAACTGCAGTTGCACTCTCTATCGAAACTGGGAAGCATTTTCGCACTCATCCTCTCTATGAATTCAGGATGTCAGTGTGTTGATGCAAGCTATGTGGGAGACAAATCCGGCCAGCCGTCCTACCTTCAAGGATATCAGATCGAGGCTGAATCAAATGCTGCGTAAGTCCCACCCCACACTGACCGAAAATGCTGCTTACCAGAAGCGATAACATCTAGCAAAGCTCCTTACATTTCATAATCATCATGAATTCGAAACTCACACTACAAAATGATCCCTCTCTTTCACACCTCTCCCCCTGATCCCAGGAAACTCGGAGACGTTTTGTCACGCTGGCCCCTCCTCCTCCTCGGCCTGCTCCAGTTCCCTCCTCTACTCCTCTGCTGCTCATCAGAGTGTGACAAGTGACGCATTCCTGACGCAAACGGCCATAACTGAGGGATGTCAGGCGGCAAACAGATACGCTCTGGAGCCCGGTGTACATGGAATAGAAACAGCTCTTTGATTGTTTGAACTATTTCTAAGCCAGACTATCGGTATTAACTTATCAATATCAGTATCAGATTTACCGAACAATTGTCATAAATCTTGATCAAATTTTCAGAATACTATAAAATTAAACAGCTGAATAAAATGACTTTTAATTTTATGATTACGAAAACTAGCATTTTAGCAGTATCACTATCAGTGCGAATCTTGATCATACTTTGAATTTGCAGAATACTATAAACAGCTGAATAAAATGACTCTTAATTTTATCATTGCTAAAACTAGCATTTTAGCACTATCAATCACATTATGATTAAAACTAATTAATTGGATTTGCAAATCCATTGTCAGGTTTATCTGACCAGTGACCTCTGCTTCTCGCGCGAGAAACAGATCAGGACATATTTCATGGGTCACGCAGCGTTGCCGTTGCCGAATATCATTCACCTGCCGAACTGCCTAAAATGTCATCAGTCCACTGTTTCACTTTCTGATTATGTGATCGTGCGCGCGCCTTCATCGAACTCGAATGCCGAAATGCGAAACAGGCTAGTCCATAGTCATGTCAGACTAAGAAGTAAGATGTTACCTGACCTGACAGTGACCTGTTTCTTACGCGCGGCACTGAGCACGCTGCACGCACGTCTTCATGATCATCGAAGGCCGAACTTCGTCGAACTCGATGCAATGAACATTTATGAAGGCGCGCCCGCGCAAGAAACAGGTCAGGTTTGAGGTTACCCGACTGGCCGACTACCAGTTATATCAGACAAAAACACTGTGCACACGTTGCGCGCCCCTGTTCTACTCAGTGAACTGAAAAGTCGTAGTCCAAACCACGGAGACGCGCAGCGCGCGCGGAGTATTTGGGTCACGCAGCGCGGGAACACAAAAACACTAACAGGTGTTCCCGCGCCGCGCTGCCAGCTGCGTGACCCAAATACTCCGCGCGTCTCCGCGCGTCTCCACGTGGTCTCCTTTCTTGTTTCTACGACAGCGACTCCTTTCTACGTCGTAGAAAGTCTGTTCCCGCGCTGCGTGACCCAAATACTCCGCGCGCGCTGCGCGTCCCCTTTCTAATTCTAGTTCTACGACTTTTTAGTTCACTGAGTAGAACAGGGGCGCGCAACGTGTGCACAAGAAAGCAAGTCTAACATGAACACTCTACGTCGTAGAAGGTCTAACTCTAAGTCCAAAGTCGTAGAATTAGAAAGTCTATTAGTGAAAGTCGTAGAAACTTTCTACGACTTAGACTTTCTAATTCTAAGACTTTCTAAGATCAAAGTCTTGGTCTTTTCTACGACTCTTCGGTTCACTGAGTAGAAATAGAATTACAGGGGCGCGCAACGTGTGCACAAAAACAGGCTTTTTGCTTTTTATGCAAATGCAATGCCTTCAAGTTCAACATTCAAAGGCGCACACAAGAAACGGTGAACTCGAACAGCTAAAACATCCAGCCGCGTCAGATTTGAGATTCCATATCTCAATCTGACCTGGCCATGGCCTCTGTTTATCGTACTCGTAGTCTCACAGTCACACGTGTACACACTGACACAGCACACATTCGCATTTCGCGCCCGGCCCCTATTCCACTCAGTGAACTGAAACAGAAAAGTCGTGGCAGGTTGGGTCACCGTCACGCAACGTGGGAATATTCTTCCCACATCCCACGTCGCGTGACCATTGACCCAACCCGCCGTGACCCAACTCGCGCGCCTTGCCGCCTTAATCGAATGCCGAAACATTTCGACCCGGCCTTCGAGCTGTGCACACGTTGCACTTGCAGTTGCGACCTTCCAGTTGACAGAGTAAAATCTCGTGATTATGACCCATTTACTTTTAGGTTTCGGAAATTGCGATTGATATCCTCTTCGGATTCCATGACGTGGTGAAGTCCATTAAATTCTAGTTTCACATGCTAGTATCTCGACGCGCTATATAGAAGTAGAACTTTAATGCATGTCCCATGGATGATAGCTGTGAGCTGTGCCATAACAGATGAAATGTAATGCAACGATGAGAAGCACATTTTAACGCCACGCGATGTTGCATTTTGTCAAACAGGCAGCTGTTTGCCTGGCCCTGTTTACGCTAGTGACAATGGGTTACCCTACAGCTCATCACCGAGACAGCGGGATGGTAGAAGGGCTGACAACCTCCATGACACAACCCTGGTGGATGGTGACAGGGTCTGCCACCACATCCTGGGTGACGGGGGAATTCGCCAACTTGAATCCACAGGACCAGACAGTCGAATACTGGAAAGATCTGCTGGGCGTGCGAGAGAATGGACATCCGGTTCTCAACGCCATTTCCGAGGAGGTGAGGTCTCTACTGATAGAGGAGGAAAGTGATCAGTCAAATACCCCAGTCCCTCCTCTAGTGGTATTGACATCCAACGATCAGCTGAGGAGAGACACCTACTCTCTCGACACATCGATCACAGCATATAACCTTACTGATGGAGATGACAGCACATCACTGACAGTTTTGGGAACTGACTCCAACACCCATCAACCATGGATTACAGTCATTCTGTCGGCCACTACTTTTGTCCGGGGCGTTGAGCTCACCCTGCCGCCTGCTCTCAACCAGACAGATCTGAAGATATCGGTGCAGATTAATTGGCTTACCATGATAAAGGACTGTGACCCATCCACTTACACGAGCAACCATACTGTATACATCACGTGTGGGGAGCACATTGCTGACACTATCTTCATACAGATATTCAAAGCTTGGTCTCTGCCACCCACTAGTCTCACCCTATCCGAGGTGACAGTATGGGGAGTGCCCATTGTGGAAAGCAGGCTGGCTACAAGATCACAATTAGTGGAAATGACCGGCCCGGCCATACTAAATGCGGTTAGCCGTAAGCACAGTTATCGCGCACCCACATATGATTTCATGCTGAGCGGACAGTTCACGGCGAGCAAGGTTTTCAAGGAGGGTTCTATCCGAGTTGGGAAGAAAGGAGCAACACTGGAAATAGAGAGTTGCCCCATCGTCAACTTGGATTACTCTCTCATTGATTCTGCGGCGTGTTTATCATCTGATGGAATCCCTTGCAGTTGGACATTGGTGTTCCTCAACTATGAGATTGTCGTCTATTTCGACAGTATAATGGTGGGCTACTCCTCATGGAATTTAACGGAGAGTTGCTCGGGTGATCCCTCAGATTCGTGTTCCTACTGCATGAAGGTCCTAGACTACACCAAATTTATTACGAGCCGAGATGTGGCCGATTGGCGGCTAACTTCGCTTAAAATTGATAAGTTCGTACACTCGCTCCGACATAAAAACACGAAGGTGGATCGACACGATTATTGCTACGGCGCTGAGGGATTCCTCTACAAGCACTGCGAGTCACAGATCGGTTTTGATATCTACAAAAACCTGGACAACGGTACCTTCAAGTATGGTTACGAGCTACTCAACCTGACGCCTCTCCTCGAGGAGAAGTTTGATTACTTCTACGCGAAGGATTTCATAGATGATCTGATACCGCATATCGCACCTCAAATCGAGGATGAGTTCTTTGCCTCACCTGAGTACGATTATATCATCCATCAGAGCCTCTACGGGGATTACTTTGAAATGCTGGTACTTCTGGAACAAGCAGAGCTCGAAGCACAACGTGAGCTGATCGAAGCAGAGAAGATGGCCTTTTCGAATCGTATCCTCAAACATGACTGTAGTGACTTCTTCAAAATTTTGGAAAAAGTTATACCAGTCTCTTTCCGTATTCCTAGTCACACGCTAGACAAAGATGTAGATCAAGATGTAGATATAGAGGCGAGAGAATCAGAAGAGGACGAAGTGAAGTTTTTCCAATGGTGGGCTGAGAATGTCGCCCTCAACCTAGAAACGGCAGAGAAGGAATTGGAACAGGTGTTCGGCTCGGGAGCTCTGCTCGTGAACAGAGAGATCTCCACCGGATCTCGTCCACCCCCTACACTAGCGACAACACCAACACCAACGTCGACCACAGGCAACTCAACAACTGGTAACTCGACCAGAACTGTCAGATTCAATGCGCGATATGGTTTTATCAATAACTTCATTGACGAGCACCAGGACTACACTGGACCGATGTTCGCGGGCTGAAATCCGCGGGAATTTAGCGTACCGCTCGCGGTAGAATATGTAGACAACAGATGGATTTTTGTAACATTAGAGCCCTTTTTTCGTTGTAATCAACATTTTAGAGATGTGTTTACCTTAAGTTTGAAATGTTCCCGTGTATTCAAAACATGTTCGCATCCGAAAATTGCGTTTTATTTTTATTCAATAAGTTTGTTTCCGTTCAAAACTTAAGTAAAAGAAACAGAATTGTCAATTGCCTTACCCAAGTCTCAAGTTGAACCTCACTATTCACCAATTCATTTTTTCATGCTCCAGCCGTAATTCACTGTTCAGTCAATCATCTCGTATTCATTCGGGAGGGTTTGATCGCATTGCGGCGATCTGCTCATTCTTCCAACACTCGATTTGCGCCTTCAGCTCGAGTTGTGGCACAACCGCCGACATTTGGAGCGGTTGCCGGTTGAAGGGGTCAATCGGGTCACTGAGCAGGTGTTTCGCTATAACACACCGGTCAACCACAACTTTAGAAGTGGGCAGAAGCACTGGATCAGACATTAGTGTTCCTGGGGAAGCGAGTATAAACATGAACATCACTGTGGATGAGTTAACATAAACATCACTGTCTCCTGATTTCCTGACATACCTAGGATAGGATCAATATACTCGGGCGGTGCTTCATCCGTGAGGAGCTCTTCATCTTGGTGCGATGCCAGCTGGCGCTCAGCCAACTCACAAACCTGCCACGATATTACGATCAATTACCCCGCAATACTAATAATAATATCACTCACAGCATCTTCAAATTCTCCGGCAAACCTGCTGGATCCCAGATATGACGTCATCGGTAGCGTTCAGTTTGCGGAGCTTTGCGATTGTATCGTGGAAAAGATTGGAATGGTATGACCTCCCATCGCGGGGTATAGCACTTATAAAGGATGCTTCGCACGATAGGTTGATGTAAATCCCAACAATTGATTGGAGCAACCTCCCCGGCTTGAACTTCACTTCGTCCAAATTGCGGACCTGCAATTGACCATGTTATAGGTGTCTCGATACACATGTCACCATGGTGCAGTGAGAGAGGTATCTATAGCACCTACTTTGTACTTGGTTTGAGTGTTTCCCACAAGCTCCTTCAAGTAGTAATTGAGCATTGTGACGAGCGTGTCAACAAGAAGTGGTGTCACACACGCGTATGTCACCTGCCTGTGATCCTCTTCAACCATTCCATCAAACCTGGGGCGGCGAATGTCAGGGGTGTCGAGTGTCGACTGCGGGGGGGGGGGG
>CAMPET010000050.1:311972-331807 GCA_946803715.1 Beroe ovata | reverse complement strand
GCCCCCCCCCCCCATTTCTCGGAGCTGTACCTGCTTCCAACAGGAGTACACGTCGTCTCCTGATCTCATCTATATCACCCGTCCCTTGCTGTTCGACAGGGGGTTCGTCACTTCCAAACCAATAACTTGAAAACCGGTTAAACATCCACTATCGACCTACTGTCATTCACATTGTAAACTGGAAAACGTTGAAGTAAGTGTTTTGGGTTATAAAAGTCGAAAGTCCAATCGAGTTAGTGATAGATTTATAGGCAATGGAATTTTCAAAATGAATCTGATTTCTATTGACTCAGTAATCTTTTCACGTGTCGATGAAAGCTGTATCTCATCTACAAAACAAAGCAATTTACACAAATTTAACAAAATCAAACGTACACACATATTTTGTTTTATCGATATCAATGAAATTTAAGTCATCCTCAACGAGCTGATATATTATTTGGAATTTCATTAAAATGTTCTTTCGTTTTCGTGTGATAAAGTAGGTAATAGGTAACTACTTTGGGCTTTAAATCATTTTTCGATACGTAACTTTCAATGAATTTCTAGCAAGTCTGGGTTAGCAACCAAATTAAGCGAAGAGGCCAGACGCTCTACCTCAAGATCTAATTTGACTAATTCAGACCAATCAAAAGTCGAAATTCGACATCGCAAGTCAAGTTCTAACAAAGCAGGAAGATATCTAATTGGTCACAGTACGGCGAGAAACATCACATTCGTTGAATGATTCATATTAGAAGTTCAGATAAAAACTGTCGGATAAACTTTTCACAGCAGCCCTATTCCTGAGACATTTTCCTCGTCCGTCTGTCAGATCTGTCCGAATTCCAGATCATTGTAACGCAGCACCCCCTCCACCCTGGTGCATGGGTGAGACGTGTGCAATGTTGGACTGAGCACCAGCTGCAGGTATCTGGCTAGGCTGAGAGTACACCGGCGGCTGGTACATTGCCTGATAGTAATCCTGATTTGGGCCCCCTTGCGGTGCAGGCGACATGTAGTTAGGGGGAGGGGATTGGGAGAGCGGGCCCCCACCCGCTGCACTCTGCATATGAGCAGCTTGACCAACTCCAGGGTTATATGCTGCACTTCCGTCATACTGAGAGCTCCCAGCCATGTGCATGGCTGGAGTGTAGTGGTGTGGGGGTGGGGCAAAGTGTCGATCACATGTAGGGTGGGGGACTGCCTGTCCGGGCAAGTAGGAGTACCTGATTGGCTGGACGACAGGGGGAGGAGCCACCGGGGGGGCCTCTTTCAGCAACTTGTGGAAAAGTCCGACAACCCGTGACATGTCATCGTTTATAGTCTCCAGCTCTTCGTGACGAGACTTCAGTTTGTTGTACTCTGCTTCGATGAGGGGTTTCTGTTGTGCAACCGACTCTTCCAGCTCTGCAATGAACTTGTCTTCCTCTTCATTGGTAACAGTTGCATCAGCTTTGCGCAGCATCTCCAACAACAGCTCTATCTGCTGGGGATTCACTTCCGTCACCTTTACCGGCTCCGGTTGAGCAGGTTGTGGGGGTTGTGGAGTTGCAACCTCTAGTTCTCGGGTAGCAAAGTTTGCCGGGAATAATCCTGAGCTATGAGGCGTTCTTCCTTTCCACCAATTCTGATCTGAGTTGTCCGTCACTGATATGATATCGCCTGCCTTGAATGTTATCTCATTCTCTTCTGCAGCCTCGAAATCGTACAATGCCTTGACCTTGAAGAGCTCAGTGTCAGTAGATAAGGGCTTATCTGCAGTGAACGTTGGATACAGAGCACTGTTACTATTACTATGACCTCCTGCTTTTGCTTGGGACTCCTTAAGACTGAGCTCTATCGCCTTCTTTATCATATCTTCTTCACTCTCAGTTTGTCTGGAGGCAGGAGTTGCTGATGAGGTTGGTAAGTTGACAGGTGGAACGTTCCCAACATCACTTGGGAAAGTTACACCATCCCCCTTCAAATTCACAATTGTAACACTGAGTAGGTAAAGCTGGGGGTCTTCTCCGAAAGCCTTCGCCCATTTTACCATTGATTCTTTCAGAGATGTAACACCCTTACTGGGAGTTCGGTTCTTTAGCAGGAACTGTTTGAGCTCGTTCAGATTATCTCTAGCACAAAGCTCCAAGTGGAAGGGGCGGTTACAATTATTCACACATGCATCTAAAAGTGTTACAGCATGTTCCAATTGCAGGGCATCTGCGTTCCTGATTTTCTTCATAAGAGTCTTGACCATTATCTTTGGGCCATTCTGAGTGGTATTGACACTATCGCACAAATTCATAATCAGTTGCCAGTCGTCATTTTCTGCACCAATACCACATATCTTATCCACAGCGTCTTCAAATGGACTTCTCGTACCAAACAGATTGGGCATCATATCTAAAAAATAAGCTATGTCATAATAACTGTTATGTTGAGGAATGGGATAATCTTTTTTTCACTGATCAATGATCAATGCACGACTCTTACTGATAACAATGAAAGACAAATTGAAATCTAAAAACTCAAATAAAAATTGTACTTTATACTGGAAATTATAATATTATTCAAATATTCACGAAGTGGTCTGTGTTGTAAATGAATTTACATCTGAATGTTTCACAATAAATTTATTAATGGATATTATCAGATCAAGTTGAAGTTTTTGAAAAATTAAATTTTGCATAAAATGGAAACGTAGAAATACTGCATACCTATTTGAGAATCAACGCCATTTAATTTTAACGAACAGAGCGGCTATGCATCTCCAATCTGAGAACATACTGTTGAGTATTTCCATTTTGAGGCAACAATTTAGTCACCATATAATAATAGCACTAAGTTTCAAGGAATTGCCTATAAATGACGCTTAAATGATAAAGACTAAACAGTTAACACACACGCTTAAAACCATATCAATTGAACATATAAATTATCTGAAGTTAGTTGGACCCATCACCGTTTAAATGGCTTCAAAACCAGAAAACCATCTTTCAGTATGTCAGAGGTGGAGAACACAGCTAACCATGGAATTGAAGCATTATCTACAACAATCGGACGAACTTCTGCATTAAAGTCTTCCTTGATGGGAATAAACCTTCCAATATTTCCATATTCCGTACAGTCTAAGAAAGTTTCTGATTTTATTTCTGGTAAATTGTTATTGCTCAGAGATGACGACGATCTCTGCTTGGTTCTCAAGCTGGTATCTCTTCTCACTGGTAAAAGTGATGGATAGGTGAGTGATAAACTTGGCTCAAGGAGAGCATTCATGAAGCTATGACGAGATGCAGTCCTCACCCAATGTGGATTGATTGCAGAGTGTTTCTGTAATTGTTTTTCGAAAGCTCTATTGGCAAACTCCAAATCAGATGACATGATAAGTTTCGCATCATCATGGTAAAAGTCTAGAGTTGAACATTTTTCAACACTTTGGACCTTCGACTGTTTACATTCCGTTTCTGATTCATTTTGAGATTCAGGTTCCATCTCATATTGGCGTGTTTTTAACGGGTAAATGAAGTTTCCCTTCTCAGGCAATGAATGCTTCACCACGCCAGTTATTGAACATATGAAAGAGTCTTTGGGAATGTCATGGAGAGCCTTGACTCTGAAAGAAGTATCTTCTTGTACGATTTGCAAGCACTGTTTCAGCCCTCTTTGAACAACACGGTTTGAACACCCAAATGAACAGTTACACAAGCTATTACACTCACTGAGGACATCTTTAGACTTACATGGACATGATTGCAAACAATCCTCTTCACAAGAACAGGGCTGGTCTGCTTGTTCTTTTCTATGAATTTTTGCATCAAGAATCATATCAACAACATAATGGAAACTGTACTTGATGATAGGTCCAATATTACTAATGAAGGAGATGGGTACATTTTCCAATCCATTCGAAAGGTCGTTATCGGTGTATAGAGGTTCAAATGATGGCTTACCCATCGAGATGTCACTTGATATATCTGCCGAAAAACAGAAGTTTTCAGAGAATAGGTTAGTACATTTAGTTGCTGTCAAATAGTTGTGAACATCAACAATATCTGAGCAGAGGACTCCACAAGGAGCACTATATACCACTTTTGCATCTCTAATTTTCCTTTCCCAACCACACATTAAAGGATGACTGAGTGGTGAAACATTGGAAGAAGAAATAAAATTGAACTGGTTGCAGAGAATACTACATTGATGAGAATCTTTATCTGGAATGCTTTGGTCGGGAGGCAAGTGTGATTCAGCTGTTTCCTCGCCATCCGAGTCATCAAGCTCACCCTCCTCTAGCTCTTCATCTGTCTTTAATAACTCTACCTTCTTCAGAATACTTACAACTCCATTGTCTTCGTCACAAGTTGAATGAAATCGCCTACCTGAAGTTTTGGCAAACCAGGGGGCTAACCAACGAGCAATCTTTGCATCGGGATTTAATTTGATCTGATCTTTTTTGGCCATTAAAAGAGAATTCATTTTCAGCTCAGTTGCTTTCGACATCTTTTTCTTTTTATCGGACTTAGCATCTTTTGTAGCTGATATTTCTTTTGACTGTTGTTTTCTTGCTCTCTTAACACATTTTTGAGCAGCAAGCTCTTTTGCAGATTCATTGAGTGCACGAAGATTTATTTTCATCTTAGGAATAGCTATTTTTGGGGACTTCAATGGCGAAATCTTCCTTCTTTTCCTTGATGTTTGTTGTACAGGAGAATTCAATTCTTCGTCTTTGACAACAGCCACAGATACGTCTGATTCAATTTCATGTTCTTTTTTAATGCTTGCTGAGTCATCATTAGTGGCTGTAACAGAGGGTACCATCTCAACACTTGGTGTTACTGAAATGAATGCTTGAGCTTGTCCGTTCTGACTACTATGAACCACAACTTCTATGACATTTCCATTCTGATGAGAAGTATCAGTGGGATCTTCAGCAGGAAAGGAATCTATGCATGCTTCTTGATGGAGAATCATAGGGACATTCCTCGAGGATTCATTCTTGTAACTATCCCTGGCCTGTACTTGTGTTTCATCAAGTTCAAGAACATTTTTCTTACTTTCAGTTTCAATCACCAGTGGCGGTAGATTATCCTCATCAAGCCCATTGCTCTCCTCCTCCTCCTCCATCTCCTCAACCTCATCATCATCGTCAATAACAACTATATCCTCTTTATCATGAGATGTGAAGTTGAGTGGAACACTGCTTGGTCTAATTTCGGTATCAATTTTCCGGGGTGAGTCTGGTACAGATGAGTTGACTGCAGTATTAAGTATTGTATCAGCAAAATCAAACTCTACATCTAGGTTCATTTTGGGGCTCATATCAAGACGACGCCTTGTTCCAGATTCCTCAGGAGCCGACCATGAAAAGACTGAAACAGGATTGTTTGAATTTTGTGTAGAATTTATCACAGGTGAGGTTGATAAACTCTTTACTCTCTTAAAAGGAGAGCAATCTTCTCTAGGGCTGGTGTAAGGAGGTGGTTCATTGATAGGGCTTTCATCCAATATCAGTATTGGAGACTGTGGTGGTGGATGAACTGGTAGGGTTGAATTTTTAGGTGACAGCAAATTAAATCCATAAGTGTTATTCCTACTGGATGCATTATCAGACACTGGCCATGAGTTGAAAGTAGTGTACTTTCCAGATTTAGACACAGAAGGCATGGAGCTTTCATCTTCAGAAAACATAAAAGGGTCCATACTTGGTGTTACCATAAATGGTTTTCCCTTCAAAGGAGACTTGGTAAACTTCTGCTGATCAGATGAGTCAATTGCATCTTCTGTGTCCTCAAGTTCTTGGTTAGATATTTGCTTGAAAGAACCATTCATTTTCCTTGACCCAGAATGATCATAATAATTATTTTGTGTATGCCCAAATGAAAGTATTCTGCTTGAACCTCTATGAATCCATTCCTCAGCCAAACCTCCATTAGGAATACTATACCGTATCTTAGCAATACTACAGTCAACTTCAGCAACTTTTCCAGTAAACTGTAATGCTGTGTTGTCATAGTTGGTAAAGGTAACTGAGTCATTTGAGTTTAAATTGATCATCTTAATAGAAGATACAGACATTGTGAAGTATCTTTGAATGAATGATTTGTATGCTGGAGGAAGCATCAAAATAGGGTTTTCAACTAAGTTGATAACCCAAAGTTTATCCTTTGTCTTGTAACATGCTGACCCATCATCAAGGAATAGCAAGTATCTAAAGCTGTTCTCAGTTGCAGGCAATTCAGCAACTAGTGATGAAATGAACATTGACTTAGTAGGGTGCTGGACAACAACTCTACTCCCAATCTCAATATTCTGGTTATTTGATTGTTGATTAAGCACTTGACTTGATGCAACAGATCTTATTTCACCAGATCTGAACAGAATTTGATATATCAATGTCCCATTCCTTGTAAGGTTATAATTTTGGATTACTCCAAAATACCAAGCATAATCCTGATAATATGCAAGTACTGTAGTTCCACTAGGAATAATTGTGAGAGGTGGAGGGGCTGTTGTCTGACCCACAGTTGGGTTGATTGACATATTTGATGAATATGATGCAATATTTGAAGGTGTCCTGGAATAGTGCTGGTAAGACATCTTCAAGTAACATTCCTGTAATTGATACCATCAGTAAGCTGTATCCAATAACAAAATCTTAGAATTCTGGAGATGAAAATCATTGATGAATTGCAGCTTTGCTTGAAATCACAGAAGCTGGGGATAGAATGTCATAAGTATTGTTAAATTGATGTAGCAATTTCTTCACTGAATGTATTTTTCATTTGATGGAAAAAAACAACACTGATGGAGACGTATACCAATGCATCTGACATTTCACATAATTAGTACATCAACTAATGTCTAAACTTATGTTTTAAACTTATCAACACTACTTATTACAATCAAATTTGAGAAGCGAGGGCCACACTTTGTGGAGATCCTGAAGAAGAGACTATAATGTCTTGAAACTGTCAGTAGATTTGTGGTAAAAAAGTGTGTGGGTTTGATTCAATTGACTTTGTATCACTGTCTACAATGTTCAATCATCTGAAGCAACTAATGTCTAATATGACATATCTGCACGTTCATCTGATTGGATCAACAAATCAAAATTATTCAACTTTTGATCACAAAGATTGAAGTGTAGTGTAATGCATCAGCATGGCTGATGGCGAGATCTAGCATTGAAATTCAACATTGTAGAGCTAAAGCATACATTTTGCCTAAATTTCCTATCGATAATAGGATCGCAGTTAGATCACGGCCACTGGCCGTGATCTGACCAGACTGACCACTGCTTGTTCAAGTTTCGCATCCGAAACCCGAGCCTATCGCATACAAACTAGCCGAACATCGGAGGCCTGTTTTGGCCTTCGAGCGACGCGACGCGATGAAGGTGCGCGCGCGAGAAACAGAGGCCGAGGTCATATGTCAAATAAAATTTGACAACGCGGTCACTGGTACGATTGAGTCTCCGCTAACGCATTACGCAATTAGTACGCTGTGATCGCGCTCAATTATACCGGTCGCGCTGCGCGGCTCGCGTCAGAGGGCCTAAAGCGTAGCCAGGCAAGTTTCGGCTTGTCGATCGATGATATATATAATGATATATAGACCCTGTCGAGAATTTCGTTTTGCGCGCGCGCGGCTCAAACTTATTCTCAGACAGGGTCTTGCTGGCGCAAGCCGCTTCGCGGCTTGCATCAGCGGTCTAGCATCGCCAGACAAGTTTCGGCTTGTAGGATTTCACCCTACCCTTGCTGGCGGGATTTTATCCCTGGCGGATTGAAAATCGCGCGCACCGACGGTAGGGTAAAATCCTACAAAGTTTCGGTCTTCGAATTCGATGTAGGCGCGCGCGCTCGAGAAACAGATATTATTATTAAATTTGAAATCTGACACGGTCACCCAACAATTAATTGTTGTTTAACTTTAATGTTATTGATCTTAAAATCACGTCTGACAATAATTCAATAATATCAATCAAGTTCAATTATGAATTAATTCAACACGTCAACTTGAATTCCAATATAAGCCGTAAGCGAAGCATGATATTGATAAGCCCTGGGCTTTAATGAACATCAACAATGAAAGAGCTGAAAAATTCAAGAGTATTTTCGAATCACGATCAATAAAATTTAACAATAACTTTAAGTTATAAGTATCAAACACTGTGAGTCATGAGTGCTCTGTGCTACTGTTCAATGTTCATGTGCTTATGTTCATGTTATTGTTACTGTTACAGGTAAACTTAAAGTGCAATTGGTTACCGTGATCGATCAACAGACTTTGTTTTTGACCAGGTTAATCCACTAAGTTTTTGATAAATTGTCTGCTGAGTTCTGGGCTAACTCCTCTGTATCTGGCGATTGGACTGCTTCCTCAGTCATAGCCTTTAGCTCGTTCATACGCTCACCCAAACTGTTGTCCTCCCACTCCCCTGGATTATCACACTCCTTCACAAAGTTATCATTCGGAACCAGAGCAGGCCGGGCTGGAATGGGAGGGGCAGTCTTCTTAGGCTTATTCCTCCGCAAACTTCCTAACCCCAGTCCCTTCTTCTTCTTCTGAGGAGCCTCGTTAACATCAGACCCGGTAAGGAAACGGTACACCTCCTGACTACGAGTGTTCTCACTGCAATCCGAGCCGGAGCCCAGGTTAGAGAGTCCGGATATGGGGGCAGTATGGGACTGTTTCAGTTTCCCCAGACTTAGGGCCACTTTGGGTACGCTGATCTTCTTTATCTCGAGCGCTAGTTCCTTCCACGTGTGGGTTCGTTCCTTGATCTCAATGTCCGGGAATAGGATAGTCTTCTCGTTAACGGTGATCTTCCCCTTGTACGAGATGAGGATAGGAAACTGCTGGATCTTCACAAAGTTGAAGAATCTCTTCTTGCTCCGCTCAGACATCTCATCTAGAGCTTGGTGCGGGTCAACCCCCGCACTTCTCACACTCTTCCGACTACTGAACCGAAACTTGCGGTCTCTCTTCGAGTTCTGAGCTCGGATCTCAAAATTGAGCGGGTTTATGGAGGAGGAATCATCGAGATCATAGTAATCGTGCATGCCTTCATCCTCCTTCTTATCCTCCCCGACGAAAAACCTCTGAATTTCCCGCCAGAAAACAGTTTCAAACCTCAGTACAAGGGGGACAAGGTTAATTTCGAGATGGTGATTGATAATTATCCCTCCTACAGGGTTATGTTGCTGACTGAGATACACCCGGAGACAGTGATATGCGGGGTTCGTCCCTGATTCACTGTCATTCATGGGGAAGAGTACATTCTGAGGATTCCTATCATTCTGCAGATTCCTAATGCAGAAGTGTCCCAGAGTAAACTTGTGCCCGCTGGAGAAGTCGGAGCTATGAGCTGCATCAGTGGAGTACGTAGTACTGTACACTGTGCGAGAGTACGCGAAACCCCCCTGAATGTTCACCTCCATGATGGGGATTTGTCCACATTCTCCCGTCAGCGTCCAGCTGGCATCATCAATACAAATGTCGTTCTTCCGCACCTCCATCACCTGATCCACGACCTGGTCCTTGTTTATAGCACCTTCCTTCAACTTGAACTCTTTAAACGCACTGATTGTAAGCCGCAGGTTCACGCGATTAATGTTCAGTTTCTGTTTCTCGACAACCAGTGCCCGTTGGGCCCTCGCCAGCTTTTCCTGACTCTGAGCGCCAAAGTTGAAATCGTATAGCTGTCTCTCGATGTCTCTGATCTTGGACAAACACTCCCGTATTTCTTTCTGGAGAGCAGCAATTGTTTTCCTTGCCTCTGCTTCGCCCGACCTCATGAGACTGAACGCGTGGAGTAACCGCCCAATGGACGAGCGTTTGGAGCTCTCCGTGCGAAGCAGTAGGTTATTGACACAATCAATGATCATCTTGTATTGGTGAGTGTTGGTTGCCACCTCGAGACTCTTGTGTCGTAGTGAGAATGCCGAGAGCAGGTCACTGGAGTACATACTTTCCGTGGTGTACTGCAAGTCCTCGGTCGAGGAGTGGATATCCTCTATTGGCTGGGTGCCAAATGTTACAAACGAGAGCAGACACCCACACCGCGACACTATTCTCTGGAGTTGGGTGGCACACTGTTTGGTATCGTGTTTATACACCTCCCTCACTATTCCCTTCAAACTCTCCTCCTGGTCATCTATCTCGCCCATGATCGCAACCTCCGCCTCCTGGTTTGAGCTGTACCTGCTCCTCCGAACCCCGATCATGCCCTCACTCAGCCACGGTATCTCACACTCAGGAGCCTCGTCCACTGTGGCGAAGTACTGGACATGCTCCACTATACACGTCCACGAGAACTTGGAGAAGAACTCACCGCCCCGCAGTACCGGCCAGTGTTCCGTCCCCAACACTTGACACTTGCCCGTGGTCAGCATTATAAACCCGTTCAGTTCAGGGCCCTGCATTGCCAGCTGTCCGTTAGTCATCTGGATAGACCACTGTCGGGTCTTGATGTCGGAATCGGAACATGCCTGCTCAGCGGCCAGCTTTTCCCGCGAGGAATTGGATTTCTCATCCCCCGTTACCACGGTAACGAAATCCTCGTCAAATTGTGACAGAAGGTCATCATTACTCTGGTTGGGAGACACCTCAAACACAGCTCCTGCAGCTCTAGGTGATCTCCTATTCTCCCCTTCAAGTGTTATCGTCCTCAGAGCTTCGGACGACAAGTCCCTACTTAGAGCACGGGAATTCTCATACTGCTCTAGGAACGCGAGGATAAGAGTTCTGGTATCGATGTTGATGCTCGCCCTCACATCGGATATCACAATCCAGTGAGTGTAGAGCTTGGCATCACGAGAGTTGGTACTGTTGAGCGACTCTGTGCTGAGGAAAGTCTCGCCCCGCTGTCGATACTCCACCTCATTAATTGAGAAGAGAAAGTGTTCGGGTGATCGCTCAGTGGGGTCCTGGAACACGTTGTCCGCCATGCTGTCGGAGCTGCCCATGAGATATCCCTGGATATCGGTAAAATGGGCGGTACACTTCTCCGTGCTCCATACTACCCTGGCTCTCCTCTTGAGGTAGATATACTCGGCCATACCCTCGCTGTCGAATGTTTCTATTGGTGGCCATGACACCAGTGCTAGTTTCTGTGTGACACCCAGCTTGCCACACCCTACTGTGATCTTCGCACCGGCCCGTTTCCTATACGATGACCAGATCTCGAGCTGGCCCTCCGAAAACTCGGTTTCAAAGTGAACCTTCCTGTAGTGACGTGCGAGTTTCTTTTTGGACGGTTTCTCATTATTCCACAGCCTACCCTTGAATACTGGTCTGGATACAGTTCCAACAACAACTGATGCCCACGATTCGAGCCATTTTAGAGTGTGACTGAATAGATTCACTTTGGGACATGAATCAGAATCCCCCTCAGCCTTAGCAAAGGTGAGCATCATATCCAGGTCGAGGCAAATTGATCTGAAGTTGAGGAAAGAATCCCACTCCTCATCCTCCTGTATTCTAACAAACTGTGGATCGTACGGCGCGCACGCCCAATGAGCGTTAGGATCGTTATTGGGTGTTTTCCACAACATGTGAACAGTTAGCAGTAGTCGGGGTAGAGTCACAATCTTACACTCGCCATACTTGCTCTCGGAGTTGTTCTTGATAACTGTGTCACCGTCAAATGTCAACATTCCTGAGGAGCCAGTGCAACAATTAAATGGGAAAGTGTCAGTGATTCTTTGGAAAACTGGGATTACAACGTGTTTAAATGATGCCACTATGTCTTCTGAATTGAAAACCGATAGGAAGACAACAAGACGTACCATTGCTCCATTTGAAGAGGAAGTCGTGGAAACACAAGCTCAGATACTCCGAGTTATTCAGCGGTTCTCGTTCACTGAGGAGTTTACACACATACACGTCACTTCGCAGGGAAAACGTGCCGCGCATCAGATTGCGCGTCTTATCCCAAAACGGGAGCAGAGGCGAGGGGTCTCGTGATTTCTGAAAAGCACGTCGAGTTAGGATATACGGTTAGGATATAGATATTTGAATATAGGGAGATATTGAACTGTTTGGAGATATGCTGGGAGATATTGTTTGAATATTCTGAGAGAGGGAGAGCAGCATCAGCGGACACGTGCATCATTAGTAGTAGAGCACGTGACTCATCAATAATAGAACACGTGGCGCATCATGACGCATACCTTGGTAAGTTTGTCGAGACACTGAGTGAAGAACTGATACGATGGTTCGAGGCAAGGTCCCCATGACATCTCCATATCACTTGTTTCTGATGACGGGCGATTAGGAGTGAGATTTTCCACTGTCAATTGAACGAAATACTATGACAACACATCTATCCCATTATGACAACACATTCACAAGTATGACAACACAACAAAGACAACACAGCTATGACAACGTAACTATGGCAACTATCGTATACCTAAGGTTAGATCGTAAAAGAATTTCTGGGGGTTCATGCCGCGAGCTAGTTCAAAGTTCCGCCACGGTTTCCGCAGGACGACCCGTGTTTTCCGTATGGCGTGGTTTGGCGACACAGCCTCAGCTCCACACAGTATACCTGGACAGGATTATAGGCGATCAGGATACGAACAGAACAAGTTTACAAACTCAGTGGAAATGAGATGATATACTTCTTAGCGATAAGATAACAGACCTCTCAGAGAAGCATTCTTGATGGACACTAGTTCCGAGCTGAAGTTCCGTAGTTGAAGGGAGAATGTCGAGCACTGTCCTAGGACCGCCCTTCCCCATAATGTGGTGAACCTGTAGAGATGTGACAGTTACAACCTGTCATGTTACTGATACTGTCATGTCACTGATACTGTCACGTTATTGATACTGCCATGGGGCACAAAAACATGAACTCATATGTCAAGTAACATCTCAGGGTTGGCACACAAGCAAGTGCTAAATCAGTCATATGTCATACCGCAGATCAGGTGGNGCATCAGATTGCGCGTCTTATCCCAAAACGGGAGCAGGGGCGAGGGGTCTCGTGATTTCTGAAAAGCACATCGAGTTAGGATATACGGTCTACAAGATATTTGAATATTTGGGAGATATTGAACTGTTAGGAGATATGCTGGGAGATATTGTTTGAATATTCTGAGAGAGGGAGAGCAGCATCAGTGGACACGTGCATTATTAGTAGTAGAGCGCGTGGCTCATTAATAGTAGAGCACGTGGTGCATCATGACGCATACCTTGGTAAGTTTGTCGAGACATTGAGTGAAGAACTGATACGATGGTTCGAGACAAGGTCCCCATGACATCTCCATATCACTTGTTTCTGATTACAGGCGATTTGGAGTGAGATTTTCCACTGTCAATTGAACGAAATACTATGACAACACATCTATGCCATTATGACAACACATTCACAAGTATGACAACACAAGTATGACGACACAACTATGGGAACTATTGGAACTATCGTATAACGAGGGAACTATTGTAAACCTAAGGTTAGATCGTAGAAGAATTTCTGGGGGTTCATGCCGCGAGCTAGTTCAAAGTTCCGCCACGGTTTCCGTAGAACGACCCGTGTTTTCCGTATGGCGTGGTTTGGCGACACTGCCTCAGCTCCACACAGTATACCTGGACAGGATGATGGGCGATCACTTCCACAAGTGATAAGAATACGAACAGAACAAGTTTACAAACACAGTGGAAATAAGATGATAGATAACAGACCTCTTAGGGAAGCATTCTTGATGGACACTAGTTCCGAGCTGAAGTTCCGTAGTTGAAGGGAGAATGTCGAGCACTGTCCTAGGACCGCCCTCCCCCACAATGTGGTGAACCTGTAGAGATGTGACAGTTACAACCTGTCATGTCACTGATACTGTCATGTCACTGATACTGTCACGGTACAGATACTGTCACGGTACAGATACTGTCACGTTACAGATACTGTCACGTTACAGATACTGTCATGTCACTGATACTGTCACGTTACAGATACTGTCATGTCACTGATACTGTCACGTTATTGATACTGCCTGCACGAAAACCCGGTCATGAACTCATATGTCAAGTAACATCTCAGGGTTGGTACACAAACAAGTGCTGAATCAGTCATATGTCATACCGCAGATCAGGTGGTACACTAGTCCCATCATCCAGTAAATTGATCATGTTGACAACATTGTCATGACCGTTGAGTGTCTCATCAGCACAGACACACATCCTGATATCCGATAAAAGGAGAGTCGCCAGTTTGACTGGAGCTTCCCTCGCCTCCTGTGACACGACATGAATTAGATGGAGTAGTGAACAGTAACATACTATATATCGGAGTGTGGTGTATTGCCTTGTAGTAACGCTGGTAGTCGTAATATGTCTCCCAGAATGTTGAATTCGCTTCTTGGAACGGGTTTTCAGCCAGCTCCGAAACTGAAACATGTGCAATGCTCACTGCTCAGTGAGTTGATACGACACAGGACACAAATATCCGAATAATTACTTCTGATATTGACTTATCAACGTCGGAGAATTGATGAGAAGTGATGGTCAGTGATGACGTCATCGATGACTCACGGTCCAGCTGGTTGGTCGTATCCGAGCCTGGTCTCTCGGTCTGAGTGTCCGCTTCAATATCCCGTAGCACGTGCTGCATGATTAGATAGTTCTGAGATATCCGCTGATCGAAGTCGTAATCCTCGAATTCCACCTGAGAGTGGTGTGACATGGTTAATGACATCTGAGGAATCCTCAGTGAGGATACATCCAACCATGAACCATTAGTATTCAACCAGATGAGAGGGAAAATTTCTGTGTCATAACGGGAACTCTCTCTTTACTGAATGAGCATAGATTTGAAGTTTAAACAAAAGTTTAATCTCTGTGATCAACACATGCCCACACAAACCAAGAATAGCTTGATTTCCACCCTACAGTCAGCGTATAGAGGCTCCCCATCACTAGCCAGTCTTGGTGCCCGATGCAGCGCTTTCAGCATCTTGAAACAGTTCTGTGCCTCGTCTATTGCTTGTACAATGGTCGGATCGTTACTGTTGTCGGAGTTCTTATCGTATTTGTGTGGCAAGAACACTCTGAAATCCCTACACCTCACAATCCTAGAGAGAATGAATTTGTCAGATGTGGTATGGAGACTGGACAGTTACATAACATTCCCACAGAGACATGTGTTAGCATACCATGCTTTGTTATTGGGAGCAAATGACGGCTGAGTGGCGCGCACGGATCGCAACATCGAGTCTTCCATCACACGCTCCACTCCAATATCCTGAATAGAGGAACACGGCTTACAAGACAAGAATATCTCTTCAAATAGTGGAACAATACTATTGGCAACAGTAGAGTCTACTATCCCCAACCATTGAATTGTCACTCACAGTGACGCGGAGTATTTGATGAGAGTCCATGTATAGAGTAACGCTATCCATGATCTCAATACCCAACAACCGCTCACCGTTCTTCACAATGTGGACTGGCGTAACATCTACGTTTATCCTGTGTGGGAAATGTGTCTGTTACTGCAACTGTTATAGCTTTTGGTAGTCGGAGTTTATCACCTTGTTTAGCGAGTTAATCAAGCAGGAATCCGTGACTTGATATCTCGGTTCTTATTTCTTGTTCAGTGTTAATATACGCACTGGTGGGATGGAGAAGTAATGAAGTTGAGAGATGTCCGATTGATATGGACATCAACATTAGTAGTCGTCCTACTCTCAGATGAGACATCACTTTCCGCTGATGTCGAAACAGTACGCTGATACATCAGCAAATCTGAAGGTGATGATTATTGATTACGGCCAAGAGGTTCTTGCTTATGAGTGTTTGCTTACGCGTCGCATTTGAAAATAGAGAACGCTCATATTTTTCAACTCGATTGGAATAAGTTAACATCTATCTCTCCCGCATACCAGCAATGCACACGATGGATCCCCTAGTTTTTGTGAAGCAGGAAGTAACGACTCTGTGGTGTGTCGGTTCCCAGTGTACCGATACACTACCAATCTCCCCTTTCACTGACGTCACGTCACGTGACACGCTCACTTTACTAACGCACACGAGCGTGTCCGGTTCCTCAAGCTCAATGTTACAGAGATAAATCTGAAAATAGGGGTTAACATGACCCTCAACAAATTACTGAGACTGCAGCAGTCTGAACAAAATCGAAAATCGGGCAAAATGACCTCTGGGAGTCTTTCAATAGCGTGCAGATACAAGTTTTCCAGATTCAGTAAACTTCTCCTCCCCTTGTGTTCCATGATCAGCTTGTTGAGATGTATGAGTGAACAAATGTCACCTGTTCAGAGTATACGTGTTATCGGAGGAATGAAAGAAGCGCGCCAGACGGAAAATACGGTTGTGCGCCGTGCTATGAAGATATCAACTTTTACTCTAAAGATGCGTCGCGCGTTCCGCACACGATTACACGAAGTTGCGACATGCTAGCTACTTATTATTAGTAAGGATAATAAAGTCGAGTAACTTCATGCAATGCGCTAACTGTCAAGTGTCAAATCATATCGTATAGAGCAGAATGTGTCGAGTGCTAACTGACCTTGTTCATTGGACAGTAGGAACACGTTCAACTGCTCTATCTTGCAATCAATTTCTGAAAAAATGGTTTGAATTTGAATACATCACTACATCACGTTATCAAGTTTCAAATTTATGAATCAGGTAACATGGCAGTGTGAACATATCTACAGTTCAAGTTACAAACGGGGTGACATAATTGGAACAAACCTAGTTTGGGTTTTGATGGTGGAGGTATTTTCCGCTCAGATCTGACTGATTTGGGGAACATAATCAAGAATTGGGGCATCACTTCCATTAACAGATTGCTGAAGTGATAGTTCCATTCCAATACAGAACTCTGCATATCAACCTCTACTTTGACCTTGTCCTCATACTTTTGTACCTGTTTGAAATAGGGTAAAATTAGGTAATTAATCATCTTATTTCAAAAGTCAGATATTTAGGATCATATTATCATTGGGAAAAGGTCACGAATACCCTTGCTCCCAATGGTCAATGAGTATCACACGTGACTTACCTTGAATGTGAGCGACTTCATGTCGATGACCTGACCCCAGAGATGATATTCCTGTACCACGATGAGCTTGTCTCTCAGCTTCTTCTTGATGTTGAGTGGTATGGGTAACTGTAACATCAACTTCTTCAGTGTCACTCCAACACTCAACTTGTTAACTGTGATACTGGGGAAGAAGGGATTAATCAGGATGAAATGTACATTGTACAGGTGTTTCCTGTATACATTGTATACATTGTACGACATACGATGTGCAAAGTGTACATTTGAACTATGCATCATGTCGTCATGCGACTCTTGAAGATAACCCCCAATAACTTAACTTGGTACCTGTGTTGAATATCCAGGGATGGAATGCTTAGTGAAATAAGCTTCCTTGCAGCCTTGCTATCCTCGTATAAATTGAGTGACAGACTAGTAAACCGTGTAACCGTGCTTACTGCTATCATATTGCTCTGTGTTTCTCTGGAAGCTGCTAGGAATATGGTGATGAATAGGGAGGAGTCATAGGACATACAGGAAATGTACATCCAGACAAAGCTATGTAAACCAGATACCAGATACCAATTACCAGGTACCAAGTTTCAACTCATTCAGGAATGTTAAGGAACATCCATATATGCCACATGGTGTGCCAGGTACCTGTTTGATTGACGCTTGGCATGGGAAGTGCAGTAGCCCATGATATGAGTTCAGTGTTGTACCACTGCACAGACAGAGTGTCTACAAGTGTTGTCACATTGCTGTGTATCGTGTTGTCATTCGTCACTGACACCTGTCATCACACCATGTCACCATGTAATACCATGCGATTTAAGAGTAAATTCAATCAGGCATTCAGGCATGTAGCCAGACATTTTTCCGGGAGGGGCCCTCGACGAACGAGTTGAGTCGAGTTGGCGCAGCGAGCAAAGGAATTCTCAAAATTTTCATCTGTTTCGAGGTTGTTTTCTTGGGTTGTGTACTAAAAATTTGGAAGCGGGGTTTTGGAATCAGCGCTCGAAATTACATAATATAGAGATTGTAACTGAGCAAGTCGAAGTCTAAGAGTTTACCTTTAGTGGGGACAGCTTCAGTGATTTTATCGAGAGAAAGTCGGTATTGTTGATGTAAATTTTGGCGTTGTTCAAGGAAATATTTTCTACGATCCCTTTAGACGTAACATCATCCACTGCGCCCTCTTCAATTAGGCTTTCGATCTTGAAACTCATGTTCCTAGAAATTTGACAATTCCAGTAACCTAAGTCAACAAACATGGGTGAAACTATTTTACCTCAATTGAATATACCTACTGAAATGAGATATACTGGAACTATCTTACCTTGTCTCTTCTACATCGGATATACTACACGATACATTCTGTATCCTTATGCTGTGATCTTTGGGAATGATTGGGAATATCTTCAATAACTTTGCAGAAAGCAGCGTTTTCTGTTTCGTCACCGTTTCTGTAGGGGGTAGCAATCATTGGACGGGGGGCAGTGAAACAACGCCCAGGTGATCATTTTGATAAAGGAGTATGTTTCTATGGTAACTAAAACCGTGTCCCCTTATTGGACTCCCTCATTTGCTAAATTCGATGAGCACTGGTAAGGGTCTCTGGGGCGCTCTGCAGTGAGTAACTGTACCTATTGAGTTGGAGAGAGGGGCAGTGGATCGCAGGTGAGTAAGTACACTGACCAAACCCTCGTATACCATGACAGATAACATGTCCACTGACACTTTCACTGCTTCAATCTGACATGAGGTCATGATTCAGACATAGGAGTTACACATGCGCTAATAATCAAATTCTCCGTCATAGTACGTAACACTGATACACCGACTTACCGTCTCAAAGTAGTACGATAGCAGTAGATCCACCTTGATACCCATGGATGTATTGAGGTACAGAGTCTTGTCCCCCTTTACCTTCAGTTCTAGGTGATCCAACGCGAAATGTGATGAGACGAAACTGAAATGAGACAATATGACACAATTCGAGACACATGTTACCACTTGTGTAACAGAGACTTGTAATTAACTATCTGCTTCAGA
This sequence comes from Beroe ovata, assembly GCA_946803715.1. Lineage (NCBI taxonomy): Eukaryota > Metazoa > Ctenophora > Nuda > Beroida > Beroidae > Beroe > Beroe ovata. Next base: position 312,783 of record CAMPET010000050.1, on the reverse strand, counting down.
AAGGGCCCCCTGATCAAGATACCTGCTAGTTTTATCGGGGAAGAAAACCAGGTTGACACCAGTCGACAGAAACGCCTGGATGCTGATGAAATCTTGTTGGAGTAGGAACCTGATACTCTCAACTCGGAAATGCATCCTCTGAAACATACAAACTGTTGCAAATGTTATACCCATTTGATAGGAAGATGGAAAAAATGTTAGGTTATGGGAAAAATTAACTCTCAACATAACTTGAAGTTCCCACCTGAATTAGATAAATCAGGAAAGAGGGAACTCTGAGTTTTCTCCTCGGTTCTCTAGTCTGTACATCAATCATCTGAACAGCACTCGATGATTTTCTCCGTGCTAGCATTCCACTCAGATTTGGCAGCATGACTTCTACCTCACCAACAAACACACCAAATAATCGCCTGAAATTTCAAACCTCTAGAAGTTTCCAGTAGCCACCCAAACTCCATATCCCCAGCACACGATTCTAGCAGTTATACACAAAGACCGTGACGTGATTCACAACTAACTTTGGGTTGGAGAAGAGACGTGAGACGAGGGAAATATTACGAATCCGGAGGGTGATAACATCGGGACACTCCACTAAGATATCGTGAAGTCCGAGTAGTGTCACGTGACCAATTGTAATCTTGTGGTGAGAGACTCGACTCAGAGCCCATCCCAGGAGCAGAGCTACTAGTCTGAGAGGGGATAGGGCGTGAGGAGAGGTGGGGAGAGAGGAGGATAGGGTGTGAGGAAAGGAGGGGAGAGGAGGATAGGGTGTGAGGAAAGGAGGGGAGAGGAGGATAGGGTGTGAGGAGAG
>CAMPET010000050.1:281048-309193 GCA_946803715.1 Beroe ovata | reverse complement strand
GTGTGAGTGTGTGTGTGTGTGTCTACTGTCTATCCTACCTCAATCTCACAATGACTTGTACCATGTGCCAGAACCCCCGATTTGGCATATGGACTGCAAACTGCTCCAAATTCTCAGTGATCTGACCCGTTGTTGATCCAGTATCCGGGCCGAATGCGAGGTACATGAGCACCCCAAAAGTAGTGTACATCAGAGTAGCACAAACTAGGACGAACACCAAAACCTGTGATGATGAATTTAATCTGTGTCAAATTGTCCAAATATGACACTATGACACTATCGTCAGTCGATTTCAATACAGTCTACCTGATAACTCTCTGTTCTGTACCTTGTTGAAAAGGTGTGGTTTTTTCATGCTGCATTCCGTCGGTATGACAACGCCCGCTCCTTCAAATGCAAATGCAGCCATCCCAAACATGAGTGGTAGTGTCCTGTGGAAGTGTGTGAAAATGAGCGTCCCTCCTGACATGTGTTTTTGTGAGAGTTGGTACCGTGACTTGACGTTCTAGCAGGTCATAGTGTTACCCAGTGAGACACTTGAGACACAATGTAATTTGATCTGCATTCACTTGTCGCTATAACTTTTTGTTTCCAGGTCAATACAGTTCGACAGTTTGTCAGGCGTGGTGTTACAGTGGTCACTTGTGTCTATTAGTGTTAACTTGTCTCCAATGATAATGATTGAAACTAGCACTTAGCAGTAACATACCTCCACGGTGGTAACACGTCGACATTGTATGCAAGATCAGGAACAACTTGGTGGGAAAGCTGGACACATCCAATGATTGCAGTCACCACAATTCCTGGAAATGTTTCAATACATGAACAATTCAGAATCGACCATACTGTATCAACTACATATCAGGAATTCCCTGATATGGGATCTGTGACCCCTTCTCCGCTTTGCTCCACAAGTAAAACAGTTTTCTAGCATGATAAGTCAGTAAATGCCTACCACCAACGATGGTCAGCTCAGCAAAGAATGATATTATCCCAATGTGCTTCATCCTGAAAATGACAGTTGATTGATTCGGAAATTTCTGATCTCCTTCGAAAACGAATTATGATTGAATTTTTGATTGAAACTACCCAATTTGGGGGTTGCCTCTTTTATGGGCGAAATGAAAATTAACAATAACATTACCGGTATATTCAACAATAACCATATGCCTTGGCAAAAAACTCACGATCTTATCCAACTGAGACCGACATATAAGGGGGTTATAAAGGCCATCCAAGCCCATCGAGCAGCAGCAGGAGAAAGGATGGTAAAGTAAGGAGTCAAGTTTTCCGACACAAATACTGAAAGATGAGAGGTTGTGGATCGAGAAAAAACTATGATTCATTGTAAAGTAGAATGGTAGTTCATCCATTTCTCTTTTGCCATATCCTTAACAATGTCGGTGATCATGGGAACATACCGAAATAGATAATCACAGCTCCAAACTGGAAAGTGATAATCACAACATCTAATACAATACTCCAATGCCTGAAATATGAGAATTTCATGCTATTTTTTTCAGTGTCAGTAGAAGATTCTCAGAATGATCGAAACCAACCTGCCCAAAAGTAAGAGAACAATGTCACTGTAAGAAAGATTTGTGGATGATTTAAGTGACAGATGGTTCTTGCACTTAACCAGACAAACCATAGAAACTGTACACATTACCGAAACCAGCATAAGACATAATACACCTGCCTGAAATTGTACAATCAATACTTCTGAGTCAGTAAATCGAGCAGCCTCTGGATAAAACAGATAATCAAAACAACTCACCACGATCCCACTATATCTGAAAGCAAACGGAAGACTCAATATTCCAGCTCCTGTATAGCACTTGAACAGATTTGCAAAAACAGCTCCCACACTACAGAGGGAATACACTTTTAATGGAATGATATTCTATTATATCTCTTCAATCTATGAGATGATTCGATAATGTCATGATGAGAACAAGTGAATATCTCTTCAATCATTGTTTTTCACACTTAAACAACCTACCCTGATGTACGAGGGGCTTCTGGAGCCCATGACTTCACGTCAACTTTTAGCCCAGAATCATCAATCTGTCAGTAGAATATAGAAAATTTCTGTCGACTCAATGTAAGGAGATATGAAAAAAAATTACATTATAAACCGCAACACTTACGTTTTGTAATGAAATGTATTCATTCCCATTGGATACATTGTAAATAACATTATCATCTTCACTGTCACTGTCACCAATCAACATGCTTCAATGATCCATCTTATTATGAAATCTCACAGTATAGCTCATAGGTCATTGTCATCCTGAAATGAAACAATCATTTCATTAGATCATTTGGATAGGGCCATGAATAGGAGAGAAACTCAGATAAGTATTGGATTGACCTAGACTTGAACCCAAAGGTATACCATAGAACATAACTAGACAAACATATCAATAGATTCCACATAATCTACTACTATCAGTATTATGACATCTTTATCAATACTAAAATCAATACTTCATCCATGTTGGGTTGTATAGTGTATACCCATGAATAACCTATGAATAATTTAAGGCTCTTATAACTTATTGTTTTGAGTGCAGAATTGAATTGAACACTAGAAACGAATACTTGCATAACAGCAATTAGATTATCATATTCATCGACGAAAATTCAATCTCTGGCCCTTCTAGCAATTAACTCAGAATTCAAGGGGTAAATTATCTCCAGATAGCCCATTGGGTATTTAGTTTGGTATTAACCCATTTGGACTGATTTTGCAGAAATTTGGAGCTCTGGCCGGGCACAGGACTGTCTTGTTGCTCAGGATCAAAAGTTTTATATCATCCATCCCAGTGGATTTGAATTATTGGATGCTGGAATTATCATCTAATTATTAGGACAAATAGTTCATATGAATAATTGAACAAGTTCTAAAGCGAGAGCCCAAACAAGCTAATATTACCGTACCCGCGCTGCGCGCGACACAAAACAGAAGTCAAATAATATCAAACTATTTTTTCGTGAATTGTGTAATAATTATTCTGCTTAAGCAAATCAAAATATTAAATGTTATGAAAACTTTTATAGTTATCTGAATTTCGCGCACACGTTTTTAATTCAATTCAATTTCATATTATTGGTCTTTGTTTAATGTTTTTTGTATGGATAATTGTTATTTGAGATTTCTATTTTATCAAATTATTTTCTTCGTATATGTTTGATGCTTTAATGTTGTCGGTTGATATATGTAACAGTGGCTATGTAATTTATTCTCTTTAATAATTCATTTATTTGTATATTCAAATCATTTCAATTAATACTATTCAGTGATGATATGATAAATTTAGCAACTTCAAGATTTCACTTTTCAGCTATTTCTACATTGTAGATCAAACAGATAGTTTTAAATGTGTCAGTAGGATGTGTCCTTATCCATAATTGAATGGAATATTTTTCCTTTCAATACATATTGTGCTACCTTATACTTCCACTCTGTTTATACATCATCAAATGCCTATCATATTTTACCATTCAGTTGAAAACTTATGTAATAATTTAGATACTAGTGCACTTATATACACCACAAATTTTTATTTCTTAATCCATCATTATTGGTAAGGAAGGGTATGTCTGGTTTTCGGGAGTTATGTAAGCAGTATATAGCTGCTCTCTCTGATAATGTGAATAGTGTTGGGGATGTGTGCCATCTTTTGGAGCACAGTGTTGGATCTGATCAAGAGAAAAAGACTTCCCTGGATGTAGCTTTCCGTAAAGCTCTCTTCAGCAAAGTAAGACTTTACAAAGACAGCAGATATCTTTGAACAGATAGAATACGTATATATTCAGAAATCTCATTAAGTGAGGTCCAGATTCTTCCTAAACCCTACTGATCTGTTTTCATCAAATAGAGGGTCATGCTTTCTGTATCTTCATGCCCATCATTAATCCCTTTATTATCATTCCTTATGTTTATTTCCATATAATAATTCAGGTGATGCTGGGAAACCAAGTCATCAGGAACTACATTGAGGTCGCATTTGGGGCATCAGAAGCGGGATACTGCTCTAACAGTACACCTTATTTTGTACTTGCAGATGTATTTGATTGCCTTACACTTGACAAATGCCAAGAAATATTCAGGTAGGTTATCATGGGAATATAGATCAGAACCTCTGTCGAATTGTTGTGTTGCTGTTGCTTCATTGTTGTCCTATTGTTTCAATAGTTGCCAAATTCCTTTCTGTAAGTTTATTCAAAATTAAACAATGTTTTTCCAAGGCAATAACTCAGAATTGCAAATGACAAAGAGATCAAAACATTCACTTGGATTTAATAGGTAGTAAATGAGATACATAGAAATTTATATCCATTATTCAAACATAACACATTGCACAACAAACTTCCATCAAAGATATCAAATGCGCAACTTCTTGGTATGGATTCAACTATGATTGCTCTGTTTTCATTTTTTTATATAATAGATGGTAGCATTTTTTCTCACTACAGGTTTAGATCAAGTGTCTCCTGATATACACCTGAGTCTCTGTTAGAGGGCGCCAAGGCAAATCTTATTGACGGAGGCTGGGGTGGTTTGAATGTAGGAGGATTATTGCTTGACATGGAATTTCCAGATATGCTAGTAAATGTTGATTGATGCGGGGCCATGCCATGGCTTTCATCACGGAGATAATGGCTGGCATTATGGGGCAAGGTGTGGAACATGGCTGGTGATGCAACAGGGTTGTTCCCAGGCATAGCATGCTGGTTGCTAAGTAGCACATGCCGGTTTCTCGGCATCGTCCCCCACGCACCCTGCATTTGGAGTGTTCTCCAGCCATCTCGACTTGTTGTCATGGTGTTTGGATCCAGTCTGTTGTAGATGCTCTCCTCGGGCTGAGGGCTCCTCCCCAAGCTCAGTGCAGCATAGATCGGTGTCGGTGTGGACTCAGGCGGAGCTATATCCTGGAAAGTGGGCTGTATCCCACTGGCAAGGGTTGGCTCCATTCCAACTCCCGGCGGGGGTTCTGATATCATCCTGAATGAGGGTTGTGGCAAATTCCCCACTCTCTCAACTTTCCTCTGGTGTCGCCGTTTCAGCCACCAGACAGCAGCAATACTACCACCTGCCACTACCACAATCACCACTACTATCACGGGAACTGTCACTTTTTTCCAACGATCGCCGCCGCGAGTCGCCGCCTCGGACTCCTCGCTTTCCAGCACGAACTGCCTGCTCACCCGCTGTCCAGCAGCTGTTTCCGCCACACAGGAGTATGTACCGGGTTCGGTAACGTTCTGGAGGCGGGAGGTGAAAGCCCGAGACCCGCTCGGGTTTTCAGTTGCCGGGTTTCCCCCGCTGTCCCATGATATAGTTATCGGATCGAGACTGTGTGCTGTGCATCTCAACTCTGTTCCTGTGAGATCGAGCGAGGCAATGACTGGAGAGCGACAAGGACACAGGTGAACTGTAACGTCACTATGACAACCCTGGGATCTGATAGTCCTGCTCCCAATGAGGTCGTTTTTCGACAACTTCTCTCCGGCTAGCAACTTCCTGAATGTTAGTTTGGGGATCTCATTATCTGTCTGGTCTAAATCACCGTATGAAAAACTGCCCATAGTTTGTGTGCTGGAGTACACCTTCAGGAAAAGTTCATCTTGGTTGAGGAACTCGATTGTAAAATCAATGTGATTGTCACTGATGTTGAAATTGTTTTTCCTCATGACACTCGTCACAGAGTACTCGCTATAGTCACTCCACATGGTCATGGTATCCGCGTTTACGGTGATGTTTATCTCCCCATACTTATCACTCCGCTGATTCATGCTCTTGAAAGATAGCTCGCATTTTTCCTGTGCTGTACCGCTTAATTGAACTGCCCGGATAGACGATGTATCGAAATTTCCAGAGTGTCGGAAATCCCACGTAGACACCAGCTCAAAGTTGGGGACAGGGAGACATTGATTAACATCACAGATTGAAGTAAGAGAAGGTGTGAAGAGAACGCAAAGCAGAGGAAACATCATCGTAGTGAATAGGAATTTGGCAGTGTAACATTGATTCACACAATATCGTGTATACACACTATACACTGTACATAGTCACATGACGTTATTTCACCGCTGGAATGAGAAATGAATGTCATTGATTGATTAGAACCTGGGTTATTGTCACGACAAGAAAAAGAAGGAGTGTGACGTATCTTACGTGAGAACCGCATCATAAAACCCAGCGTTAACGCGAGCGAAACAATAAGTAGTGCCTACATTTCTATATTTACTTGTATACTGGGTATGCAAGGGATTTTAAAGCTTGTAATCATCAGTACAAGCCATTATTTGTACACTGATTGCCAATTAGTGTAGGAGAGCTATGCACTGTTCCCTATTAGTCACTTGGAGTATGGGGTCTGATGTTCGTGTGTGTAGTGTGTGTGTGCGTGTGTGTGTATGTGCGTGCGTGTGTATGCATGTGTGTGCGTGTATGTGTGTGTGTGTGTGTGTGTNTGTGTGTGTGTGTGTGTGTGTGTGTGTGTGAGGGTCTTAATTCGTATGTGTGTGTATGTATTGGTTTGTATGTTTGGTGCGTCTGTGTGTTTGTTTTTTCATGTGTCTACTGTCCAGTGTATGTGTCAAATGTCGGTATATGAGCCTGTCTGTGAGTGCTAATTGTGAGACGATATTAAACATTATCCCGTACTTTAAATCTAACCACCCCCTAACCATGTTTAGTCATAACTTATTGCCATACCATCGCGAATGTAAGCAAACAGTTGTATGACGCGCTGTCGTACTAAATTACTAAACGAGTAGGCTATAGGCATATAAAAAGAGTTAAAACATTAATGAATATTAGGAACCCCCACATGTCTGCTATATGATCACGAGAGCAGTAATGACCTCAATACAGCACTGATTCATTTCTCAGTAATGATCACCTGACCGTATCATTTTCACTGAAAAAACCTGATTGACGGTTTTCATGAAAAATATTTGTGTGTGCGTATGTTGATGAACTTATCATGGTTTGTGGTGACTAGAGGACAGAGTTGTTAGTTGGCGGTTATGGACTACGAAACACAAGGATTGAACATTCACAAACTATGGAGTGAAGTAAAAGCTGAAATATGTGAAATCGTAATAGCCTCTGATCACGAATATTAGGTGACACGTATACTCAAATCACTTTTTGGATTTGAGTAAGCTGTGGCAAATTTCGTTCAAGAGGTAATAAACTCTTGGATTGGATGTTTCTAAGGGACTCCCTCTACGATATCGCACACACAAAAGCAATAGCGGAAGCTTCTTTATAAACGTCATATTCCTGCATGATCTGCTCCTTCACAAAGTTATTTGCNGGGAACTGCTCTTCTATTGCACCACCTCAAATTTGATTGTAATAAGTAGTGTTGATAAGTTTAAAACTCGTACTTTATCCCGTACTTTAAATCTAACCGCCCCCTAACCATGTTTAGTCATAACTTATTGCCATGCCATCGCGAATGTAAGCCAACAGTTGTATGACGCACTGTCGTACTAAATTACTAAACAAGTAGGCAATAGGCATAAAAAGAGTTAAAACATTAATGGATATTAGGAAGCCCCACATGTCTGCTATATGATCACGAGAGCAGTATAGAGTAATGACCTCAATACAGCACTTATTCATTTCTCGGTAATGATCACCTGACCGTATCATTTTCACTGAAAAAACCCGATTGACGGTTTTTATGAATAATCTTTGTGTGTACATATGTTGATGAATTTATCATGATTTGTGATGACTAGAGAACAGAGTTGTAAGTTGGTGGTGATAGACTACGAAACACAAGGATTGAACATTCACAAACGATGGAGTGAAGTCAGTGAAAACTGAAATATGTGAAATCGTAGTAGCGATCTGCCTTTGATCACGATTCCTGGATATTAGGTGACACGTATACTCAAAGCACTTTTTGGATATGAGTAAGGTTTGGCAAATTTCGTTCGAGAGGTAATAAACTCTTGGATTGGATGTTTGTAAGGGACTCCCTCTACACACACAAAAGCATCACATTTCTGCATGATCTGCTCCTTCACAAAGTTATTTGCAGTTACGTTGAAGAGAAGAGCGCTGTGTTTGCCGGTGAAGCTGCAGCTAACCGTAATGTTGTGTTACGTTTGTGCAACGATCTCATTCGACGATGTTCAAAGTCGTTAAACACACTATTTTGCGGCAGAATACAGATTATGCTAGCTAAAATATTTCCTATATCAGAGAGGTAAGTATAAATGTACACTAAACACACACATACACACAGAGAGACTTACTCACACAGACACACACACACAGACACACACACACACANAATGTGTGGGAAAACTCTTTTTTCAGACTGGAAAAGGATGGAAATTGTCTTGTGATTTGGGACAGTATTATACCTTGACACCAGTTTATCTTGACACTGGTACCTATATCTTGACACCACTTTTGCCTGACACCACTCTCCCTTGACACTGGTATACCTTTACACCAATTTTTGTCTGACATCCCTTTTACTTCACACATACACACACACCGACACACACACACACACACACACACACTCTCTATCTCTCTCAGGTCTGGACTCAATCTGCAGTCTCTATTCAACTCAGACAACATTACTGAGTACACCACTGAATCACAAGACGTAGAGACACTAATGGATAGTGACGATAAAGAGGTTTTTGAAAGAGAGACTTTCATACCACAGAAATTCCAATGTGATGTTTTTCCAAGTATTTGATATCCCGGAATGCATTCGAATATGAGATACTTGGAATAAAATGATCTTTGAATTGCGGTATGGCGCTGTGACATAGAGTATTATTTCAGATCTCCTATCTCTTCTACCGCACACTATGGTCAATACAAGACTACTTCAGAAATCCTAACCAGATATCTAATGATACTAATTGGAAGAAAATGGAAGGTACAAAATTACAAGAATTCTCAACTGTGCTTCACTTTTTACCTTTTCATCGTGATGCCCTGCAGATTCCCCAATTTATAGACATTACATATAACCGACTTGGTAATTGTAGCATCGATAAAAAAACTTATTGCTCCATTCTCAACAACTCATTATCAGATACTGTGAATGAGATTTGTCGGATATTTGAGAACTACAAACACGAAGGCAGCTGTCAAGTGTCAAACGAGGAGGCATATTTCGCTAAATTCCTCACCAGCGAACGACTTCTCACGCTCCAAATCTCAGATTCCAACTTCAGGAGGCATATTCTGGTTCAAATACTCACACTTTTCCAGTATCTCACTGCAGATGTCAAGTTCAAGCCCAACAAACTGGTGTGTGGAATGTGAATCTAAATCTGCCAAAAAACGAATCTGCATCTGCAATTGTTTCTGATTTGGGTGTTGACGCACTGTTTGTGCCATTTTCCAGCATGACTGAAGGGCGCGAAGACATTATTGCGTGACGCAGCATTTAGCCCACGCCACTATAGCGCGCGCATTCCGTAGAAATCACGCGTGATTGGCGGCAATTCGGTCGATATTGGTTTTTCAAGTTCTGAAGTTGGAACTTACGGTGATTACTGATTCCCACTTTATTAGGTGTTGTCTGAACCCAGGAAAGCATGGATACGAGATGCAACTACGAAGATCTACTCCATTCTATCAGAAACACCCCCGGACGGGCAAACATTTGTCAAGCACGTCAAATCGGTACTCAGATACGAGGAGAAGTGGAGTGCGTGGAAGAACGAAGGTTGCCCATCACTTGCCAAACAACCTGATAAGGTACGTCACTCAGATAAGCGATGATTTTCCCACAGAGTATCTTGTATCATGTATTCGCAAATCCATGCCTTCTACAGACTGTGTCGGTTAAGCAGAAGAATTTGAAGCGCAACGTGAAAGCCATGGACTTATCCTCGGATAAATTTGACTTGGGTAGTCAGACCCTGACAGATCTGTGGAATATTTGCCCTGACAACTTGGCAGCTTGCCAAGATGCCGCCAGGAAGTTTACTCCAGATGTAAGTGATGCGAAATTTAACTCGGGGACAATTATTGTCAATGTTACATTAGGGGTTTCCCCTTTTATCGCTCTCACTTCCTTACAGACGTACAAGTTCTTCGAGGATGCAATAGAGCAGCTGGAGCCTGACTCTGGCGTCGAAAAGGAGTACTACTTGACGAACGAGACGGCGTTTGTATGGCGTAGTTTGCGCCTCCTTGCACGACAGAGTGTGCCCTATTTCCAGCACATACAGAACACTAAAAACCTGACACTTACAGACAACTTACAGAATATAATCACTCTGATAGGCAAGGAGTATAAGAAGGAGAATGGAATGGAGGTCACGTCATAGTATTGGGACTTGTTCCACTGTTTTATCCAATTCATACGCACTTGTACCCTTTATATGCTATCCGCTTCAACCAATATAATCGTCTTTAGAGTCCTAAGTAAGGCAGTCAATGATAAGCTCCTAATAAAAGTAAGCAAAATAAGTCACTGCCAATCCATTTAACTAACAATACACCTCTGTACTGTTCAATGTTCATCACTGGAAATCACCCGATGTAACCATTCGTCGAATCGTCTTGGACATCACGTTATAAGGGTGATAGGAACTTTCTTAGGCTGTATAACTTGTATAAACTGTGCGTCAGGACCTAGTAACACTGGCCCCTGCTGTCCTCTGCTATATTGCCCTGTGTTGATATCTTGTTAGTAACTACTCTCACTATAGTGTATAAGCAAGGGTTGCCATGGTAACACTCACCATAGTGACGGACAGATTCACTCCTGTGTCGCTGGTGTGTCAGTGTGTGTTTCCGATGCGATGAGAGATGTGCAAACGCTTTGCCGCAGTGCTGACATTTGAACGGTTTCTCTCCGGTGTGTGTCCGGATGTGTGATTTGAGAGTGCTGCCCTCCGCAAACCGGCGTGAACAGTACTCACACTTGAAGGGACGCTCTCCTGAATTGCAATAGACGGGATTGAAGCAGGAGTGGTGGAAATGCGTGATTGTAAGTGCGATTAAGTCAAGTCTAACCTGTGTGTATGCGTGTGTGTGATCGTAAATTGGTGCTATCAGCGAAACATTTCCCACACTCTTCACACTTGTATGGTTTACCACCTGATGAGAACATATTCATGGTTATCATCAAATAGGACTGGCTAGAACTGGTTAGGTTGGTATCTGATATCACATTATCACACATTTGGTACCAGATTGGTAACAAATGATAGGTTGGTACCTGTGTGTGTTCGTGAGTGTCTTCTCAGTTGCGAGCTCTGAGGGAAAGTTCTATCGCACAGCGTACACTTGTAGCTCTTTTCACTGTTGCCATGGTTACTCCTCATGTGCGTCTGATACATGTGGAGTTGTTGTCAGGAGGGATAACAAGACGTGTTGTCAGTGGGATAACAAGACGTGTTGTCAGGAGGGTAACAAGCCGTGTTGTCAGGTTGGGAAGGAGTTAGACATGGAGATTATCATTGTATCAGTGTTCAGATGATAGTAACCTGTAGTATGGACGGTAGTGTGAACTGCATCCCACATTCCACACACTGGTGTGGTCTGTGAGCGGTGTGTTTCAGCGCGATGTGTGCCCGGAGTGTGAAATTCCACGCAAACACACGCCCACACTCGTCACACCACAGCATGGCGTGGTGGGGTGTGATTGTTCGTGGTATGGAAGCGTGGTACTTCGAGTGTAGTATCAGTGAGAAGGGATAGCAAAAACTCCGTCCACATTCCTCACAGTTGTACACGCCATTACCTGTGACATCACGTGAGTATTATTATATCGACACCCAACTTAGAGTTAGTAGTTTGTTGTGTTTGTCGCGAGAGAGTGGTTGAAAAGTGCATGTCACAATTTCCCATTAACGGGTATTAGTAACCGGCCCATCCCTCGGTGCGCTATGCATTCTAGAGTAATCCTGCTCTATTAACGTGCTCCATTAGCGCCTTTACATGGACACTAGTGGGCAGATACTCTGTTTTGAACTATAATAGTAGAGATATGCTCATCGTTAACAGAAGTGATGGAGATGCTATGTGACACTATAGTGTCATGGATGCGCTAAGTGTCACCTAACTGTCATCACACTGTTTCACCACCGTATACCGACACTGGGACATACCGTCAGGCAGTACTTGTCCCGGAGCAGGCAGGCCCAGGGTCTTGGCGTAGCTGTTGCTGTACCACACCAGTAGTTCCGTTCCAGCGGAGATTTCCTTACTCTGAGTGAGAAGGTTACAGTCATGGAGGGGTGTGATTATTATGAAGGAGCACAGGGGTAGAGTCTCACCGTCTTGAAATAGATGTTTCTCTCGTACTGGATAGCAACCACGTTCTTCTCTCCATCGTGCCTGGCGTACTTGACATGCCTCATCCATTGAAAGCTGCCGGAACAGTCAACAACAAACAGAACCTGGCCTAGTCTGTCGTGTACCTGCGTGTNCATGTGTGCGTGTGTCGGTGTCTCAATTGTGAGAAGTTATGAGGGCGAAAATAACTCCCATTGTTCGTTATGGAGTACAGACAGGGTTAGAGAGACCAGTAGCACATGCATTGTCACAGATCAATTAGTGTGTTCGTCAGACACACCGTGAACAATGGAAATTACGTCACCTTCGTCTGACTCATTGGGTCTGACACAGCTAGTGGACCCACACATAGTGTGACGCAATGACAAGTGGTTTGACAGCGTGACATTCACTAGTTAGTGCAAAGTGCACGCACATTATAGGGTGTTATTCGATTAGTCGATTGTTTCTGTTACCACTGATGCGATGTGTGCCTGTCTGGGTAGATAGGTCTAAATGACCACACATTTCACTTGTGACAATGTGATTGTGAAACTGTGAGAGTATGAGTTATCAGTCATCAGATGAGATGTGTGTTGAGATGTGTCCTTCCTGAGTATTGTCAATAGAAAGCTGCAAATATACCCAGTTGTGTGTTACAATGACAGTGTAAAGTGCGGACTGAGAGCAGTGTAAGTAAGACTAAGTGAGTGTAAGTAAGTGAGTTAAAGGAGCGTAAGTAAGTAAGTGTAAGTAAGTGAGTGTAAGTAAGTGAGTTAAAGGAGCGTAAGTAAGTAAGTGTAAGTAAGTGAGTTAAAGGAGCGTATTACTATTATTAAGGAGAGTGTAGAGTGTAGACCATTGACTATGGAATGTAGACTATGGAATGTAGACTATGGAGTGTATACCATGGAACGCATACCTCCCATGAAAACGAAGGGTCGGTTATCTCTGACCCGCATCTCTCTACCGGTACTATTTTCCCGTCCAGAGGGCCCATCCTGAGACCAGCTGGTAGATCCTGTGTGCTCCAGAGTCCCATTCCTCCTGAACTGCGCTGAGAACTGGGCCTCATCTCCAATCCATGGGGCAGAGGACGCAGAGTCATGTCGGCATTCATCATTTACCTGTGCTATATCAAAGTGACTGTCTCGTTGTCTGTGCTGTGTCACGATTCATAGTGTCAACAACGGCTGAAAACTGCAAGCAAATGCCAAACGAACGTTATTACCATTAGCCTCGATAAATAACGCGCTGCACGTGACGTAGCACTAGCAACGGCACTATTTCATTGGTCGCTATGGTTGATGCGTGACGCCCACGTGTGTCTTATTTAGATCATTGATCAATGATTTAGAAAGTAGAAGAGTGCTACAAAAACTTATAAACTTACAGATTTAAACGTGTAGTGATCAACTTCAAGGCAAAGCAGCAGAAGGGAGAATCAAATCGTGTTACAATGTGAATTCTGGAAAATATGCATGGCCCCCTCTCCTGCTCTAAGTCTATTAGAGTGGTCGTTCAGGTTTTAGTGACCACCGCACGCTCAAACGTCTGGACAGGACCACTAATTCTCCACTGTATAGACTCGGCCCAGTGTTGCAGTGCCACTCTTTTAATCGCCCGTTGTCCCCAATACTAGCATGCACACTATTGTATGCCACTGCAGTAGTGACCTGCAACGGTGAAACCTCTCCATCATTGTAAACAATTAGACTTCATCACAAGGATCCCACAGTTTTACTAATTTGCTTAATAACTCGTAAATCCCGGTCTGTGTAAGCTGTCTGTACTCTGAGTCTTGGAGAAAAAGTCAGAGATATTCATTTTGTATGTAGCTTATAGTTGTGTGTTGCGAGTGGATAAAATGGGGTTATCCAGGATAAGGATTCAAAATTGTTGATCTGATGTCACTGAGACTAGTATATTGATACCAATTGCGTGTACCTAGTACTTTGTAGTTTAAAGTTTAACAGTTTTAGTTTTACTTCATCAATGAAACCATAACCATTATCATCTGTTTTTACCCTTTGATTGCAATTTTGCGGTCACCGGTCCCATGCAGACTGCAGACACTCCCATTGCACTTGCAGGCAGACCAATGGGCAAGGATCAAAATGCACTGCAGTTGCAGTTCTTGTAAGTGCACTGTTCGGGTTTTTGTGATCTGAAATGTCGTAATCTATCCCCTGTTATGTTTCTCGCGCGCGCGCCTTCATTAAATTTAAAATTTAAAGGTTGCACAACAGTTGAAGGCGCGGGCGGAAAGTCGCGCGCCCGAGAAACAGAGCGGTCGCCGGTCAGATAAAAATAAAATCTGACAAAGGCGCGCGGCGCATGCCTGTTTATACGATAGGCCCGGGTTTCGTGCGCCGATGGTAAGGAAAAACTGTTCGGTTCCCACGTTGCAATTGCATGACCAAACCTTTCTACGACTTTTCACTTTCAGTTCACTGAGTAGAATAGGGGCATGCAATTGCAACGTGTGCACAGGAAAAACCTTGCCTGGCGATGCTAGGCCCAGCTGACGCGAGCCGCGAGAATAATTTGCGGCGCGCGCGCAATGAAATTCTCGACAGGGGCTATCATCGACAGCCAAGAAAAACCGTTCAACTAGAACTACAAGATTTGTGCGCCTTTGCCTTCATCGAACCCAGCTGCTATTCTGCCTCGTTTGAATCCGCGCACGACCGTACTTGCGACGCGCCTGCCAGCTTTTATGCTAACCTAACTTTAACCCTAACCTTAACGGTTAGGGTTAGGGTTTGGGTCAGGGTTAGGGTTAGGGTTAGGGTTAGGGTTAGGGTTAGGGTTTGGGTAGATTGGTTAGGGGTAGGTGAGGGTGAGGGATGGGTTTGGTAAGGGTTNGACTAGATCGTGGTATCATGGCATCCCGTGGAGGGATTGCTTTTCCTTTTCAGCAAATCCCCCAGGGAATCAGTTCTCAGGACTCTTCTATTATGATGGATTAACGGTACCTATTCTCATTATGGACTATAACTCTACGACTAGATTCACTAAGTCGTGGTATCATGGCACCCCATGGAGGGATTGCCGATTCTCGAATCCCCATTCAGGAATATCCCAGGGTATCAATCTCTTCATTTGAAGAGACTAGCTACCTAGCATCCTAATCCTATATGGATGGCTTCTACCCAATGGCGTTTACACGGATGAATATTATCAGCAGAGAGTAACGATGGTTGTCTATCCGATTCCTCTCAATAAATCGACACGGGAACTCCGGCTATGGAATATGGACCTTAAACCTACGTCATCCACGACCTTACCGTGGCTACTTGGCATTCTTTACGGAAAGCATACTTTCCCTTAGCTTTATTTTAGCTAACCCTCAGGAAACTCAGCTCAGGCTATACTAACTATGGCTTTGTATGGATGAATGGACCAATGGTATTGGCTGAGAGTAATCGCTGGTCGTTACCAGATTCCTCTCAGCAAATTTTCATAGAACTATGGCTACGAGTACGGATGACGGATGTCATACCTACGATCACCACGACCATTTCGTGGCTACCTGGNCACTAGCAACGGCACTATTTCATTGGTCGCTATGGTAGATACGTGACGCCCACGTGTGTCTCATTTACTTTTAGATCATTGATCAATGATTTAGAAAGTAGAAGAGTGCTACAAAAACTAATACAGATTTACACGTGTAGTGATCAAGGCAAAGCAGCAGCAGGGAGAATCAAATCATGTGAATTCAGAAAATATGCATGACCCCCTCTCCTGCTCTAAGTCTATTAGAGTGGTCGTTCAGGTTTTAGTGACCACCGCACGCTCAAACGTCTGGACAGGACCACTAATTCTCCACTGTATAGACTCCCGGTGTTGCAGTGCCACTCTTTTAATCGCCCGTTGTCCCCAATACTAGCATGCACACTATTGTGTGCCACTGCAGTAGTGACCTGCAACGGTGAAACCTCTCCATCATTGTAAACAATTAGACA
This sequence comes from Beroe ovata, assembly GCA_946803715.1. Taxonomy (NCBI): domain Eukaryota; kingdom Metazoa; phylum Ctenophora; class Nuda; order Beroida; family Beroidae; genus Beroe; species Beroe ovata. The sequence goes on along the minus strand of CAMPET010000050.1, from coordinate 292,933 downwards.
TCATCACAAGGATCCCACAGTTTTACTAATTTGCTTAATAACTCGTAAATCCCGGTCTGTGAGAGAGCTGTCTGTACTCTGAGTCTTGGAGAAATAGTCAGAGATATTCATTTTGTATTATAATTGTGTGTTGCGGGTGGATGAGGCCTTCAAAATTGTTGATCTGTCGTCACTGAGTATATTGATACCAATTGCGAAGCGTGTACCTAGTACTTTGTAAAAGTTTTAGTTTAAAGTGTAACAGTTTTAGTTTTACTTCATCAATGAAACCATTATCACCTGTTTTTACCCTTTGATTGCCATGCATGATGCAGATGCAGACACACCCATTGCACTGGCAGGCAGACCAATGGGCAAAGATCAAAGTTGAAAGTGCACTGTGCAGTTCCTGTTAGTGTGTTCGGGTTCCTGTGATCTGGAACTGGAAGTGAAACTGAAATGTCGTAGTCTGTCCCCTGTTAATTCTCGCAATCTCGCGCGCCTTCGTCAAAGGTCGAAACAGTTGAAGGCGGACAGTCGCGCGCGCGTGTGCACACGTTGCGCGCCCCTGTTCTACTCAGTGAACTGAAAAGTCGTAGAAAGGACCACCACGGAGACCACCACGGAGACGCGCAGCGCGCGCGGAGTATTTGGGTCACGCAGCGCGGGAACACGCGCGCGCGAGAAACAGAGGTCAGATAAAATTGAAACCTGACAAAGTGCAAAGGCGCGCGCATACCTGTCTAGTAGTAGTACGATAGGCCCGGGTTTCGCGCGCCGATGGTAGGGAAAAATTAAACTGTTCACTGCCGGATGTTATCTGTCCACTGTTTCTTCATCTTGCGCGCAAACTGTTCCTAATCGGAATCCTACGTTGCAATTGCGTGACCCAACCTTTCTACTACTTTAACTTAAACTTTCATTTCATTGAGTAAAATGGGGGAGCGCAATTCAACGTGTGCAGGAAAACGGGCACAGGAAAAACCCTTCAACTAGAACTATGCAAGATTTGTGCACACGGTGTGCGCCCTTGCCTTCATCGAAGGCGCGCAAGAAACAGTGAACAAATAACATTAACATCCGGCAAGTGCGCCCCTATTTGCTATTCTAGTTTTACTCTGTGAACTGAAAAGTCGTACTCGTAGTCTAGTCGTACTCGTATGTCGCGTTTTAGAAAACGCGGCAGCGTTGGGTCACGCAACTTGGGGACATTTGAATTTTACGACATTTCTATTTTACTTTTTGATCACAGTGACACTGACAGAGTAAAATCATAAATATAGCTATAAGGGGCGCGCAACGTGTGCTCACAATTTCAGGTTACAATTTCAGTGCTTCGGAAACATGAACACTGTTTCCGTTAACTCTTAAGAATTCCTGGATATGCATCATTGATGTTCTTATGAGTAAACTGTGATGCGCCATTGCATTTTCATCAATATTCATCTCCTTAGAATCGGACTGATCAGTCCTGATGAAACACTGGTACTGCAAGAAGCTGGCATGGTCAGTTTCCAGCCGATTTGGCTCAGGATTTGGGAGCTAGAGAATAGTAATAACACTGCAACTGCATCTGTGATTTGCAAAGACGACCTTTTATACAAGTACACCTGCTGTGTGTAGGTGTTTCTTACTCTTTGAGAACAGAAAAATCAGAAAACTGACCTTTTTCGTCCCTGAACCACGGATCTTCCCTCACTCAATCATACAGCAAGTATTTGATACAAAATTATTAAAAAACATAAATGTTCGGTACAAACCTAATCTTGGCGAAATAAGTTAAGCTTACAAAATTAGGCGTGGTCAGCGCCCAAGGCAGACATTTTGTAACCTTTAGTTTCCCAACTACGTATGATACAAATAAAGCTAAGATAGATATCTGTTCAATAGAAACATACCTTAGATAAATCGTGCACTTTTGCGTAAGTATAATATACTCTCATGTCTATTTAAGGTTGCCGTAAAATAACAAAAATCCAGCCGTTGCTTCAATTGGCAGAATTAATTAATTCAAAACTCTGACCGTTAATTATATGTTTCCATCATATTAACATGGGAAGAAGCCCTGTGATAGATCAAATCATTAAATATTAATGCGGCGAAGAATGTGAAAATCCAGATTCTATTATTTCAATCGGAAATATCAGATACTCTTGAGTGACACACCAAAATGACGCTTGCAAAGGTAAACATATAACTAAAAAGAGTAATTAAAGCTGCAAGAATTTTAAAGGAACATCATCAATTATATATCTGTGCTATTATGTGTGTATATTATTTAGACTTGATCATATCATCGCCAATGAATATTTCGCCCACAGTATGAAATGATAAAAACAGTTGGTTCTCCTCTCCTCACTCACTATATTGCTCACTCACTCACTCACTCACACATTTACACACTCACTCACAGATTTTAAACTTTAGCCACATGAGGCGAGGATACCCCTTTTTGATTTGCCCCTTCTAGCGCCTCATTGCGCTTATAGTTCTTAAACCTCCTGAAGGCTTTCTGGAGGACAATGGCCGCCCTGATCTCCCTCAGCCGCTGTTTTGTCGTGGTTTCTACCACTTCTGCCGCTAAGGTGGGGAAAGCCGCCCGGAAACTTTCCGCCATTAGTTCTTTTATCATTTCAAATTCATCTGTATTGTTATTAGGGCCCAGAGTTCTCGAAATGAGGGCTTGCAGGACATCGATGCAGTGCGCCCTATCAGAGGGGTAGAGAGGGATGTCTAACTGTAAAATATCGTCCTCAGTGACCTCTGGGATGCCCAGCGGCTGAGCCAACTGTCCTACCAAATCACGTAGTTTACTGACATTGAGAAATTGTGTCGCTTTAGGATCGAAGACCTTCCATTTCTCATAGAAGAGATTGATGTCGTCTTCATCTATGCCGATTTCATCGGCTTGTTGTGCCTCGCTAAAGTTGTCAAGAATAACGGCGATGTACATGTTAATCATGATTAGGAAGGCAATGAGGACGAATGATGAAAAGTAGGCGATGGCGAACTCCTTGAAGCCACAGTCGCCGGATTGACCGACTGACTCGTAGAGGTATCGGTCGCAGTCTGGCGGCTGTACCATGATGGCGTCCAGGACGTCATTCCAACCGGCAGAGGTGGCGAGCCGTGTCATCAGGATAATCGCCGCCGGCGTTTGCTCGAAGTTAACCTGCGATGACGGGAGAATGGGTCAATGAGGTACGGTATATTGGATTTGGGGTTGTTGGAATCAGCTAACGGAAGGAGAGAGGAACTCACCTGATCATTAAGAATACCCTGTCTTCTGACATACCCAAACATAGCTACTCCAACAACAGCATAAATGTAAATGATAAGTAAGAGAAGTGTCCCTATGTTGATGAGGGCTGGCAGCGAACATATGAGTGTGTACAAGAGTCGTCTGATACCCTTAGCCATCTGGATGATTCGCAAGATCCTGGCCACCCTGAAGACACGGAAACTACGAAGTATCGAAGGGTCTATGACGGAGTTGGGAATGATGTTGTCCATGGCTATGCCCAGCCATGCGAACACAACGATCACAAAGTCAAATATGTTCCAAGACTTGTAGAAATAGAACTTCCGCGTTCCAATGATCTTGAGGAGAGCTTCCAGCGTGTAAATGACGGTGAAGATATAGTTTGCGATGGCCATTGCATACGTGAACTCGTCGGACGCACTATCGTGTTCCATGGCCATTTGAACCATGTTCAACAGGATGATAATGGTGATGACAACCTCGAATTTCTGATTCTCGGACATATCGTAACAAAACTTCATGAACTTGTTAGTCGGACGCGTGACCATCCGAATGGGCTTTGTTTTAGCCATCTTTCTGAATGTTGACATCCATCTGCGCTGTGCGGGAGTCAGGAGAACACCAAGCTGACCTTTCTCTTCGTACTGATGGAGAGGTTGGTTCAGTACAACATCATGGCTACAGAGTTATCTCAATATGCAGAATAATACCGACTGATAGCCGCATATAAAATAGAGCTGTCACTTACCTCTTTCTTCAACCGATTGAAGTTGTCGATAATGACTCCAACCAGAAGATTGAGAGTGAAAAATGAGCCAACAAAGATGAATATGAGGAAAAAGACATAAGCGACGAAAGTGTTCTCGAATCTGGGCTGCTCGTCGATCTTTGTTGAGTCCACAGCGTCCTCCATCACTTCCATCCAGCCCTCAAAGGTGGCCTGGAATCGGACGAATGTTAGCGCTCATGGGAAAAACACACCGTGACTAGAAAAACTCATCCGTGTGTCAGATACGAACCACTTGGTAAAGGGCAAAGAATGCCATGATCGTATTGTCAAAGTTGATTTTGGAGTTTTGCCAAGCGAGTTCACCATACAGCTGAATGCACTGCGTCTTGTTCTGTATTTCATCGTAACTCAATTTGTTCCCATCCTTCATGCACTTGTAGAACTTCTTGCCGAAAAATTGAACTCCCAATATACTGAAGGTTCGGTGTGTTATCAGTTGAAATATTCCAAACAGCTGCTATTGATACCACGCCACTCAATGTTCAATGAGTAGTGGTGGTAACCAGCTGTACTTATCCATACTCACCAGAAAACCAGCCACAGAACCAGACAGACAAGGGACACATTGCCGAATGAGGGGATGGAGGAGATGAGAGCGTTCACTGATAGTCGCATTCCCTCCCACTGCGATATAGCTCGGAGTGGACGCAACGCCCTCAGGGCTCGGATAGCTTTCAGTCCACTGACACCCGCATTACGGATAACAATGCTCACGATGGAGATCTGGAGACGGGGTGAGGGTATATCACTTGGTGAAGTAAGGGGTGAGCTGATGTGGTGAGATAGATCAGAGATGTGGGGTGAGGTAGTATGGGAACTGACTTACCGCAACAACCAGAGAATCGATCCAGTGCCACGCTGACTCAAAGTAGGTGACGACACCAAATGCAAAGAGCTTGAGACACATCTCGATAGTGAAGACCACTACATAGAACATGTTGAGCGTCTCCACTATCTCCTTCCGAACTGGACTCTTCTCGAGAGTGATATCCTCGAACGCCAGGGTCAGACTCGATGCCATGATGAGGAAGAGGATGGTCCACTCGAACGCGCGGTGCTCAACCACACGACGAACAGCAGCCCGGAACCTGGAACAGCAAACGCAGAACGGTCGACAGCAGATCATGCAGCATTGACAACAGTCGTCACAGCTGTACTTGTCGTGACCCTCATGATCATCGATACTGGACATATCTGAGAGAGGGGGGTATAGATATTGGGGGCGTGAGAGAGGGAGGTGTTCAGGGGTTCAGGGTGTAGGGAGAGGAGAGGGAGGGAGGGTGAGGATTGGGAGGGTGAGATGAGGAGGGTGAGACAGGCAGAGAGGGGATCAGGGGCGTGAGACAACTTACACTCGTCAGCGTCATGATCATGGTCAGCCCGATTGTTGTTGTTATTGTTGTTGTTATTATTATTGTTGTTAGCTCCATCCATAACATCAGCAGGGTTTCCGTTAGGTTTGCTCCTAAGGTGGCAAGCGCTCTTCATCTGTTCAGCTGGGCTTAGAGCAAGTGATGACATCCGGATCTCAGATGCAAGCTTATGCTTCTTCTTCCTGATGTTAAACAGCTTGTTCTTCAGCTTCACTGACAACGATATCTTGGTCGAGTTGGCGTCGGATCCTCCCCCACTCTTCTCCTTGATGGACTCCTCCCCAAACGCATTGAGCAGCAGGGCAAGGAACAGGTTAAGAACAAGGAAATTTCCCAGAACCAGAGCTCCTAGATAGAAAATCACTGGCCAGAGTAGCTTGTCGGTAGCATCGAGTGTTTCATAAAGCAGCTCTATCCACTCTCCACAGAGTATTCTGAAGAGTAGGACGAAGGAATGCTTGAAGTCCTGGTAATTCCACCGGATCATGTCTTCTCCGTAATATTCCGCATACCGCGGCATGAACAAGTTCATTCCGATAACGGATAGCGTATAGATGACCACGCCCAAAATGATGGACAGATAGACAAGACCGGATATGGACTCAGCAATGATGTCAATGAGAGCTTTCATGGTGCTCCACGACTTGGCTAATCTGAATACCCTCAACTGAAAACGATAGATATGAGTATATCAGTCCAATCCCCCAGAAACACCGGCAAACAACACACAGACACTGAAAAACAAGCCCAACTTACCACTCTGAGTGACCGTAGACCGGACACATTGAAGGAGCTACTCGTCCCCAAGTTGAGTTCCACAAGCGAGACGATGACGATGATAGTATCGAAAATGTTCCACTTGGTTTTCCAGAACTCTGTAGGGAGGAGGCCCACTAACTTGATGACCAGCTCAGTTGTAAATATCCACGTCAGACACTAAAGAGGGAGGGAGGGGTTGATCAAGGGTAAATATTCATCACGGTTAAAGGGTCAAGAAACTTGCGGCACCGAAGCTGCGAAAATGTACAAAATCGCAGCGGACAGTGAACAAAATCGTATCAGTATCGCGGCAAAGGATGGCTATGAGTTGAATTGCTACACGTCATGATACTCATTACTCACGTCATTGATCTTGGAGAGCACGTAGTCGAATTCGTCGCTGATACTTGGGGAATCGAGGGCGAGACATAGCGTGTTCACTACGATGCACAACATGATGCCGTTCTCAAACCAGAAACTGTAGATGAAGCTCCTGATGTGCGACCTAAACCACGACCACACGTCCATGAACTTGTCGCAGCACGATTCCGGGATTTCAGGGGGCAGAGCGGTGATCATGGTCCCGTTTTCGGGATCCACGACCACAGTTGACCGCGAATCTGGTTCATCTCCACAGCAACAGCAACAACAGCAACACCTGCTCATGAGCACGCTGCAGAAACTCTGTTTGGGCGGGGGGTGTGCTATCACGCCCTGGCCGAGGTGGTTCTGTACATGGTTCTCACCAGCTGCACCACCCTCACCCACTTCGTCACCTTCTTCCACAAAACTACACTCGTCTCCGTCATCGTCGAGTTTCGGGAGACCAGTCTATGGGGAGGGAGGGAGGGGGTTAGTAAGAATTATGTGGAGGAAGTGTATGAAATTGGGAGAGAGGGGAGTTCGCGAGAATTTCACGACATTTTCAGAATAGGATGCAGAAAAATGGGAATGAGAGATCACCGAATTACCTTTTCTTCTTGCGGAGATAGGACTTCTTGCTCGTATGAGATGGCAACTACAGCAAGGACCAAGTTGATGAGGTAGAACGACCCGAAGAAGATAATGAAAAGGAAGTAGACGATGTAATAAGATCCACAGGACCCTAACACCTAAACGAAGAGGAATGATTAAAGCATTGCAATTGTTTCAGAGCGCATGAATATCGCAATGAGCGCATTGACAGAAACATACCTTCCCATACACATCCTCCCAGAAGTCGAGTGTGATCAGTTGGGCACACGTCAGCATGGCGTAACCGAAGTGGTCAAAGTTGGTGTAACCGGAATTCGGGTTGATATTCGTCTGGATACAGTACGTCCCTAGGGGACACTGTCGCGTACCACTGCAAATGAGGGAGGTCAAGACACATAATATGTCAATATTGACGCCTGGTGTCAATATCATATACAATCAGGTGACACCACTCCCATTATTATATACTCACGGTGATCCCTCCTTCCCACAAATAATAGGCTCGTCATCATCGTTTGTGTGCCAGAAGTCCTCGTTGTCAACATACAGATCCTTCTCGACAAGATCCGCTCCCGTCAACTTTTCCCCGGCAACTGTGAGATTCCACCACAAGAGCGAGTCCTTGTTGTCGGGCTCCGTGATACACCGGTTCTTGAGGTTGCCCATAAACAGCTGCAGCCCGATAATGGCAAACACCGCCAGGAAGAATATAGTCAGGAGCATAACGTCTGACAGGTTCTTCAGTGATTTTAGTAACGAGTTTACCATTATCCGCAACCCTGAGGGGGGAAAACAGGGGTTACTATTTGGGGATAGAGGGAGAGTGGGGGAAAAGAGGGGTTCAAGTAGGGCCCTATAGGGAAAGAGTGTGGATCGGTAGGGTGTAATAGAGGGGGATATCATTCATCAATTGATACTGTACATCATGCGACAGATATGACAGGTATAGCGCAATGTTCCTCCAGACGGCCCAATAATTTGCTGACAAACACCTGCTGACCATGACTGCTGGGAATCTGGCTATTACAGAATATGACCACCCTTGATCGACCACTCATCATACTGCAGTATATGTCGGAACTTGACACAATGACAATGTCATGGAGACTCTATAGTATAGACTCACTAGAGTCACTATACGAGACCTATGTCCACTGGACAGTGTACACTGTACAGCGACTCGGCGCCAGTGTCTATGATAAGTGAGCAGACTACCTAGTGACCAAATACCATGACCACTACTCCACGTCCCAACACAGCCCCGGACTATCATGAATACATTACAGTCTATTGGACTCATGACCGCTATAACGGAGCTCACTCAGTCTCTGAGGCACAGGGTGATGAAGACAACGGCTCACTGAGACACTGCTCGGAGAACACACCTGCGTCACAAGGAGACACAATGAGACACAGAGAGACTCGAGCGATACATGCCGATTGCCGATGGAACATCGGCGTGTCAGTTCTACACAGTATACAGAGAGTCCATCTGGTGTCGGTGTTATAGCGAGTTTGCTGTAGCGGCTATACATCAGCTAGCGTGACGATTATCATGGACTTACCGGGGACAACTGTTATTGTCCGCAATGATCGTAACACCCTCAACGCTTTTATAAATGACAATTTTTTTAATTCTTCCACAAGAGTTAAATACCTGAAAATGGGTTTTATGAAAGTTTTGTGGTTGTACTGACCTGGTACTACTGTTATCGTTCTTAACGACCGTAACACTCTTAGAGCTTTAATGAATGAGAAGCGTTTTAATTGCTCCACTAATGTTAAATATCTGAAATAGGGGAAGCAAACATCAGCAATTTGCAAAAATGGTTTTGTTTTCGACAGAAAATGTCTCGAGGTGATTTCAGCGTATATAGCAGCTGCACAAATGGGAAATGGGAATCATGATATGGGAAATGATGTTACCATAGCAACACTCACCCGAACATAACAACAACAAAATCTAATCGATTCCAAGGGTCACGCAAATACGCGTGTTTATGTAAAACAAAACCCCGAGCCAAGACCTTGAGAATCATCTCCACGGTGTAGACCACGGCAAATGCGTACCTGAACGGGTGAGGAGTCAGGTGAGGATTGGGGTGAGAGGGGTGAGGAATGAGGACTGGCCAGGTGGTGAGATTATTGAATGGTGATCAATTGAAAAGTATATATTTCAAACCGGCCTTTATAATGACTGTGTGGGTGAAGGTTGAGCGATGGCTGGTCGAATGCATGATGTGAAGCTTGGTAACACTGGGGGTTGAAATGAGGAGTGATGAGGAATGAGGATTGATGTTGAGGATATCACGAGGAATGGGGACTAGTTGGAATGAGGAACAAGAGCACTCACTCGACATTGTTATCCTCATAGTTGGCCGCTAACAGGACACAGTTTATCAGAATTATCGAAATGATGAAGTGGTCGAACCACTGCGTACAGATCAGTCGGATGCAGAATCGGCGGATAGGGTTCGTGAACGCCAGGAAAAACAGCGACTTTTCTTTGCTGAACCGGAAGAAAACTTTCTTCCCCATACGTTTGTTGACCAAACTGAATGTCTGAAATGAGGAAGGGAATAAGAAATTTCGAAAAGGGGGGAAAACTGCTATGTCAAGACACCACCCAAATATCCCAATATCATGATAGAGTAGTTTTGGAGTTGGTCACACAAACATGACAGACAAAACATACCGATTGGATACCGAATTCCACAAAATGGCAGTGAAAAACTAAATTGTATAGATGGAAAGATTATCTTTATTAATAGGACCTGAGGTTAATTACAGGAAGTAATCAATTCCCGAATATCATCCAATTAGCGGGAATGATCCAACTAACTGTTTATCTAATTAATTTTCGAGTAGCAATTTACTTGAGCAAGTGATTGGACCTAATTGAGCTTCGTAACATGGTTCTTTCCTTCTTGGTAATGGGTGGTATCATAACATGATGAGACGAATTCAAGCTCAGTCTTGACCATGATGACTATAACTTGACTGATTAGAGGTACATTACACAGATAGGTACCTTTAACATAAATCATAGTGTCACTGGGGCATCCCTGAGTTTGTCGCGCGTTATGAATTTCAGAACGGTGCGCAGGATTCAATTGAAATTGCGCGACAGATAAGATAACACTAATAGGAGAAAACTACAACTTGGTATCTGAGGTATATGTATCCTGTAGCGAGCTGTGTGGAGGAGCTGAGTTTACCTGAGGTGAGTCATCGTCTCTGAAGCCGGTGTCAAGAAGAACCTCAGGGCNCACCCGATAAAAGCTGCTTTCCCTGACTTTGTCGCGCGTTGAATTTCAGAACGGTGCGCAGGATTCAATTGAAATTGCGCGACAGATAAGATAACACTAATAGGAGAAAACTACAACTTGGTATTTGAGGAAACATGTATCCTGTATCGAGCTGTGTGGAGGAGCTGAGTTTACCTGAGGCGAGTCATCGTCTCTGAAGCCGGTGTCAAGAAGAACCTCAGGGCTCGAGGGGAGCGTGAGTTTCCGTGAACTCTTCTTCCGGGAGCCAGACCGGAATGCGGCGCCACTCAGAAACTTTGACATGGCTCATGGACTGTGTGTGTGTATGTGTGTACTGTGACACTGTGTGTGTGTGTGTGTGTGTACTGTGTACTGTGTGTACTGTGTGTACATACAAATACAAAACCCCGTGATCATGATCATGATGACAATGACGTAAACAGTATAATAATCCAAGCGGTCCTTCTCCTAATAAAGCCCTGTAATTCTCCGTATAACACACACAGCGTGCTGTGTGCTATAAGAGTGCTCATTAGATGCAGGAGCAAGAGCAACCATTGTTCACCACACACACACACACGCGCGCACACAGACACAGACACACTCACATACACAGACACAGACACACAGACACATCATGGTGGTGGTGAACAACATACAGATACAGAGGATGTCTACTCCAGAATACAGGGTACTTATAGGTAGTCCGGGGTGCTAGTTAGAAGTATTGATATCTGCAATAAAACATCATGATTCTGAGTAATAAGTAAGTATTACCTCTCCTATTATACCTATAATACTCATCTCAGTGACGCCATGCATCTACAGTGGCAACATCACTATTTTACCTTTTCTTGGCGGTTAGAGTCGAACAGATCTGGTGGCCAGGTCGCAAAACATCCATCACTACAACTCGACCTAGCGCAGCGAATACACGACATCTCAAACTGTATCAAAACTGTCCACAAACTATGTGTGAGGCCCACACACACACACAAAACATAGTGACACCCTCTTTCTCTCCCGAGTCACAAAGTTAATTAGATTCCCCTCTCCTCTTAAGTGATCCATAGCAGGTGATTATGTAAATTATCCAATTACAATGTAGATCATTATGTTTAAATTTAGTAGCGCTTGAGCCCTGAAATGAGCTCGAATGGAGGCATAGTGTTTGTTCGTGCCGTTCAAAATGAGCACCCCCCTCCTGAACCGCATGTGTATTGGCAATGACCAGGTCCTTAGCACACAGACATTGAGTCCTCCTGGGATCAGAAGATGAATATATATCTCGATTCTGCAGAAATAACTTATTTTTAGAAACAGCCGCTAGTGAGTGATCTCATTCGAGTACACGTCTTGATCGTGAAGTGATCTCACTCTATACTATGTTCACTTGACCTATATCATATTGAGTTCACTTGACTGTCGTTAGTGCACTATATCTTCGTCGTTATAACTCAATGCACATACATAATCGA
>CAMPET010000050.1:194431-208619 GCA_946803715.1 Beroe ovata | reverse complement strand
CACACACACACACACACACACACACACACACACACATACATGCACAAACATACATATGCACAAACATCTGCTTCCAGTATCAATATCATCGGTTCAGAGCAAATTTCTACTAATTATAGGTCATAGGACTAACAGCAGACAGAACCTAAACCAACACACACACACACACCAACAATCACTTCCAAATATAAATCCAAGTCGAAACACATGCAATCCAGGACAACAGACACCATGACTACGGACAGCATGGAATTGGAAAGTATAACAATAGCCGGGGAATGACTACGGACATCATGGAACGTATGACAATAGCCGAGGAATGTCGAATTTGATGTCGAATTGTCGACAATGCAGCACCTCACATTATGAGCTGTATACAGACACTGAAATTAGTAACGGATGATTCGGAAATGCAAGGATAACTCGCCACTCCAACTGGTGTTGGAGTGGCGTTAGAGTGGACTGAGTGGTGTTAGATTGTTAGAACTTGCGAGTCTAACACCGCTCCAACTGGTGTTGAAGTGGTGTTAGAGTGGACTGGGTGGTGATAGATTGTTAGAACTTAGAGTGACCTGAGTGGGAGTCTAACACCACTCTAACACGCACTCCACTCTAACAGCAGTCCACTCTTAAACCAATTCACCCTAACTTGACTTTGACAACAATACACTTTACAGCTCGTTTTTCCGACAACACCTCAATTTCAGTTTTCACAGGATTTTTTCCACTTCGATGAATAGAATTCTGTGTTTTTAACGGTTCCCCTGATATGAAGCCATGAACACGAGTTCCAGTAAGCGAATTTTACAACCCATTCCTTACGGCTAGAATTATAGATTATAAGAATGGTGGCTCAACTCAAGGGAACTGCGAGTGTGCCTCAGCCTGAGTGACTCAAAGACCTGGTTCGCCACTTTTTGTTTCATCTGTTAGTGTTATAGAGTTAAGAATGAGTTAACAAAACAAATAAGTGATATAGCGAAAATGATACACATTACATATAGTAAGGAATACTATGTTTTTGTGTCGGGAAACTCACACGAAAAACGCATCAGTGAGCTGCTAAAGCACTAGAGTGAATATTCGAGTGTACTATTAATGGGAATAAATCCTTGCTGGTGATTGGTGGATAGAGGGTACGTACCAGAGAACTGGGTAAAGCAGCAAATTATCGGGTATGCGCAGTGCGTTCTCTCTCTCTCNTGTGTGTGTTTGTGTGTGTCTGTGTGTGTGTGTGTGTGTGTGTTCGCACTGCCTCCTTGCTTAGCATAATTAAGCTAATTGAATTCATTTGTAATTGGTTGATAAATAAGTGTACAAAGAATTCCTAAGAACTATGGGGTATCTCAAAAATCAAAATATCTATCGATAGTCGATACCAGTTTTGGTCAAACAGAGGCCTTATGTAACGTAAGAACGCTTAATGAACATACAGTAATGGAAGTAAAATGTACAAGCACATATGCAGGATGAATGTCAATTGTTCCAAAACAATGCACAAACATTGTTACAACGTGACTCTTATTGACAGAATCCTCTTCAATAATAATAATCGATGATTATAATGTCTTCATGAGGTAACAAAAGAGGTAAATTCATTGAGCCTTGAGGTCTATTGTCTTAAATGTGAATAGTTCATCGCCAGAATACATTATGTGTAGTTAATGAGAACTATGAATTCATTCCAGGACAAAATTTCATTTTCCACGTGTTCAACAAAATTCATATTTTCGTAATATTGGAACATTCCAACGCGCTACATCTTGGTTTTACTTTTAGGAAGAAGTAACAACGACTGATTTCAACTGGAATAAGAGGGAAATAAAATGATACTGTCATTCTATAAAATAGCATACTATAACACTAGCAGATACCACACGGAGATTGGAGAATGAAAGGGAAAAAGGACACGATCACAGCCCCAATGAATCACGTCATCATATATGATTGTGTCAGGCGGATCTCTTCCCAAACTGGGATTCGGATGCCACACACACACACACACACATGCACGGCTAGCAGAATGATAGTGAAAGAGTCAGCGAATTACCAAGTGCTGTGGGGTACCTATAAGTTCACATATCCCCGCTGGGACTGGCATGGTATTGGCTTCTCTTAGGGGGAAATAGGAAATGTTGGAAAACATGCTGCAAATCATGGGTTGTTGAAAATCAATCCATCCTCACAATGACATCCGTACAACTATGTGGAATCACACACACACACACAGAACACACACAACATGAGGATCACAACACGGGGATCATCAAAAATGGGAATAGAGGGAAGAAAAAGGGGAAGAAAAGGGGCAAATGTGCAGATTTCAGCTATGCGGAATAGATGATTGGACGAATCAAGGTTAATGTGTGAAGCATGTTTTGGTTCATCAAGAGTTTCAAATCCTGATCCGTTGTTTAATAGACACACCAGGAATTCGTCGCTATGGTAACGCAGGGGTTTATCAAACTGTTGTCATGGAATTGAACTGGAACTTAGTACCTGCTGCTCCACTTTTCCTCCAGTACTGAAGGAAGGCACCAGGCAACGGGGGGGGACTCATTTCCTCTTCTTATCCTTGAAATCGAGTACATACCGCTGTGGGACCGGTAGAGGAGGGGCGTAGCCCTCCGCGTAGTAATTGTCGTAGAACATCACCTGATAGTCGTCTGACACCGTTTCAGGTGGTCTGATGAAGGGAGGAGTGAGGAGATGAGAAGAGGTGGGGGTGAGAGTCAAGAATGGTATTTGTGAGGGAGGAAATATTGGAAATTGAACTGAATTATGAATGAGACACTGACTTTTGAGCCACTTATCATATAGATGAAGTTGTGACTAACTTGTGAATGGTCGCAGGGTAGAAACACGTGGTCTGTGGATAGAGGGCCAGGACCTTGTGCTTGGGCTGGAAGAGGAGGGACTGGTGGGTTTGGGGGTCTAGTTTTCGTAGTGGAAGAGGGATGACTCGTCTCCTGGAGAGGGTGTGTTTGTCGCTGTTCTCTCCTCTCTCCTCCTCCTCAATATCCTTCACCTGAAACACACACACACACAGGAATTAATCATGATAAGGGGAGGGTGACACAATCAATATGAGGAGGGTGAATGCATGGGCGTATTCAGGGAGGGGATCTGTACTGAAAATCCTGGATACGCCTCTGGGTGTCAATAATCATTATCTTTATCATTTTTGCTTACATCACACATACTTGATACTTGTTGGTGTTGGAGTTGTAAAGGTACACCTCCGCAAGTATCCAGTTGTAATCTGCCACGTCATCACACAACGCTGCTACGTCATCGCCTGATTGATAAGTGGGGGGGGGGTAAGTGGCAACAGTAAAACTCAAAATAAAACTCTTGATGAAACTGCGAGGGAAATTCTTCTAGAATCACAGCTGCAGCAAAATTTAAGCTGAAACAATACATCTCACTGCAATAGCTATTTCCACTTCTGAGTTACTTATTTTAGAGCGACACAATTCTAAAAATGATGCCCACTAGCGCCCATGGCCCATTCATTTGAGAACAGCATATAACCTGGATTGCAGATGTAAGAGGAGTCGGCTGGCACTGTGCCAGTGAGAGCAGGCGGGGCCTCCCCCTTGGGACCGGTCCAGGTGGGTAGCTGGGGGAGAGAGATGGGTCAAAGGGACCATGGGAGGAGGGTAGTTATGGAGAGAGATTGTCAGGAGGAGATGGGGGGCAGAGTGAATGTCTAAATAGTCGCCCGAGTGATGATACGGAGAATAGATTCAATCACAGATAACTGAGTTGAATGCTATACCTGGTTTGCTTTGCGTTGCAACATGGTCATGAAAAACCCTCGTCTCATGGTTTTCCGGGGTTGTTGTGGTTGTTGTACCGGAGATACGGTGTCAGAGTGGCTGCTGCCAGCCGCTTCTTCAGCGGCGGCTTTCCCAGCCTGATCCATCTTGGATATCTTGTTGAGCGCCTTCTGAATGATGTCTATCTCTTGCTGTGTCTCACATATTGAGTTACTGATCAGACCTACCGGAGGAGCAAATTGTATAGGTATAGTAGATGGCGATGGTACCAGAGGATATTGTATAGATCATGACGAAGGAACAGGGTGATATTTAACGAGGAATCTGAAACATTCCACGGGAACTCACTTTTCAGTTTCGTTTTGTACGAAGGAAAAGACCGCTGCTCGAGGGAGTTCTTGTCGTACAGCTTGGCGATACTGTTCAAAGTTTGGCCCGATCTCACACGCTGGTCCTAAGCATGATATCACCATGGTAACGACCAACGGACTAATATCACTATAGCAACGCTATCATACTATTCACTATGCTAACTACAATACTACTAATATACTAGCTGGGTATTACCAATGGTATTTGAATTGTGAACCTCTGCAATAGCCATAGAGATGAGAATTTGCGGAAGGGATGGAAGGGATGGGACTTGTAGTCACTACAAGTCCCATCCCTTCCATCCCTACCGCAAATTGTAGTGACAACGGATGTGATCAACAGAGGTACAACAACGCAGATATCGTTACATGGCACGAGAAGCAAGACATCGCGGTGCTGTTACCATAGTAACAAGAACCAGTGCACGTGTTGCTGCGTACATCAGCGAAATGGCAAGTGATGGGGAGAGCGGACTAGTATAAAGAATACTACACCTTAGTTCTTAAAAATAATCCCTTAGTACTTGACAAAAACACTCGGGTCCGGTGTTGAGTATTGTTCTGTGGTGACCTCTGTCACGCGGGTGATTGAAATGAGCGGAGCAAACCTGAATTTGATGAAGGAGCACGTTTAGTTCCTGATACTGGTTCTTGCCGCCATGATCAGGCCGGTTTTTCATCTTCCGTCCCATGCTGAGCTCCCTGAACTCCTCCTTCCTGTACTACATTAGCTAGGGGTGAAATACTGAAGTAGAGGTTGCTGAGAAAAACAGTGGATGAGGTAAACAGGGAGACTAACAAATAGAAGCGGGGGCTGGCGGAAATATGGAATAACGAGACACAGAGAGAGACAAAGTGATGATATTATATTCGGCAGAAATTACTTGGCTTATGATATCACTATGTTGTACTGTTTTATTGGTGTAAAGGAATTGAATGCTTTTGAACATCGATTATAACTTGATCAACGTGTGTACACATTATTCTTATATATAGAACAGTCAGCAACATAATCGCTCCGTATCGATGAACACACGATGTACGCATGACACTGGTCTTTGAGACGAATATATAGTTCTTCATATGATCTCACAACTTCAAACCCAACTTGACTTTTTCACTGTTCTTCTTCTTCACAACACTCAGTTGTCTGTCCTTCCAGTTACTCTTTCTCAGTTTACACGGTCTATTTCCAATGTATTTCCCTGGGTGAGTGTTATGCTTGTAGAAGATGATATCCGCGAAACCATAGGAATGAGTTAGGAAATTCAGAGTCACCCAATGACCAACAAATAATGGAGATACCTGACAATAGCATAATGCTTTCACGGCAACTTGTGCCGGTGTCGATGCAACAATAAGGCAACAATAAGGCAACACACTCTCTCTTCTCTCTCTTTCTCTCAATACCCACCTGAAACTTCCCGCATAGCTTTAACGTAGTCAGCCGAGTCTCTGAAACTAGCAAATCCATACCCCTTTGTCTTGTTAGATCTCTTGTCGCGGACAACCTTCACTTTGATGAGTGAGGGATACTTTGAAAATGCACGGTACAGCATTTCATCGTTACATTCGTTCCCGAGATCGCCGACGAAAATCCTGGGGGTATCGTATCGCTATCAATCACTAATCATAATAAACGTTGCTATCTAAGAGAGATTTTGTTTGATCCGAGTACAGAGTTGCCGTAGTGAGCAAATGTGTAAGACCCCTTATTTGACTTGAACTGACATAGGCGGTGGTCACAGATCATTGGGACCTTGAAGAATGGAATCAGCACAAAAATTGCATAGGAAATCGTGAATAGGATATGAAAATTGAGTTGAAGTAGTGAGTTAACGTCTGAGACCCTTATCTGACCCCTTATTTTACAGAACTGACATAGGGCGTGGTAAGAGAGCACTCGGATTCCGAATAAGGCGCTTAAATTGCATAGGGAACCCTGAGGAAATTGAGCTTGCAAACGCCTGAGACCCTTATGTGACCCTTTATTATACAGAACTGATATAAGGCGTGGTCAGGGAGTATTTGGACTTCGGAAAACGGAATCAGCGCTAAAAATTACACAGGGAATGTTGATTAAGGGGTGATAGTTGAGCTTGCAAACGCCTGAGACCCTTATTTGACCCATACTGACATGGGCGGTGGTCACAGAGCATTCGGACCTCGAAAAATGGAATCAGCACTCAAAACTACATAGAAATTGATACTTAATTGGTACATAAAAATTTAGTAAATACATTAAGTAGATATCTGAGACCCTTATCTGACCCCTTATTTGACCTACACTGACATGGGCGGTGGTCACAAAGCATTCGAACCTCGAAAAATGGAATCAGCGCTGAAAAATATGAGACCCTTATTTGACCTAAATAGACATGGGCGGTGGTCACAGAGCACTCGGACCTCGAAAAATGGAATCAGCGCTCAAAACTACATAGAAATTGAAAATTAGTGCATGAAAATTGAGTAAATATATTAAGTAGATATCTGAGACCCTTATCTGACCCCTTATTTGATCTATACTGACATAGGCATTGGTCACAGTTCATTGGGACCTCGAAAAATGGAATCAGCGCTCAAAATTGCATAGGAAATGATGTTTTAGCTACTAAAATCGAGTACACGTAGTAAGTATACGTCTGAGACTCTTATCTGATCCCTTATCTGACCCAGATTGGCGTAAGCGGTGGTCACAAAGCCTTCGGACCTCGAAAAAAGGAATCAGCGCTCAAAATTGGTAATTTAGTTACTAAAATCAAGTAGACGTAGTAACTAAACGTCTGAGACCCTTATCTGACCCCTTATTTGTCCAACGCTTGCATAGGTGTTGGTCACAGAGCCTTCGGACCTCTTAAAATGGAATCAGCGCTCAAAATTGCATAGGAAATGATGATTAAGTTACTAAAATCAAGTAGACGTAGTGAGTATACGATTGAGACCCTTATCTGTCCCCTTATTTGACGAACACTGGCATAGGCGTTGGTCACAGGGCCTCCGAACCTCGAAGAATGGAATCAGCGCTCAAAATTGCATAGGAAATGGTGATTTGGTTACTAAAATCAAGTAGACGTAGTATCTAAACGTCTGAGACCCTTATCTGACCCCTTATTTGTCCTACACTTGCATAGGTGTTGGTCACAGAGCCTTCGGACTTCCAAAAATGGAATCAGCGCTCAAAATTGCTTAGGAAATGGTGATTCAGTTATGAAAATTGAGTAGACGTGGTAAATAGACATCTGAGACCCTTATCTGACCCCTTATTTGACCAACACTCGCATTGCTGTTGGTCACAGAGCATTGAGACATCGAAAAATGGAATCAGCGCTCAAAATTGCATAGGAATTGATGATTTAGTAACTAAAATCAAGTAGACGTAGTAAGTAGACGTCTGAGACCCTTATCTGACCCCTTATTTGTCCCACACTTGCATAGGCGTTGGTCACAGATCATTGAGACCTCGAAAAATGGAATCAGCACTCAAAATTACGGTTGACCCTCTATTTTATCAAATTGACACAGCTTGAAAGACGGAATAAACTCTAAAATTACATAGGAAACAATGGTTAAGTAATTAAGACTGAGACGACGTCTGTCTATAAGATAAATTACACAGTTGCAGCATCTAATTGATCACGTGATAGAAAACGTGATCAATTAGATGCTGCAACTTGTACAATTGAAATGAGAACTAGATCATAAGGAAATATTTTTGAGATTTCAGACTAATAAAACCGACTTTTGTACTTAGTGTTTGGGTCGGTTGACCCAGCTCATCGAGTTTAGTTGATTGTGTAGTGTAGTGCAGTGTAGCCATGGGTTCAGGTCGAAGGGTCGGTTGACCCAGCTCATCGAGTGTAGTTGATTGTGTAATGCAGTGTAGCCATGGGTTCAGGTCGAATGAAGTGTGTTGTTGCATACTAGCCATCAGCATCAGGTCGGCTGTCTCATCGGTGTTCCTTGACACAAACCCAATAACACACAATAAGCACAATATCTTGGGTTCTGGATATGCTGCAGCTAGTATCGATCGCGACGGGGAGTGTAAGAAGGACCTAGCCTAGTCCTCAGCCCTAGAGTTGATCTAGCTGTATCGGTCTAGGCCACTGCAAAGCGCATGTCCAGAACACTCGCCACAACAAAATACAAATCACAATACACTTCTCACTCATGTCACACATCGCTTAGTTGAGGCCTGGCTCAACTACATGGATCACAGCGATTATCCAGGGGTATTTTGCACCACGCGGAAATTTTTGCCAATCAAATATGGGGTCAGATAAAGGTCTCAGACATTTACTGACCACGTCTTCGCAATCTTAATACCTCAATTATCAATTCCTATGTAATTTTGAGCGCTAAATTCATTTTTTGAGGTCCGAATGCTCTGTGACCACCGCCCACGTCAGTATGGGTCAAATAAGGGGTCAGATAAGGGTCTCAGACAGCCGTACGAACACGGCTTTGGAGAATAAACTGCTGGTAAGATAACGCGGTAAGATGATTTCGAGCATGGTCAAACTCATGTTCTGATCGAATGACACAGCTTACCTGAAGTCATTATCATCCCACTCCATCAAACTGGGATCCTCCCAAACGTCACCAGCAGCTGTTCGTATCATCTTCTTATCTTTCTTCTCTTTCTTCTTCTTCTGCTTGCCCGTCACATCACCGCCACTACCAGCGCTATTCTGGACAAAGGAATTTCAAATGTAAACTCCCGGAAATACCTATATCCGATACTATAGATCAATAAACTTACCATGCCATGAGTCATGCCACCGTAGTAGAGCTCTGGTCGTATCATGGGGGGAGGGGGCGGCATGTGGGGTGGCCGCATGCCGTGTGACGGAACCATATGGGGTGGCGGAGGCGGGGGTCTGTGAGGGGGAGGTGGCGGGGGAACACCACTAGGAGGAGGGGGCTGACCGCCACCAGGGCCCATGGGCGCTTTGGGGCCAGGGAGCGGCCTCTTCAAACTGAGGTGTGGTGAATACAGGTTACAGGCGTTCATTCAATAAAAGTCAATGTGGGGAATGTGTGAAGATATACGACGTGCGGTTAACAGAGCGGCATTTCACCGGCATATCTACAACGCGCGCAACATGTTATCGCGTGATAAGGTTCTTTGAGCTTAGTTCTGTTGTCGCGCCTCACGCAAACGTAAAACTATTTGTGAGACTGACCCAATGGAATGCGAGCAATCCTGTAATACCAACAGTTTTATATCTCAACTCAATCTTCAAACTAATCCGAACCTCTGATTATGAGATTCACTATTCTGATTCCCAAAATTCGGCTCTGGATACTTCTTTGTATTTGTTGCATTTGCGATTGCAGTGGCTTTAGCAATTGCAGCTTTCAACTCTAGACTTTCGGATTCCTTTTCATATAGTCGCGGAGTAGTCTTAATACCTGGAAATTTAAAATCTGTTATAGACGAGTTCATCCATTCCTAAAATCGAAACCAGATATTCACTATCGTCTGCCTACAATTCAGAAGTGCGACCAATGGATTCGATACGTATCCATGGCTCCCGTATTAACATAAGGTTATTTATAGTTGAGCACTGAGAAAGAGACTCGTCGAAAGAAATAGAAATGAACTGAGAATATATCAACTCTTATTTTCAACAAAAAACTGTACTGCGAAATAAAAGAAGCCCGATGCGGGGCTCGAACCCGCGACCCTGAGATTAAGAGTCTCATGCTCTACCGACTGAGCTAACCGGGCGCTGAATGTGCATAAATTATTTGTATCTGATTACACGTAATGACTCACGTTTAGTGGATGGCTCCTCAGGTTCGAAAGTGGGAGGCGAGGCTGGAGCTGGAGGTAAGGGAACTCTACCTAGCCCAGAAAAACCAGGCTTCTCATCTTCTATCTCTTGTTGTGTTCTAGCAACGCTGTTGCTAGCAGATGTATGAGGTATCGGAATACTATCCAGTGATGGAACAGAATTGACAATATCTGAAAAGAGACCCGGTAAGAAGAGACTCATTAACATCCACCTAACTATCAGTTATCTGTGACCTGCATAACACGCAAAGTTCTCCTCACTTTGTATTGTTTGCAGCTGCACGGCATCCCTACTTGACACCATGCTATGGGAAGCTAATTGTGTCCGTGACACCGCTGCTGGTGGCATGGGACGTGACACCACAGTCGTCAGCATGCTAGTTGGCTGGATGCCAGACACCACTGCTCCTCCAACGTACGCTGTAGATGCAATGATTGCTGAAATAGAGGAGAGGTATTATCAATTATCATGCTTAAGTACTCAAGTTCGATAATATTGAAATCATGGCATACCGCATAAGCCATAACTAACTAAGATATTGAAGTTAGAGCTGTAAACTCACTGGGCTGCGAAGCTACCACGACTGGTGTTTGTCTAACTGCAAAGGTTGCCGCCTGTGTGGGATGTACCGCAAAGCCAGAGGTCGGGAAAGTAGGAGTTGATCTAACTGCGAAGCCAGCAGCTTGTGGCACGCTGACGAGAGCGGCATTGTGTGGCACCAGGATGCCGTTAGTGGGGGCCTGCTCCTGGGAAATGAGCTCCTCGAACAGAGCCATCTGCTGCTCCAACGATCCCATCCTAACTGTAGTGATAACTGGTTAGTGTCCGGGGTGGCATGTCAGACAAGTGGAGGAGGAAAGGTTAAACTCGGAGACAATCGATAACAAACGTCTGATAGAACTGATAATAGTACGATAAAAATGCTGCGCACCAAAATATTAAATTCAAAACAACAGGGATAAATAACTTCATGAGGATACTTTTTCAACCATGATCAGTCAACTGTCATTGCAATAACTGTGAGCTGTCTCTTGACGCGTGACCATGGCAACGAGTCATAGTAACGCGTTACTGACCACGCGTCACAATGAACACGCGTGATTCACAGGAGTCCGAGTTGGGAGGGCGCGTCTCTGGGGAGCTGCTGGACCGCGTTTACCATGTACTGAGCGAGATGAACGTTTGCCGGGGTCCCCGTGATCTTCACAGACCTCTCATCCGTCCCGGGGTCACACTCTTTTTCTGGGGGGATGCGTGATAACGTCACGGCGAGGATAGCAATCACGCAAACTTATCACGCAAATTCATCACAGGTTTACTCACCGACAAGTACTTGGCATCTTGACATTCTCCTGATTTCATTAATGATGGATGCCTTCCTGCCCAATACTTGTCCCGCACTTGCACTCGCAATCTTCATCGTGACAACAGTCTGCGTGTCTGATACCTGTAGTTGTGCGTGTGTGTGAATTTGTGTGCGTGACAGTAGCTGAGTGTTTCTCGGCTCGACGATACCTAGCCTAGTCTGATGTCTGGAATTGGTGTAAGTCGGTATGAGAATCGGAATATTGCTTTCGTATGAACTATGAGATCATCAACAACACTATAGTGTGCTATCACAGGGATTTTGCTTGCGAGATAAGAAGGAAGCGAAAGTGGAATTTGATAGGTAGCGCCCATCGTACACGGTATTGAAAGTATTATATGCAGAATTTGGTTTCTAGTAGCTTACGCTACTCTCGTGACACAGTTAAATCATACTTCCCACAATATTTATACTACAACTCAATGCTCTTATTCTTCATTATAATTTTGGCCTGCGCTGTTTCCCGCTCTCTATAAGAACCGCTCATTACCATCGTTGACTGATATTCGGATGGACAGGAGAAACACACTCCAGAGACTTATTCGGACCGCTACGGGAGGGAAGGGTGTCCCGATATGCACCTACACCACCGAGTTCAACCTCTACCAGATCCTGATGGAGCCCAAATCCATCACCCGACCACAACCACCCCCTGCTCCTGGGGTACCACCCCCTGCTCCTGGGGTACCAACCTCAAGTGAATCGCCCTCACCAAATTCCAAAGATGAAAAACCACAACTTGTCAAAATTCACTGGGGCAAATTGTACAAAGATTTCGGAGTAAATAACCTGATGAACGAACGTCTATCCGATTTCCCGAGGGGCATGGTTACCGTGGGCAGAACTTTGTGGGATACACTACCAGAAGTAGATATTTCCTCTCATACCCCGTACCTGGTTGAGAAGTTCTCCGAACACAAGAATAAGTCGAACTGTAAGGGGGATAAATCAGAGCGGAAACAAGACGACACAGTCCAGATATTGACAGACAAGGACAGACAAGGATTCGAAATACGGATACGTAAGTTGGGCGGTATAACTCCGCAAGAGATCCAGAGCAAGATGATGACATTGTCTCTGTCTAAGTTTGTAAGCAAGATGGGTAGTGATGATAAGCTGGAGATACTGCTAGGTATGTGGCATCAAGTAGAGTGTGGCAAGATGAGGGACCAGTATACGGCCATGCTGATGAACCGGCAGCTGGATACGACCAAACTGAGCGAGGCCGATTTATTTCTTTACCAGCTGTACGGAATCCCACATTTCTCCACGTACATGCAAATTCTCAGCTTGCACATGGAGATAGAGGAAAACAGCGGCAAGTACAGCAACTATTTCGACCAGCTGACAAGAGCTTGTCATGAAATGAGGACTTCCCCCGCCCTCAAACTCCTCATCTCAGCGCTCCTCGAAGTAGGGAAGTATCTCAACAACAGCTGTACTGGCGATTGCCGTGGCTTTGATCTGAACAAACTAGGTGACTACATAACAAACTTCAAAGACAAGACTGAAGCACCACACTCGCTGGGCGCTCACTGCCTCGCGATTCTCGAAAGTTCTCGTCCCAACATAACAACTCAACTGGAGAGGGAAATGAAGACAGTACTGCTCTTATCGGGGGAGAACAAACTCCACGCCACGGACATCCAGGCTGGTCTTGTCAGGTGGCACTCCACGAGAGACAAGTTGACGGAGCATGTCACGGGGCTAGAGCCACAACCGTGGAGAGAGATTCTGTTGGCGGGATTGGGATGTGTGGGTGGGAGGGTGGATGAGCTGATCAGGTTGTCCAAGAGTGTTGCTAATGTTTACCTCGAGACAGCGGTCTTCATGACTGTAAATCCGATGAAAGGCAAGGAGCCCGATCTTCCTTCGACAGTGATTCTAAACCCTCTAGCTAACTTCATTCGAGCCTCCCTTCAAGAGATGGAGGAGATGCGAGAAGAGAAAAAGAAGAGGGAAAAGGCAGAATCGAGAAGCAAGACTAAGCCTAAAAGGAGAAAGAAAGTGAAGAAGACGAGCACCCCTGAAACCTCAGTGGGTGTTCTTGATGAAATTATAACCTTCGAAGTCAAGGATCTCCATCACGTGGAACGAAGTAAAAATTTGGAGGAAATCAGAGAAGATGTGGGCAGTGATGATGAGGTGTTTCTCCCACTAAAGGTGACAGTCCAACAGCCGCGGTCATGGAAGAAAAAGCTAACGAGATTTTTCAGATCCAAATGAAGTATGAACAAGTGAATATATTCCTTATAGCGAGATTTTACTTATTTTGACAAGTGAAGAGTCAACTTCATCCTTCTTCCTAATTGTACGTATGTTTTGTATTTGATAACAGCGTCGTCAATAAATGTTTTTTTAACAGTTGAAAAGTTTGAACTTTTGTCTCTTATCAGCGGCTTTTATTAACGGTGTAATTTGAAAACCGACTAACAACTGTGATCATTCCAGAAATGATAAATTGTTTGAATAATACCAAAGATTGTATAACTCACATCTGTGCTTGCCACGAAAGGCAAGAATTTAGTAGCCATGTCGAAGAGTCTGCTATTTGGGGTGTTGGATTGGTTTGTCTCCGCTTCCCCTCCTCCACTCTCGGTTGCCATGGCTTCAACTCCCCCCGCTCCGCCATTGGACTGCCTGGTCTCCTCTTCCGCTTCCTGAGACACACGTCATGTTCAGTATACAGACAGGAGGTGTTGTGGGTGTTTCAATCGTACAATCAGGGGAGGGTATGCAATATGCATTACTATGACACACCCTCCCTCTCTGTATCACTGTGTCACACCCCCTCTCTCTCTGTATCACTGTGTCACACTCTGTACCACTGTGTCACACCCCCTCACACTCTGTATCACTGTGTCACAC
>CAMPET010000050.1:176844-194066 GCA_946803715.1 Beroe ovata | reverse complement strand
TGTATCACTGTGTCACACCACCTCTTTTTTGTATCACAGTGTCACACCTTCCTTCTCTGTATCACTGTGTCACACCCCCTCACTCTCTGTATCTCTGTGTCACACCCCCTCACTCTCTGTATCACTGTGTCACACCACCTCTTTACTCCCTGCTCAGGGATCACCGTATCCCTCTACTCACCCTGATGAGGGTGCGGACTGCGTTCACCGCCCACATGACCTCCTTGGTCGTGCCTGTGATCACTATCTTCCTCTGACCCTCAGACACCGCGCTATCATCTGCTACTTTTATCATAGCAGCTGTCTTGGACCGAACCGCTCTGATCCGTGCTCCCCGGGGACCGATGATGGACGAGGTGAGCGCGTCATCCACATGGATCTCCTTCGTGATTTCCTCGTTCATAAACTCGTCCACGATCATCCTGGAGACCGGGGGGTGTCACATATCAGCAATATTTACAGTGCAAAATACAGTGTTTGCGTCTGTTTCAGACAGTTTGACAGACACATGCCACACGTGGCCCTTGACACACGCTACACCACAGCTCAGGTGGCCCATAACACAGTGTCACGAAACCAATGACACGTGACACCGCTACTCACGGTGGTGGTGGGGATCGTTCTCTACTCCTCGCACTCCTCGCCCCTCCTCCTCCTTGGAGTCTCGATGGAGACCTGCCTCGGGATTGAGACCTGCCTCGAGACCGGGACCTGCCTCGAGACCGAGACCTGGCCCGAGACCGAGACCTCCGCCTTGACCGAGGAGGTGACCGGCGTCTCTGTGCGTCTAGCTGGGCAGAGTAACTGGTGAAGGGTGAGGCTAGGTGATCGTAAGGGGAGGCGGCTGGTGGCTGATAGGATTCTGTGGCGGCGTTGGCGTTGTTGTTCCACAGTGCGGCGTTGTTCATGAGTGACTGAGGGGGAAGGGAGATAGTTATTGTATCCTCCAGAATAAGTGGGAAAAATCCACACTATTGAAATAACCCATTTTCAGGATTGCAATTGAGTGGTCAATGTTCTTCCTACTTACCTGGTTATAAGCATCGTAGTTACTGTGTGTTTGAAGATTGAAGGTTTGAGTGTATGGAGTGTTATAGTTATCAGTGGGGTAGTTACTCTGCTGATAGTTGTTCTGTTGAAAACCAGTCTGCTGGTATGACGTGGTATCGCTATCTGAAATCGTAGTCCATCTCACGAAAACTATGGAGTATGGTGACTGACCTTCACTTACTCGCTGAGCGATTACTATCATCCCCCACACCGGCCCCCACATACCCTTCTCTCCCCACTTTCCATTCTTTCTCCAGTCTCCCCTCTCTCCCAGCTCCTCTCTTTACATACCCCTCTCTCCAATTACCCCTCGGCCCTCACTCCCATCCCCTCTCTCCATATGCCCCTCGCCCCTCTCTCGCCGCCGCCCCTTCCTCCCGCTCCCCCCTCTCACTCACCCGCTGATCGACTGAGTTGTCCGTCAGGTCTGATAGTCATGCTCAGTCTCGATCCTGTGCCACCTCCTGATGCCGCCACGTGTCGCTTCATGTGGCCGCCACAGTTCACATTCGCATAGTCGCCGTCGGAACAGACAAGCGGGGCGTACCGGATGTAGTCGTGATCCAGCTCCCGATCTTGGAGTATCGTCAGGATTGACACCAGGGCCGCTATCATGGAATCCAACTGTGGGGGAGAGTGGTGTCAAGGTGAGGATTACATAATTCAACAATCAGCATCTTAGTTCGGTGGAAATTCGAACAGACTGTCTGTTACAGACACTATAAATCAGCGGGCAATGGACTCCCAACACTCACTCTAACACCGAACAACTCACATCATCATCTCTGTGCTGGATCTCCACTACCCTCTCATCCGAGAAGGGGAGTTTATCCTTGTAGAGGTTAATCCTACATCCATGCTCGTCACGCAACTCCTTCAACTTAGCTCCGCCCATCCCTAGAATTGCTCCCGCTAGATCGCTCGGTACCAGCAGGTTCAGGTCACGGGGACCATCGTGTCCCTGGGTGGTAAAAGTGGTAACAGTATGAATGGTGTCAATCATAGCGGTGCCGTAAGGAATGAGCATTAATTGAAGTGGTGTCAGCGAGAGAACATGCGAACGCGGTGCATAATAAGAGCTACCTACTCACATGGAATAGAGTTGGTGCTAGGTTCTGCATGAGCACGGGAACCTCACACAGATCACATGACACCATCAGTATCCTGTACAGTGGGTGTCATAATTGACCACAAAACAGCTGCCATCAATCATTCAGAACAAGCATGGCAGAGTGATATTTACAGAAGTTTGGCACACGCGCAATAAGCACAATATATAAATGTGATGTTAGGATATTAGGATATAAAGATGGGAGTTACCGGTCTTTATTGTGGATAGAGGCTGGGTGCTCCGGAACTCTCAGATAAGCCTTGGCATTGAGAGAGAGAGAATGAAGTGTTAATGGAGAATGGAGGGGTAATGGAGAATAGAGGGGAATGGAGGGTTTGCAACATAGGACACTGCAAGTTTCAGAATCGGGGAAGGAGATAGGGACAATCAATTAGAGAACAGACTTTAAATAAGGATAACTGATAATAAAGAACGAAACTGATGAAACTGATAAAACTGATAATAATGTAAGAAACATGGCTGGAAATGGAGAACAATATGGGAATATGGGAAAAGGGAAAGAAATTTGAATAAAAAAAGGTGGTAACCTGGGACGAGATGTTTTCTCGAACTTTCTTCAGATTTTCTCCACTCCTCCCAATAACTCGTCCTACTGACTGAAGGGATTTCGCTCAACATAAGTAAACAAATTTCATAATATTGTTCTCTATACTGTCAGATGCATGTCGTGGGGGGGGTCCCACGAGCGAATTTCGACGACACAAGTCGACATTCGCTCGTATGACTGACAACTGTCATGGGAAAGTTGAATAAACTGAGAAAAATCTCACATCTTGATGTAGGAGTACGCGGAACCATATGTCATTACATCGTCGC
This sequence comes from Beroe ovata, assembly GCA_946803715.1. Lineage (NCBI taxonomy): Eukaryota > Metazoa > Ctenophora > Nuda > Beroida > Beroidae > Beroe > Beroe ovata. The sequence continues at coordinate 191,068 of CAMPET010000050.1, read as the reverse complement.
TTCTTGTTACTAAGATGCTCTGATGACTCCGAGTTGAGTCCACGTTTTCCCTCCAACTCCGACATTGTCAGAGCTATTGTAGGTCAGGGTAGTGAGTTTACATCAGGTCTCATATCATGGTGTTGCTCATCACTACTCATCACTACTCATCACTACTCATCACTACTCATCACTGAAGAGTTTATAGTGTGTTCACGACTCACAGAGTGGCCGAATAGCAATAATAGTATCATGGTATATATCCCTGTGTATAATCACTTCTAGGAAACAAAATGTATGATTTTCACTGACATACACAGTTTACACACACTGAATCAAAGTACAAGAATGATAAACCCACGATGAATCTACGATTTGAGCACTTCAAGATCGAGCCCCTGTTGAATGAAAACATGATAATGCAATACGTGGATATACCCACTGGATAAACCCCTCCCCCCCCGTCCCGTATTATGAATTTCGTCTCCGGAGTCCGGTCGACGAAAACCGTGACTATAGGGACTATAACGCGTCACGTGTCGCATCATGTCACGACTAGTTGGGGTCTAAATTGTCCGTATAACACTTCTCCAATTTTTTCATTAATCTGGAAACTTTAACTTAGATTTTTCAGTCAAATATTAAAACATCGATCATCAGTTTAAAACCAGCTACGATATATCATCAGTCTTGGAGCTTCGTTTCTGCAAGGTCTACTCCCACTGAAGTTACCGCATTCTAGTACTAAATTCAATCCTAGTGAGTTAGAGACTCTCAATCACTGTCATCCGAGTCGGAATCCACAGCAAGATCCTCAAGCTCTGGCATAGGGAATCTGAGAAGGGCAGCTACTCCAGTCAGTAGTCCCAGCTGAGAGAATGTGGTTTATGAATGACGCGAAGAAATTACCATTTCATACATTGACATCAAGTACTGATCGAACATAATATGATGGTCAGATCAGTGTCTGGGAGGTTCGCACACTCACCTTCTCCCCAGACACATGCAGGGAGCTGAATATGTGAACAGTTCCTCCATAGCCCTTCACATCCTCAACAAGTTGTACATACTTCTTCCTCTCAGCCAGATCTGCAGATCTGAACAGAGCATCTGAAATGAGAGAGTTAAATGTCCGTCAAAACTGTCAATCAGTTCCGAAATCTGAAGCATTTGATGGAAGATGTACCACTGAAACCTTACCTGTTACAAGAAGTGTATCAATGGCTTCCTGTTGATTGGCTGCAAGACACTGCTGGGGTCCATAGAAAGCTCTTGCTGGTTCGTCTTTGAGTAGGGTATAGAAATCAGCGAGAGCCTTCACTTCTCCGGCTGCTTTTGTGTCAGCTAATCTGGAAGTGATATTAGAGTCTGACAGAATCTCTGAAACAGCATGCTTGTGTCCCGATGAAGAGTGACAGAGAATAAATATGCTCTTGTTCTCCTGGAGAGGCTTGAACTCTGGTCTCTCAGTTGATAACACATATTCCATGAGTTTGTCCTTAACAAAGCCAGGGCTTGCCACTAACACACACTTCACAACGGAGAAGTCAATGTGGCGAACCATAGCTGCCCCTACTGTATCAAAAAATCTAAGCATTGCCTGAAATATATATATATAGTCAAATCAACTTGACAGTTAAATCTGTACAGCAATGATAAAAAGCACAGTGAAGTCTGCCAACTGAAACCTTATCGTGATTTGTGCAACTCCCTCTCCTTTTTCTAGGAATAGGAAGTTCAATTTTTGCCCTTGTTATTGTCATGGATTGTCTCACAAGACACACATGTGCCAACCCCTCTTGGAGCACAACAGCAGCAAGATCAGCAGTCTTGCCTGAAAAACATGACATAAAAAGCATGATATGAAAACAGAAGCATTTCACGAGAAACTGAAATAATCCTTTGATCACAGGAAACAATTACCTGCTAAATTATCACTGGCTGAATAAGTTGATTATTGAATTTACCTGAGTCACAGGCTTCATCCACCCTTTCAAGTGCTATAGCATCCCAGTTTTCTTTTGTGAGTGTAAACTTTCTCTGAAGTTCCAATGAAAGGGTATGATAAGCTCCCATCTTAACAAACTGATTTTCTTCTACATTTCTTCCCTGCAATCGATTTATTTTGAGGTTACTTAAACAATTTTGAGACTCAGAAATCAGGCTATACATAGTTGAATGATTGGATTACCTTCAATGCCAAGGACATGGCTTCAACATCATAAGAGATATTTTCAACCTCTATTGTTAAATTTGTCTTAACCCTTTGAGCATTAGTGGAACCTGGAATTTGGTTCAGTCATGACATCTCAATCAATTTCAAACCACCCAATTTGATAATAGAGAAGTATCTTCTAAAACTGTGTTACATCTTGTTCAAAATATGACAATATCATACCTGTTGAGCTTTCAGTTACAACTTTTCTAAGGGTTGTGCAACGGACCACATCTCCAGCAGTTATAAGGTTATAAACATGCCACAAATCTTCACCTTCTTCAGGTATGAAGGTCATTCGTCCACTCCCATGTTTGAAATCAATATGTCTACTTAATAACTTCATTTGTTGAGGTACTCATAAAAACCTTAACAAAAAATGTAAGTGTAAAACTTGGAGTTTGAAATTTGAAAAGAGTCAACAGTTATTTACCTTCCCATTGCATTGGAAAGCAAGTTCCCAATAGAGGTTTCATAAAACTATCACAGGCAACAGCCCAGGATATTTGAAATGATGCTCCCCCAGTTTGCTAAATAGCTCCCTACCCTTGCTGGTGGGACTTTACACTTGGCCACAATTCCTAAATTGGGCAGCTTCATGCGAGGGATTTTTGTAGTGTACAATACCCCTCAGCATAGGTAGGGAGAAATCCTAAAACATTCAGCCCCATGGCTGTTCCCCTGTGGCCTGACCCAAATTCTTGCAGTAAAGTGTAGGAAGTAACATCTCCTCAACCCTCCAGACTTAGTCTGGCAGACCATAACATTAATAGTCCCAATAGCAATAAAAGATGAAATCAATAGAATTAAACAAGGATTTAAGCATACAATATGAGCTATTGTGCTGCACACCACAGATTACGCTGCAAATATGTGTTAAAGAGCTCCAAATAAACATTGAGCAGGATCATAGTGAAAAGAAGACGGAGTTTATAGTTCCAGTTTTATCACTGATCTCTCATTTTCACAACTCATAACCTCAATTTGGTAACTACAAAATGTCAAAGCCTATCAAATAAATAAATGATATATTGTCGATAATAGCCCCTGTCGAGAATTTCATCGCGCGCGCGCCTTAAATTATTTTCAACCGCGGCCGCTCATGTGCCATGGCGATCGCCGCTTCGCGGCAAGCGTCAGCTGGGACTAGCATCGCCAGGCGAACACAAAGCTGAGGTAAGCCGTTCGCGTTTATTAATTTGCGTTTGAAAAAAGGTTTGCGCCTTGCGCGTAAATCTTGTAGGGTTTCTTTGTCAGATTTTTATCTGACCTCTGTTTCTCGCGCGCGGCGCGCGCGCCTTCATCAAAGGCCGAAACGAAGGCCTGTTTCGGCCTCCGATGAAGGCGCGCTCGCGCGAGAAACAGGTCAGGTAACATCTGACAAGGGTTTCTCCCTACCGTCGGCTTCGCGCAACTCGAACAATTGCAAATTGTAATTTCGCCTGACGCTTAACGCATACCTGATACCGCATGGTTGAAATTACGCCATCAAGGGTAAAAAGAAATTTATCAGCGCACTAGCGCAAAACAAATCCCGCCACTGTTATCAACCCGTCTATGGCCATGGCCCAGGTTAGCAGGTGTTTAAAAGATAATTGTCAGATTGGAATAGTCACGAGGAGGGGGAGGAATCAGGTCAATGGAATTCCAGGTAGATAATTGAGTGTGGTTCTTTCCCAGAGTTTGCTAACAGATCTCGCACAATAATCTTATCACCAATTAATCCGGGGTTTCCTATTTGCGGGAGGTAAATTAACGATGGCAAATAATCATTGCCTATGCATCAAGTTATTTGTTCCTAGTACCTCAATAGTACCTCATTCTTTAATATCCTATATTGAAAAATTTTAGTCTTTGATTAATGGAATGGACTAATTTTTCTTGAAAAAATGTTTTTTAGACGTATTTACCTAAAGGTTGTAACCAAATACTATTGTTATTTGGTTTGTCAAACAAAACGTTTGACCTTCTCTTCTTGGACAATGAAATGTTTTAAGAGCATACCTTTGTTTTTTTATGAGATTTTTTAGCCCAAAAATGAAGTATTTAGATGAAGTGCTCTTATAACATTTAAAAATAGTACTTCAAAACATAGTACTTGAAACAAACACAGGCCCCAAAAAGCAACTCAAATATTTCAAGGTTGCATGTGTGGTACACATGCAAAATGACTTGTACTTATTCACTTATTATCACTTATTATCACTCATTATCACTTTGTAATGTACTGTGATAATGAGTAGAAGTAATAAGTAAATAATATCATATGGGCCTGGCAAGCGCCCCAGCTTTTCTGGCGTTACATAAATGCATCAAGCTCACTTCGGGCCTCCTCAGTGACCGAGCTCGCAGAATGGGCCCTTTGGGCTAGTAATAAGCTCTATTTTGAAACAGGTGTTACACTTGAATTCAAATAAGCAATCACTTAAAATTCCCTAGCATACGTTTTTATTCTAGGAGAAGGAGAAGAGGAAAAAGTGAGGAGAAGAGATGAGACAAAAGGAAGAAGAAAGAAACAGAAGATGGAAAGAAAGAGGCAGCTAGAAACACGGGAATGGGCATCCCACCACCGGGGGAGGTTTGCAGTGCGGAAAACGATGACGTTTGTCAAGCTGAGACGTTGAATTTGTTGAGGACGCTTCTGATGAGACAATCGCTCAAGCTAAGGTAAGAGATACTGAGTTACAAAAGAGTTACTGAGTTGAAAAAATATAGGAAAGATGGATAAGCATTGAAAATAGAAATAAAGAAGTCCGACCGTAGTTCAATTAAAAATCAGTTTTGGATAAGAATTGGCTTATATTAACAGTATTACGTACTTTCGTTATTAGGACTAACTTCCTTCACACTCTAAAAACTGTGGATAATTGTACAATAATTTAAGAATTTAGGCAAATTAAATTGCAACCAGTATACCCAAGTTCTTTCCTATACTGTCTTGCTGTCAAATTTTTGACTTGCTCTGTTTTAATTTTGTTAGTACATGCTAAACGTTCTAGTACAACTGGAGATTCGGGCATATTAAATTGGAATTGCGTCGTTGTCATTAGTAGGTTTGTTAAGTTAGCTGCGGAATGAAAGAACAATATAGCATTGATCTGGTCGCTAAAATCGTATGTCCGGTGTCTGTCTAGGTTCTATTCACGAAAAGAAGAGAGAAGATTACCTTCTGCAACCAATTACCTACTAACAATCTTATTACGAAACTAAATTATAACAATATTTTCCATTAGATATTCAATCGATATTGAAATCTAGAAGGTCCAGTACACCTGTCGCGCTGCTGATTAAATCGGAGTTCTCAATGACATAGACAAACAGATCGAACACCTCCTTAGCTGTCGCCATGTTCTCTTCCCCATCACAACAAACCACACTGTAGCACATTTTTCCGCCGACACATTGAAATAGAAGGACCTGATTGGATATGATCGGACACCAGAACGAACCAATGGTGTGGGCCGATTGGATCTCGCCCCAGGAATATTGGGTCGGATAGTTAAACTTCATTTGGTTACTTGGCATGAACTCCGACCTTGTTCCTTCCGGCAGAGAGTTGAGATATCCTGAGTGTTCGCCCGTCTCAACCTCAGCCTTACAGTGGAAAAACAGTGGAGCTTCGTTGTCCTTGTAGGCAGCTTGCAGCTGTTTTCCAACGTTTTTAACCGCGTCAAACAGAGTCATATTCTCTGTGACCGTTGTTTTGATGTCTACCATAGCGATACAGTTCATGAAGCACTCTCCAGGCGGAGGTTCTATTCGGTTCCGCAGGTTCACCAGAACGTCCTGGTAGACAGCCGGGATTCCTCTCTCGGGAACAGTCTTGTAACCGTTCTTCCTCATATACACAGCTGCCTTCGTCATAGCCAGACCTGCAAAACAGTAAGCCCCGATAGTCGTGCCTTCTAATCGTTCTGAGCACGTTTCTTTCAGTTTGGAGAAGCCTTCCTTCGTCCCTACCGCGTGGAGGGTATGGTTGGTGTGAGGAATGTGTGATCGAGACATCGCTATTTCCTCATGGTTCAAAGGAAACATAATCTTCTGGTTTCGTGCCCGGTCCAGTTTACCCTGCACCATCCTCCTGACTACTTCCTCGTTTTTAGCGTACTCACAGAGCTCCATGGCGGAAGGCAGCACTTTGGCCGGGTCCAAATTAACTTTTCTTCCCGAAACGAGCAGATCATACTGCCTCATCATCTCATTGACCACACGGAAACTAGTATTTCCATCCCCGATAGCATGGTGGAGTTTGTTGAGCAGACTGTACCCGTCTGGTCTCTTCACCAGGACACACCTGTTTAGTGGACACTCCCCTCCCAAGTTGAATGGTACGTCAGCTAATTTCTCCGCAAAAGCCCAGCACCCAGCGTACCCTCTTCCCTCCTCCTCCTCCCCACTCTGATCTACAAACTGGAACACATCACTAAAGTCGGTAGCCGGTGTGAAATATACCACCCCTTCACTGTCCTGCCGGACGTTTGTCCTAAAGTTTGGCTGGTTGTACATCATGGCTCTGTACGCCTGCTCCATCTTCTCAGGGTCTATGTGGTCTGCAGTGATCCAAGTATTGAGTACAATGCTGTAGTTAGATCTGTGGTCCATTGTCTGAAATAGTTGGGACTCCCAGTATCCCGTTTGACGGGTTAGCCAAAGGTTTGGCTCTGGAGGCCCGTCTGATATTCCCATGTCTTGCGTGTTTTTATTTTTCAGCTAAAGGAGAATGGTTTGTTTTTATTCAGATATCTTTATTTTACCTTGCGTACTTTTAATGCCGATCAGAAGTGGTAGATATGTGGTATACGGATAAAAGTGAGGGGGCGGAGTCTGGGGGCGCAGCCCCCAGGAGCCAGACGTTTTCTGTTGATAGAATTATCGTTGTACTAACATTCTGTACACAAATTTGAGAATTTTAGGCTCAAAGTTTCTTAGTTTCTTAATCATAAATCAACGGAGTTTCTTATTTTTTCCTGGATACTAGGCTAAGTTTCTCAAATTTTCAGAAATCCTAGGCTCAGTTTCTTATAGAGAGTTCCTTATAGAAAAAACTGAGTGTACAACTTTGCAAAATAAGGAAATAAAATTATTAACCATGGTAACAGTTAAACAGGGACATTCTAAACTCTATCTAGGCAGCCTCCATAATCCATATCAGATTAATCGTAGTTCCTCCTCCTCTCGTAACCTCTCGTAGGTTTTTGCTGGAAATCCGAGCTAGACCATCTGTTGAAGACCACCTGTGCCCCAGTCCAGTAGCGAGTTTGTGTTGGGAGTTGTATACCCGGGTACCGGAGGTTGATCTGGATACTTTTTCATTACGTAGGACGTCAACCTGGTTTTGAATGACTCTAGGGACGGAGCACAGGTGACACTGCGAGGGAGGATGTTCCACAGTCTTGGCCCTGTTACCGCGAACGAGGAATCGTACACGGTCTTAGCGGCTGCAGGAGATTTCCTTGGGAGGGGAGGGACTTGACATCTTGTTCCGAGACGGATGTGCTCATGGAACTTCAGTCCGATGTCGTTAGGGGCAGCACCATGGATGATCTTCCAGACATGGATGATGATATAGCGTTCCCTTCTTCTTTGGAGTGACATCAGATCGAGGTACTTGAGTCTTTCCCAGTAGGAGAGCCCATAACAGCCAGAGATGTGTCTGGTAAAGACACGCTGTGTCGACTCCCTTGAGAACAAGAGCGGCCGTGGTCCACACAGACTTGAGTTCATCCGATGTGGTGTCCTTGGAAAGCATGTTGTGGAGGGCAGCCCAGCCATGCCCCCAGCCCCATGGTCCACAGGGGGCGCCACTTCGTAGTGGTCCGGGGGGATAGCCATCATGTGCATTGTGCGATGATCGCAAAGTTGATAGGTCAAGTGTAGTAGTGTAATAGTACCCCCATGAGTTAATAACCCCTAGATAGCCCCTTTGAGGTTCGAGTAGAAGGGGGGTACCTTTAGAAGATTCTAGAAGATTTAACTAGAAAAAGAGGCTACTTGAGGTGTGTTGAGAGTAGCAGCAGAGTTCATAGCTTCACTTGACGGTAGTTTTTCACTTGGTTTGGCTTTCATGAACGGTATATAGTACCGATCTGCTATCAGTTGGGGCGTGGTGATGGAGGTGCCAATCTCTGCAATCTTGACACCGTAGGGAATCAAATAGACGTATTCTTGTGCATCTATGTCATATGTGCTTTTTGATAGCTTCACTTGCCATCATGTATACCCCACAGAGGAAAGTGATGTTGGACACGCTGGAATTGTATTCAAAACTAACTGTATGAAATGGGTGAGTGGCTTAGTGGTATGGACATTGGACTTTCGATCGAAAGATCGTGAGTTCGAGTCCCGGCCACCGCACCACTCAGCTAAGGGTGAGAGATTTAACTCAAGCCTATGCAGCCCGACGGTTCACTCAGCCGAGCGTACAGGAAACTGTGCGGGAGGGTTAAATGAGGAGCTGCCCATTGCAGCGAAGTCTCGGGCGAATAAAGTATGGATTACACTTCCTTAACCGTCACTGGCTTGATTACTTGAATCCTTCGATTCCTGTCATTGGCTGTACAGCTGTTGGAATAGAAGTAAAACTCTACTAAATAAAAAAAATCAGTTTGTAACTAGGCAAAATTAACTATTCCAGGGGCATAGAATAGTATCAATCACATATAGTGAATCAATAACAGATAAATACAGAAAATAAGAATTGCTCTAATCTGAATCGACACTGCAGCTTTACAGTGTTCAGTTTACACCTCATAGGAGCATTCATTTTGAAGTTATTAGCCCTTTTCACGTAAAGCTGTTGATTATGGAGAAAGATAATAAGCAATGTTCAAGTAGCACCTCATAGGGGAATTTATCTTGAAGTTATTAGCCCTTTTCAAATAGCACCTCAAAGGGGAATTGATCTTGAAGTTATTAGCCCTTTTCACGGAAAACTGTTGATAATGGAGAAAGATAATGAGCGATAATAAGCTCCCTCACAGCATAGATTTTGAGGTCATTGTCCCAACGGCGGTTCGTGGATAGATAATATAAGGCGATAGACACTGTCAAAGTTAATTTGAGATAACAAACAACATTTCTCGTGTTATCAAATAAAAATCATGTGAATCAACCCAGTTTTGATATTATTGGCTAATTTTTGTGCAATAAAATGCACCTATCAAGCTCACAGTTCCTATCAGAAGCATGAGAGTTAATGTAGTTCTGAAACTTTACGTATAGGTATCAGAGGAACATGATGAGAACTCAATTGTCTCGTTAATATTGCATTGGGTACTATTGCTCCAAGCAACGCTAGGACGACGACTCTGACTTGTTACGATTATGTTTCGTTTGATTACTCTCTATCATGTGGCATTGCTTGGGTGAGACAATGAGATAATTTTCAGTGAGTCTACCTTGCGTGCAATACACAATTGTGCGGAGCGCGTATTTCTGTAGATCTCACAGTTACGGGAGAAAAGGCGCTGCCATAATAAATCTGGGGTCAGCTCCTTCTCCACATTTTTGCGAGGGTCCCTCTTCCAGCGCCCCTCCGAGAGGGTGAGCAGCTCGGGGGGGGGGGGGGGGGGGGGGGNTGAGTCTGTGTCACCGAATGGATTCTTAGATGTCTCTTCCCTCACGGAATTCTACAAGCGTAGAATAGTAAACCACCTACATATAACAATTGAATACAGGAAAACGATTATTCCGATTCTGGGATTGACACTGCTACTGTATGTTTGTATTAAACAGAAAAACAAGTAAATCCCTGCTTATTTTCGTTGAACCGTAGTTTATTTCCGTAGTTTATTTCCGTAGTTTATTTCATGTCATTATCCCTTTCCATCAATAATGTGGAACACTATTGCGCAGAAAGACCTCTCACCTCATAGGAGTATTTATTTTGAAGTTATTAGCCATTTCCAGGTAAAACTGTTGATTATGGAGAAAGATAATAAGCGAGAGGTAGGCTGCCAATGGAATGGTCAGCAAATAAACGGTCGAAGAGACGAGTTTCTCTGACTATGGAATAGTATGGAATAGTCTCCAGATGAAAGACAGAAGAGATGGGTCTCTCTGGCTAACCGCTAAGAAATGGGTGAGGATGGTGCTGCATCCTCGATATTTATATTGATGGAAAGGAATAATGACCGAACGAATCTTCTATGCGGATTATCAAGGATTTGCTTATGTTTTCCGCTTCATACAGTCATGCCGTATTATTGATTATATCATAGTCGCAATCAGGTTGAATGTTTATTTAAGGAATGGAGAAACAATGGCACGCTCAATAGCTCTAATTAGCATGTACCCTTATATCGTGGAAGGGTGCCTGGTGGGTGGATTGGAATGCTAGCATTACTTGGGGTGCTGTAAAGTCACTGGCAGTCGGCAGACCATTGAAAGATAATAACCATTGATGATGACCTATCATCGATTATGACTTTAAACTTTTGTTATCGAGATACCTATGACAAAGCATTTTGGAATTTGGCTTCAATTTGGTGCAACTCAAAAAAAATCGGGCCAGAAATTTCTGATGGCATCCTGATGGCTAGTCCGAAATTTCAACCAATTCGCTATAAAACCATTTTCAACCATAAAACCATTTTTCACCATCGGCACTGCCCCCGTCCTACTTCCTACTAGAACCTCTGGATCACCAGAAAGACGATCTAGCCCTAAAAGTGTGCTTCAGTTTCCCCACATTTACCGGTTATTGATCAACTGTAGCAGTGTGGCAGCCACACTCCTCGTAAGGTCGGATCAAATAGTGTGGCAGTGTGGCTGCCACACTGATTTTGAGTGTGGCAGGAATCGCAAAAATAGTGTGGCAATGCTCGAAAATTGCCACACTGCCACACTAAATCTGCCACACTCAGAATTGTGGCAGTGTGGCAATGCTCGAAAGGTCTACTGAGGTTTCCATCCTCACGAGCTTGACGGAACGCGCTCATCAGAAAATGTGACTGCTGCGGCGCGTGCGCGCAAGCAGGGTTGAATTACATGTTTTAGCAACAATACGGGAGCACAATTTATGAAATTTCGCTCCACCTTATTTTGACATCGACGGCCACAACAGCACGAATGAGGTCATTTTGTTGAAAAGTGTGACGATCAGGATAGAAATTTCTCCGGTCCTGAGAAGACGGACTGAAGGCCCACTTTTGAAATCATTCATAATATTTTAGACGAAAGTTTGAGCTGCATGAGCACACTGCAAATTGTTTAAAATATACATATAAATGTGGCTATATACAAAAAGGTGTGACACTGATTGTAATCAGCACACAAATACAAACTGAAACATCAACATATCACCAATTGGCGATTATAAGAAAGGGAGAACCATGACCACCTGCATTAATAATATCACAATTCTGACGTCTAACATAACAATAATATTGTATGCGAGCAGAGCGCTGATTCAGCCGACTCAGAGAAATAAATTACTAGAACAGAAGTAGCGAAGATATAGTGAACCATTTGAGCGATAAACGCTATGCCATATGTCAAGAAAAGCCCATTTTAGATTGCCAATAATCCAAATTCTATTGAATTTCTATCAATGTAAGTGTAAACTTCTTCATTCTTACTTACTTCAACCGTGTTTGTCAAACTACGTATGATTCATCATGTAACAGAATACGAATATAAATCAACGCGGTAAAATTATTTAACTTATTGTCAATATTTTATGGAACTTTAACAAACTTGCATTATGTACATTTGCTCACTTTCAGGCTGCATAGATAATGATAGCTACTGAATATAATTCTAGCAGGATTAAGGATCATCAAACTGTATCATATATAAGAAGTAAGATGAGCACCATGCTCTAGACTGAAATGAGGGAAGTAAAAAAATCTGAGGGGTGTGCAGAGAGTTAGCAGCCAGTTCTCTCTACATCTCTCACAATATGATTGTATCGGGGCTTCTCGTCATATTCTCCAACACAAGTGTTGGCCGGCTTGATAAAACGTCTTTCGTTTTATTCCATCTCGTTCTTATACCAAACTCTTCTGAATAACAACACGCAATATATTCAACATAGATATCTCTGACTCTCACTCACTGTAGCAATTTATTAACTCTGCGACTCCGCAAGTCAGCAGGACAGTCACATATAGAGCTCCTTGGACGGCAACTCGAATGCCTCCTCGTGAATTGTCAATTTATCGTACTCGACTCGCTGACCCAGGGGGTCCGCCACCGCGCGCTTGTCCTCATTCGTCTTGTAGACGCCCTGTCTGCGCCGCGCAAAGCGGCTCACGCCGTATATGATAACGAGGATAAGGAGGAAGCCGCCCAGCGCGATTACTATGATGATGGGTAGGCCGAGGGAAGTGTCATTATCCTCAGTGTGGGTTTGGGAGGTGGTGGAGTTCTTGTTGTAGGGCGGCTTAGTTTTCCTGTCTATCTCATTGCTATCTCCGGTATCTGTCTCCTCGTTGTCAGTGTTGTTGTCAGTGTTGTTGTCACCACTATTGTTGTCAGGTTCCTCTTCCTCCTCGTCTGGTTCCGGAGTCACCACAGGGCCGGGGAGGTCACAGGACCCCGCTACTACACCCGGTGACTTGGCAATGTTGGGCAGAGCCATGTTCTCCAGGGGCGTTATCCCGTTGTAATCAAACCCCATTATACACCCGGCAAACTGCATGTTGTTAACAGGGAAACTCAGGAGTATGGTCATGATAACACCAAACTCCAGTGTCCCCACTGCCTCCAGATTGGAGCTCAGCACATCGCCGCCGTCGAATGTGTACGAAACGGCGGTGTTCCGACGCCAGAAACTCAGCGTGTGCACCATGTCGTCGTTAACGGGGGCGGGACTTCGCGCGAACACCCGCTCCTGACCGATCTTCATCGTAAGTTCCAGATACTGTAATAGTGGGAGAGTGGTATTAGTGTGGGAAAACTCAAACACGTCATAGCCTACTTGAACTATATGGGGATGGGTGGTCGGAGTGAGAAGATGGTTATCCTTAATCAGCGCTTTGGGACCAGGACCGAACCACCCTGATTTGCAAGATCAGAAAGATATCAACACTCAATAATAGCGAGGGAGGCATACTCACAGTTTCTTTTATCTGAAGTTTGATAAACTTGTTCGGGTCCCCCGTTTGCACTTGCACCAGTCCGCCGTCTGTGTTTTGTGTTTTGAACTTGATGTGGAGGTCGTCTCTAATGGTGGTCTTGTGCTCGTAGAAAGTGTTTCTGAGTGTGCTGCCTGGCGTAAACCGGACCAGGGCCATTTCTGTGAGGGAGACGAGAATTTGGATACATGATTCTATGGAATATTGGGAGATTTGCTCATCCTACTACACTATGGGGTGCTGTGTTTGACTCATGATTCGCATCGAATATTGATCCTCAAACACTGTTTCGATGCGAATCTTTTTCCCCTTGGTAGAAGAAGATTCACTATCATACAAACCTTCTGAGCAAGTCTTCCCCTTGAAGAATGTTCCAGAACAGAGACAATCAAACTGGGTCTCAAGTTGTCTACAGGATCCGCCATTTTGACACGGATACGCTGCACATGTTCCCTCGCACTCGGATCTTACTCCTGTCGGGAAAGGGAGTGAGTGAGTTAGAGCCTTGGTTGAGGTGAGATCAGATGTGTGTGAGTGAGTGAGTTAGAGCTCTGGTTGAGGTGAGATCAGATGTGTGTGAGTGTGTGAGTTAGAGGTTTGGTTGAGGTGAGATCAGATGTGTGTGAGTGAGTGAGCTAGAGCTTTGGTTGAGGTGAGATCAGATGTGTGTGGTGAGTCAGAGGTCTGGTTGAGGTGATCAAGGATTTGGTTGCTCTCTGACAGTGATGGATGATAAGTCGACAGGTTTCTCTGTCTTACCTGATTTTCCGTTTCCAGCCTGCAGCAGATCCTGGATCACCTCGTTCACAATGAGGGCCTTGATACAGCCCAGGAAACTAGGGTTCTCCTGAATGGAGTAGGAGAGAGTCTCCATATCCATGTTCTCTGGGAGACCACCAACGAACAAACCACCTGGGTCGAATGAGTGAGTAGGGAGTAAATGGGGGGGGGG
>CAMPET010000050.1:150288-162034 GCA_946803715.1 Beroe ovata | reverse complement strand
TGTGTGTGTGTGTGTGTGTGTTCCCTGTCGAATACACTGACTAATGAACTGAGAAGTGTGCGGAACTTAATGAAATACAGTGCACGCCGTGTCAATGTCACAATAAGAGCTGTGTTATATATGACGTGCATGATAATGGATAATAACAGTAGCATGGCAGTAGAAGAAACATTTGGCACGCTGTAGTTCTTGTTTTTACTGTACTGTTTTCCCTTTCTGGACAGAGAAAAGTGAGTGTGTGTGTTCATTTTAGACGCTCTATGTGTTTGACGGACTGTTAAGCATATCTGCATCTCAAAGGAAAGCCAGTGCTTTGAGAAGCTGCGGATTTTCCGCAAAGGAAACATAAAATGCGTTCCTCCATTTGACCTAACCGCAAAGTATGGCATATTCAATTAAAATATTCCATACTTTAACCAAGTCTGCTTATCAAAAGCAGCAGGATCACATATATTATACGAAATAATTTATGATTATAATTATTATTACATGATTCCTCGGAATATTATCATTCAATTATAACACCACCCCTCCTTCTACTGCTTATCACCCAGAATAGCACTTTAGCATGGCATTCACAACGTATTGTAGCTACTGTCCAATCTCTCGTGAGCATTCAAAGTAAAACAGCTTCAAACACATGATCCTTCTAGAAGACGTCCTACTTAGAACACTCTAGTTTCCAGTTGGAGCTACAAGAACACTGTAATTTCGATTAAAATTTTGCTAGATTTTTATGAAAATCGTCACAGTGCACGTCATGTAGCTGTCATATCAGTACTCAAAACATACACACGTCCCCAGTGAAGTTAAGTGACATTGTACCAATTGATTTGATAAACGTACCCACACACATACACACAATACACACACAGTACACACACACGCACACAAACACACACACACACACACACACAAACNCACACACACACACAAGTGGTAATTTCTAACCGTTCACCCTGGCACTGCATGACTCTCTTATCTTATACCGAGAGAGAGAGAGTGATAAATTCTCAGAACACACTCAGAAAATGGTAAAAGTTAGATCACCCCCATGTGGGGACAAATGTGGGGGAAGGGCCAAGGGGTGGGGGAGGGGTTTATAATGGGGTGGGGAGGGAGGGGCCGGGGAACGGGACTTGTGGGGGCTGAAAATGGGGCCCTTTCCCACTTTCCCAAAATAAGTCTCTTTCTAGACACAGTAGTACAAGACGTGCCCAGTGCATGGGTATAAACCATGTTACCACACACAGAATACACGGAGTGAACTGCAGTTATGTTGTAGACTAGAGTAATTGGTTTACAGTGTAGTAGTAGAGAGAGGTTGAAATACTAGTGACCTCCAAACAACTGCAAACCCACAGTAAACAAGAAGATTGTGCAGTGCATGGCACTATCATAGTACATGGCACTACTATAGTGCATAGCATTATTATAGTGCATGGCACTGTATCATATGGCATGGTTGATGGCACTGTATCATAGCGTGATAGTGCCACATGCCTATGCTGCAACACATTCACGGTTGTTATGACTCACACTTACGTAATAAACAGGAAATGAAGGTATGCCACATATTGTTCTCATGTGGCAATAACATAATGACAGCTGTGTGCCCTCTGAATATGGCACTGCAACTATAAACTAGTTCCCAGAATACACTGTAGTGTATCATACACTGCAGTGCCCAAGTTACACACTGCAGTGCACCATGTAAAACAGTGGTACCATATGCATGATATGGTGTTGCCGCCTTGTCTGTTCGTTAGTCACGATATAGAGGGAGCAAATGTACATTGATTCTGTCTTCCCGTGTCATACGCCACACAATTAGGCATGGACATTAGGGAGCTCTACTGCACCCCTTCTCAATTTCTCAATAAACCTACCCCTGATATGAACACTGGAACTGTCTGTGTGTGTGTCTACTGTCAAGTGTCTACTACTAGAGGACTAAAGTTCTCTAATCCACTATCTATATGCCTATTTAGCTGGGAAATAACCGGGTAACTGAGATTCGGGTTCTAATTTGAGAAGATTTGTCTATTCGACTGTAGATTGTAGTGGACACCAACCTTGTTGTCAAGGTTACTGACAGTGTAAGACGTGTTGAACCATCCTCGTACAATATATAGTAAGATGGAAAATAACTTAGTTCAACATAATTAATTAGGAGTCAAAAATAACTTATTGAACTCTACAATTGACCAATTGAAGAACACAGCGTTTTCTACCCACCCAGTAGGTATGTACAATGCAGAATGTACACTGTATGTAATACATACTATGTATGTATGATGTATAAACCACTCTACTACAATACACACAACTGTATACTGTATAGTGTATATTCCCATACAATACACACACACACACACACACACACGCACACAGAGTCTGAGCATATACAACAGCTGCCGTTGTACAAGCATATACAGAGTGCCCCCAATCTCCATTGTGTTCCAGTATGCATCACCAGATTGATGCAAGAAGGGGGGGGATCAAACTTCCTAAAACAGGAAACATTGCCATGCTCCCACAACGCAACGTATCACGTCTCATAGAACCCATACCTCCACAACCTCCACAACCGTCATACCTTCATACATACGATTAAACTCTATTTTTGCTAGGTCTGGCAAGGTTGTTGTTGATGTTTTAGAGTCTGTGCTGCAGCCAGGTGGCTACGTGGTCCACGAATAAGTTACATAATGTGTGTGTGTTTGTGTGTATGTCTGTTTGTGGTGACGTGTGTGTGTGTTTGTGTGTGTGTGCTGTGTGCTCAGTGTGTGTGTGTATGCCTGTGTGTGTGTGTGTGAAAGATGTGGGGTGTTTAATTATGATTATTAGGGACGGTTAAGGTCATGGTTATGCAGTCATATGGAGTATTTCCCTGGAGGTGTAATATTATGTTTCATTTTGTGCAGAATATGTGTATTCTGTTATAGGTTACATGTGTATATTATGTAAACCACTGAATTTGAAACATATTCATCTAGGATATTATACACCTGACACACACACAAACACACACACACACGCATACGCACACATTCACACACACAAGAACATTAACAAACATACAGTCATACACATACTTGCAGACACATACGTAAAGTACTGACATACTGATGTAAGTACATAGCACATACTGTTTCCTGACATTGGGTGTCATTTCCGAATCGCACATCTACATGTATAACACACCGTCAGTCCTCAGTACATACACAGACAAAGTTAGAAAGTCCCACACTACCACATACGACGGATACCACCACTTTTCTCCACCCCCTCTCCCTCTAATTGATTGGTTTTCTGTACTTTCTCACTCACTTGCACTCTCAACACAGTATTCTTCCTATAGAGTATTGAGTGACTGAGAGATAGAGTGCAGGACGTTTTTGACAAGTAGCAATTAGATATTAAACTCGTGTAATCAGCCTAATGAGTGAAGGAGTACACCCGTTCGAATATGGTAACGTGCAATAACGTGTTGTAGCTCTGGTAACCACTCCCGAGCAGAATACTCGTCACGTGACATGTGGTAACCAATAGCAACGCTCTAAAACTGGACACGTGGGGAGATATACAGCCGGCATTACGACACGTGATTGTACCACGTGACATATGATATCACCTCAATCTGCTTGTCGGTAGACACACAAAGCACGGATCAGAACCGATACATAGGGAGAGAGGGTGAAGAAACCGATAGAGCTCCCAATTGTGTCAATCACAGTATAGACAGAGTTATGTGGCTCTCCCCTGAGGGTATTCCACTAATTTGACAGGCATCACGTGACTGTGACAGTTGTGTTAATGTTGCCATAGCAACACCGCTGTCTACCATAGCAACATCAGCTGGGAGTTCATGATGGTTGCTAGACAACACACTCTCTGAAACCCTGTCATCCGTGACATTGTAATGAAGTTACACTCTCACGACTCACACCATGGTAATGCCGTGTGTCTGTAGTTCTGGTAGTGGGGGTGGGAAATCAGTCCCCCCTATGATCTAAGTGGTGCGAGTTCACCGTGAGTTCATCACTAATTCCCCATTTTCGGGATTTCGAGGGGAGGATTTGCTGTGTGTATAATCCACTAACTAAGTGGGACTAAGTGGAATCGGCAGAATCACCTGACACCAATGAAATATACCTAGCTGTGTGTACAATATACACTGTGTGTGTGTGTGTGTGTGTATATACACAGGTGGCATACACCAGTGACCAAGACACAGAGTACAGCTCACTGGGTACCAGATGGTTAGTTTCTCGCAGTGGATATTCTGTGCTATCATCCATAATATTAGGCATGACCTCGGCACTAACTCCGACTATTGACATGAAAAATCAATTTTCACAGATCACACGCACTATGTGATCTGTCAACACGCTTCATGATAGAACTTCTGGGATCAAGAATACAAGATGATGACAGACACTCGACCTACTCTATTGTTATCTCGTGCTATGGCGATGTGAAAATTTCGGACATTTTCACATCGCGATGGAGGGAAATTCAATTTCCCTCAATCCGGTGTCACGTGACACACCTCATGTGATGATTCACGTGATAAATCAGTTTCAAACTGGTACTAACACTCAGGCGCTTACTTTATAAAGGAGCACTTTATTAAGAAGTATAGTCTGGGTGGGGCTGGTAACCGCCGGGTCACATTACACAAAGTATAGTGGTAACTGATCGGAACTAAACTCTGGATGTAAACTTGCTAATTGAGGTGTGAAACAGGACGTTTAGTGACACTTACAGACAGATTTAGTATAGATGTTATCACTTCACACTCAATTTCGTGAATTACACTGACTATATTATCCTAGCTAGGAATACAGAGATATGAGACGGAAATGGGGGTGAATGGAAGTAGATTGGTCTCTACTTCATGACTTAGGCTCCTGCATAATATGTTTATCAACCACTCAACCAATTAATTGGACTGAAATCATTGATAGTTATCCTAAACATTCACACATTCACACACAGTTGTACACTCACTTAGACCAACACAAACGCACACAGACACAGACACACACACACACACANTACTCACACACACACACACACACTCACACACACACACACACACACACACACACACACACACACACAAACACACACACAAACATGCTGTCATGACGTGTCATGTGTCATATCTGTCAAATCAGATTAAGACATTAGAGAGGGAGGGCTAGTTTCATATTCCCCCCATAGCACATCACACAGAGAGAGATGAAAGCAGTCACCGGCAGCTGTTAGAAATCTTGTGAGATACATATAATTTGTAAGAAAGAGAGAGAAGGGAACGCGCTAAGTTGTCATGAAATTTTCACGAATATTTAATTAAATGTCACAAAGCGGGTGTTGGATATTTAAGACAAAGGCGGCCGCGCTCGAGGAACATGATGTTGCCCGTAATCTGGCATCACCAACACCGGTTATAATCTCACTGGGAGTTGGGAGCACAAGCAGGAGACATTGCCAAATGGTCTGGGAATTCGTCATCATCAAAGTGAGAGAGAGGGGAACGATGTATGTGAAATCATAGATTAGAAGAGAAATGTGTTTGATGAAATATTCAACATTCAACAAATTGTCTAAATCCATTTAATTTCACCTCATGTATCAGCCTGATAAAACACGAGCATACAATCGGACGAAATGGAGATTCAAAGGAGAAAAACGCGCTCATTTTTCGAAATTGACTCGAAAAAGAGTGTGAAGGAGGAAGGGGGCGGGTCGATAGATAGAGAGAAGTATTTGTTCCGTGAGGGGGGAATGAGTTGCACCGCTCATGATCACTATCGGAATAACTGCTATTTATTATAGAGCAGCAGCACTGTCACAAAGTACTGCTAATGCAGGTAGTATGATAGAGGAGTAGAATTTGCAAAGAGAGAAGAGGGGGGTCAGGAAACTCTTCCACGGAAGAGAAGATAGGATGAACGAGTGATGAGTAGTGATGAGTGTCTGTGAGTGTTGAGTTGTTGTGTGGTCTGTGTTGCTGTTTGTCACTGTCATTGATGCCTTTTCATTCGATATTATAGATTTCACTCTATTCAGTGCGACCAAGCAGCACGTTTTCATGTTCAACTGAACACCAAACGCTTTCATTTTTTACATGCACCAGAGGATGTACCAACCAATCATGATTCCGGAATTCCTGTTAGTCTACACAGTCTGAACTGTATTCTAAACGATTCATGGGAGTCCAATGATACCGCTTAGACTTGGGAATAGCTCTCATATGATTATGCTACACGATATAATAATTACAGAGCACATATATACTGGAATATAGTATAATCATACATTGTATTCAGCTCTGAGAAGAGAACGGAACGTTATTAGGGTGTTGAGTGTCGCGCTATTATCCTGCCAACACGTCTACAGTTCGGAGTAGAGTTTTACTAAATATTTTGTAGCTTATAATTAGGATTCAAGAAGTACAGATGATAGGTAGTACTAGGAGATATTGGTGACATACGCATGAAACACAGACAAACATACCGATGTCCGATAAACAACACACACAACACACAAATAGTGACATGATGACACACTTACATGGTCATGATACCATAACCCAGCTTAGATATTCTGCTCAGTGACGCGTTAAGATGGGCTGTCTGCTGTGCGCTTTACAAACACACACCACACCATCATCTAGTAGAGTCTTGGTTTAAGTTCAAATTACGTGGCGCAAATGTGTGAAAATGAAACTTCCTGCCCTCTGTGTGTGAGGTTATGTAACGATTTGTATTATCTGACATTCAAACATACAAACATACACTCAATCAAACGTGCAAACAACCTTGCATACTGAATAAACATGGAACATTCTCANACACACACACACACACACACACATACACACACACATACACACACATACAGACCTATAGAATAAAACGTATGTAAGGTGTACACACATACACACAGTAAACGTGCGTGATCATTAGTCCTTTGCCAAGTCCATCCAACATAAAGTAACACCTAACATCCACTGGGCAGTGGGCACTTAGGTGTATACCTATTATTCAGTAATAGGTTCAATAACCCCATCCCAATCCCCCCTCCCACACACACACACACACACACACACACACACACNTTTCTTCCACACCCAGGTGGCCGCAAACTCACATACACACACATACACACACACACGCTCTCAACAGAAATATAAACGGCGTTGTGATCAAAGGATCACTCTTGATTTTCACACTCACACACACACACATACACACACACACACACACACACGCACACACACACAAGTGTACATCTCAATTACTCAATTACACACTAATGAGTCTGTGGGCACTCGTAAACTAAACAGGTGTGTGTGAGTGAAACAATGTTCACTGTATATAGTTGGGTGGTCTGACTGTGAAAGATTTAGAGAACATTGAGCAGCTGTTACACACTCACATATACTTCAGCACGATTATAGGACAGTTCTAAAGCTCGGATCATACATGATGATATTTTCAAAGCGCGGCAAATTCCACTTATCTTTTCGACTATTTTGATTTCCGTCGAACAACGAAAAAGTGGTGCATGTTCAGAGTTCAAATTAGCAGACATTTTGTTGTTGTTCGATGTGAAATCTACAAGAGTGAGCGAGTCCAAAAGTACAACTTTCACGGATTTTTAAAATCATGCGGAGAAAATTTCCAGATGAAAATTTCCAGATGAAATGTTTATTTTGTTTGTGTGTTTGTGTGGGTGTGTATGCGTCTGTCATGACTGTTATAGAGACATTTTGTAATTGGTGGGACTCAGCATTTCATCGAGATGGATTGGCGACTTGTGCTGGTTGGTGAACTGCTTGTGAAGAAGTGTAAACATATTACGTTGTGTACACACACGCCGTATTATGTACAGTTTGTTTGTTTGCTGTGAGTTTGTGTTTGTGTGTTTGTGTGTGTGTGTGTGTGTGTGTGTCATGTTGTTTGCATGCATGCAGTTCCTCATCTATAATAATAGAGTTATATCAGAGCTAGCAGAAGTAGTAAACATGCTCCAAGTTGTGTTTGATCAACATGGAAAGCCGTATCAGCAGGTGTGTGGGAGGGGTGTTGATCTTATCTTGTTTTCATTGTGGTTGTCGAGAATGTGTGGTCGCCAAGGTGTGATGCCGGTGTGATGCCATGGTGGTAGAGCGGCGTGTGATGCCGGGGTGGTGCCATGATGATAGGGCGGCTTGAGATGTTTGGTTTGAGATTCACATCCACTTCATTCATTCTCCCTTCATACCATGCTCTGTGCTTATAAAACAACTTATAAAACAACTAGTTCTTCTGGACTCTCGGTTCAGTTCATTGACAGACAGTTCACAGAATAAACAATCCACGCAGACGCACACACACACGCACACACACACAATCATCTAGATACAGACGAACGAGCAAACAAACAGACAAAGGCTGTCTATAGTAAGTGTAACAGCTATGTGTTGATATAACTAACTTCTCATACAGTAATCCGATTTACCCCTCTTTGATCTTATAAAGTAGAAATTGGTCCCTCTAATTTTTACACGCTCGAGCACAGACCGTAAACAATGTTTTTCCGCGTGTGTTTTTGCCCCACGGAGATCTTTGTATATAATTTGGAGGGCATTATAATCAAGTAGCTGGCAAAGCCAGGGTCTATTTTTGAACATAAATCACGGCAATCCGACAGTGATACACTGGGTTATACTCGGTATAAATCAATATTATATACAGGGAGTTATGACTGCGTAATGTAAAATTGTCACTAATGTCGTTTTTATTATCGGTTAAGAACGGGTGTGAGTTACATACATACCTACAACTCTGACTACAATACGTGATGGATTTTCTAAAACAGCTTCCCTATTAAACGTGATACCACTATTCCAACGTTTTTTAATAAATTGGTAAACTGGATCTCGAGTTAAACTTCAGCCCTATCACAGAAAAATATACCTATTCTATTGAGTAATTATTGTTGAGTTGTCGTCATTATATTGAGTATATATCAAAGAGTGCGAACCTACCTCTTTAAACATTGTCTACCGATTTTACACCGACTGGCTCAATCTAACGTTTAATGAATGGCAGTTGAAAGGGAATGTGATAAAAGGTTCTCATCACTTAACAAGAATGGCGTGATATGGAGTTATGACACGGGAATTAACTGAAGAATATCATAGTGAAGTTGGTGATGTTGTGTGTTTGGGATAAATGTTGTTTGCGAGTATCTATCCCTTACTATAATGGGGGATGGGAAATCTCTTGAATTAAAGTGAAGTTGAGAGATGTTGTGTTTGAAGATGTTGTGTTTGAAGATGTGGGGGTAATCGGGGCTATCTCTACCGGTAAACACTGTATCATTATTAACACTCAATTCAAACACACTCTCACTCATTTGCAAAGCACTCAATTAGCGAGACACACTCATCACAGTTCAGACTCTGGCTTGACAATTGACAAGGAAGCATAGCTCACCACTTTCTCTTAATCTGTCTAAACACACACGTTACACCCATACTCAATGTCACTCAATTGNCAGTGTGTATTTGTCAGTATGTATCAAGTGTCCCACTGTTCAACCAGCAAGTCTGCTCTATGGTTTATATCACAGGCGTGGGAATGTAACGTCGTTACATTCCCACGCCTGTGATATAAACCATAGAGCAGACTTGCTGGTTGAACAGTGGGACACTTGATACATACTGACAAATACACACTGACACACAGCACACTGACAGCCTGGCAGTCTGACACATACACTAAGGAGTTGCAGAACTATGAAATAGTAATTGACACAATTACTTCTACTCGTGTAACAAGATAGATCAGGAAGTCGATGTCATCTACAATCATTTATATCAGCTGTAGGGGAACATGACGTTGTTCAGTGTAACATTGTGTGACATGTGACAGCGCGAATGGGTCTCTGTGGCACTGAAACCTCAGTAAATACCTATATAGAGGAATTCAGTGGATCATTTGTGAGGGGAAAAGAGAGAAGTCTGTGAGTTTAGGAGATTATTCCCTTATCTCAGAGTGTGTGGGATAAGTCATTGTATAACACTCTGGTCTCTGCTGTACTTTGTCTGTAGCAATAATATATTTTGTGGCTCATGTCATGTGTTATGACAGCTTATTTGGAGAAAACTGTTGAATATTCAATAAACCCATCTTTAATTATGAATTAAGGCAATTGAGAAGTCTTTTATTTGGTCGAAGAATGCAAATGACGAGAAATCTATGCTGAGAAAAGCTAATTGTGATTTGAAATTGAACTAATCAACCACAATTATTTATGTTTACAGCAATAATTTATGTTTTTTGAAGTTCATTGTTTAGAAAAACACTAGAGCTTTCTACATGAACACTTGCCACTATTCCTTTTCTCGAGATTTTGGGTACTAAAGGCATCCAACTGAAGCACAATATCACCACATTAATAACCGAGTATAATTGCCCTATAATTTCCTAGGACCAATCACTACACTCTAGGACCAATCACTATACTCTAGGACCAATCGGTACACAAAAAATCCGAGTACAATTAGCTGACATCGAGACACACACACACAATACAGCCTTTGAAAACAGAAAATGAAGGGAATGGTCAATGGAGGCTGAAGCAAATGAATTTGATGTTTTTTTACCATTCCGCACCTTTTAAGGAATAATCAATATTGGTAGTTAAGCTGATTCCTGGCAGGATTCCAGATTTCAATCACGCTAGGGGATGGGGAGGGGAGGAAATGACATTGTAAATGGGGAATCTCATTAGAAGTTACAGGGAATGTCAGTCAGTCAACACACATGTTAGGATTAGTATTATGCATTATGGCAGGTATAGTATTTAGATACTGAGTCCCTAATTCCTTAATTCAATAGCATGCAACACATAAGCACTATAAATAGGTCAAATATTATGAGACTAGAATCAACTAAGCACTGTGGCAAGTAAAATATTTTGCATCTTCTTACAAAGAAACACACTCGGGATAGGCGTATGGAATGGGGTTTCCAGTCCTCGTTGACCACTAAATTGTACAGGACTGTCGTGGGCATAGAGGATTTGAGGTGTGGGGTACAGCTGTGGGCGTTGGGTACTGCTACCTCCCAGACATTTTCCCTCATATCTTAGCTAAAGAATCATCGGAATCATTCTCGTTCGATAACAACCGTTGCTGTTTGTCGTTTGAAAAGTTCAATCTCACAGAATATAGATCTATTCTGGAAAACAATAGAACAGTTTCTACAACATTTGTGGCACAAGCTGTGTTTAAACTTCCAATATCGTGCTGTGAGATAACATGTGTTCAATGTTATATCTCGGTGTGAGCCAGTCAGAAGAAGATTCATAGTCTGGGATAAAGTCATCTCACGGTGTCCAAGTCTATCTCTCTCTCGTTATTTTGACTCGACTATCACACTTGAATAGTACAGTACGGTAAGATGAAAGAGATTCGTTTAGAAAGAGAGAGGTATTCACATGTGTAACATATTCCACAATAACAATGTTATATTATTGAATGAAAGAGTGTGCTATGAAGCAATATGCGTCCGTGTGTGCGTGTGCGTGTTTGTGCGTTCTTTAAGAATTTATGCTTGGGTGGGTTAATAAAGTGTTATACAGCAATATACACGCTCTCTTCAGTATTATAAACGGCGGTGTGATCAAAGGATCACTCTTGATTTTCACACTCACACACACACACACATACACACACACA
>CAMPET010000050.1:92495-123734 GCA_946803715.1 Beroe ovata | reverse complement strand
GTGTGTGTGTGTGTGTTACAACCCCCTACTCACGATGATGCTCTGTATTGTTTTGCTAAATTACTGTCATCTCACTCGTCAACATCTAGGTGTTAATGAGGCCACTAACCTCTCTCCCTCCCCACGTCTCTCTCTCCGGATTTTTCCTCCTGATCACCATTTTCTGAGTTCACTCTGTCCTCACACCTCCATCCTCTGTTACGTTTGAGGTCAAATTCCTCGTGTTCGGTTGTCCCACGTTACCTTGGCAACATTTTCCACAAACCACAAATCTAATAAATAGTGATGCTTGAGTCCATGACTTGCACGTGCTTATTCGCACAATAGGAGCACATGACGATGGCCCCTTCTGGAACTGCAGCAAATATTTCACATTTACCGCGTATTCAAGTACCGAGTGGTGTATAACCATTACCACAAGTGCTTTCTATATATTCGCTCTGAATAGGAATGTTAAAATATTGCAGCATCATAAATCGTATCATGAATTCCCATTTCTATAGCACGTTGTTTTTAATTTGAAATGTTTTACTGAAAGTATGGATTTCACATGGGAAGAATATAAACTGCTCGACAATGTACCACAATACTATACTGCAGCGTGTTTTCTCTGCTCTGAGACTGTTAACCCCGTAATCTCTCCCCCAGACCACAGCGGTGATTGCGTCCTCCTAGCCCATGCCCCGCGGCACAAGTTCCACTCGGTGGAAGGGGCGGAGTTACACCTCTTCCTCCCCACTTTGGTGCCGGATGGGAGGGAAAATGACGTCATATCCATCATGGTAAGCACTGGATCCCCACATGTGGCCACTTCTCACTGTTTCTTCATCTTGAATCATTCTTGTCAAATTTTGATCTTGTCTCTAAGTTGATCCCTGCCTAGCAGTTATGAATCTTATGGTTGAAATAATCAGTCTTTACCTCAGCAGCTCTTGATCCAAATACCCACTTTGCAGGTCAAACGGCGGCTTCCCCAAGGAGTAAGGCAGGATCAGTACGTCGTTTCGTGGTCCGAGGACTGGGTCCAACTCAACATAACACAGAGTTTGGACGAGTTCAACTACTGGCTCCGTAACGGGATCTGTGTGTCAGCGGTCGTGGACGGAGCAACAGTTGTTCCCGACGCGCGCGAGTTTAGTGACGACGCTACTGGTATGTAAACCCCGACTTTCTTAGGGATATTTCACCCCCTTTATCTGCCAATTTGAGCTTGTTCAAAACGCCTGCACTAATTTCCCCTTCCCGCAGGTGAAAACGCGTTCGTGATGATGTGGTCAACAGAAGTGTTATCGCTGCCCCAGAACTCTAAGTCGAAGAGGTCTCACATTCCTCAACGCGATAAATTCCGTGATAACGCCTTCAGACATGCCCACATCGGACCCAATCCCAATAGATCGGTTAGTTGCGGCCTAAAACCGATAATCAGTGTACTCAAAGCAGTAGATCCAATTGTACTATCGATCAGTTCTATTGAATAGGACTGCACTCTAGAGATGGTGCGTTTACCAACTCCCCGTGTTTTCAGGCGAAGTTTGGCAACAGGTGCTCACTGGAATCTTTCTTCATCGATTTCAGGGACTTAGGATGGGACTCTTGGATAATATATCCCCTTGGGTGGGTGATTCACTATAAGATGATCATCAATATGACATCATGTTCATTCATGACCACAGATTCCTGGGTTATCACTAACATCGCTATCTTCGTTCCTTAGATTAGAGCTAGGCATATGCAGTGGGGTGTGTATGCAAGACGATTTCCTGACCAACTACAATCTGATCATGAACAGCATTGCTAGGTTTATTATACTACCCTGAGATTAATGTGATGAGATTGATTGACTGTCTGATCCAATTACCGCCACTATTCAGATACTATTCCTATTCCCCGTGTGTAACCATGGAAACCGCTCAGGGATCCACAGCTGTACCGACTCTACAGTCTGGCTGGTATTCGGATGGAGAGGACGTGTGCACCCACCACGCTCCTCCCTTCTGTCCTCATGTTCATTGACGAGGGTAAGGACGTGGTTGTCCAACTTGTCCAGGACATGGTCGTGGGTGGGTGTGGTTGTGTTTGAACTGGAGAAGGGGAGTCCATATTCAACTCCACAATCGATATCGCTTCCCCATATGGAGACTGAGGAATGACAGAACTGGATATGTGGTTGTTTCTGGCAACCTACTGATCATAAAAAGACTGTTTTGCAGTCTCCATGATAGGTTGGGTGTAGGGGATAAAAGTAAGAAAGGAGATTTGGATTTCTCCTCTGAGACTGAGAAAGTGAGCCTGCATTCCCCAGTGTTGAGTTTTGCAACGATCAAATAAATGCGACTGTGAATGACCTGACTACAAGTTCTGAAAATAACAGTTTTAACGATCTTAAATGTTTAAGCACTTCACACTTGATTATGCCGAGGTTTGTGCTCGATAGGGCCATGTGAAATGTGAATAATGAATATAAATAATCATTATTGATAATGGATATTTTGGTGGTCAATATTGTCATTTACAATTTAGATGTTATCCATTGCCGGATGTTATCTGATTCTGTCNGCAGAATAAGGGGTGATCTCATTGAGACATTTAAAATTGTTAATGAGAAAGTAAATTATGGTAAAAATTTGTTCAAATTAGGTAGGAGTAGGAGAAACCTCCTTACTCATAGAAAATCTTATATGGGTTGCACGAGGAGTATAATAAAGCTGAATGATGATTTTATCTCTGAGAGAGTTAAACCTTATTGGAACGACTTACCTAAAGCGGTCAGAGAAGCTTCAAATAATAATAACTTTAAAGCAAGTCTTCAAAAGTACAAGGAAGAATCACGAAGTTTCAGTCCCAGTAATTACTGGTATATTTCATCAATAGTTTCGAGAAAATTGAAGGAGACAATTATTTACCCAATAAAGCTAAATTTAATCATTTTCTTCGGCAGAACCCCTTTGTCGCCAAGAAAAAGGGAATTAATATTTATTGAATGATGCTTTTTGAATTGATAGCCAGCTTCAGTGCCTATGGAGGGAAAGCTACTAATTGAGTTACAACTGGCATGGAAATTTGTGATGGTTGAAGACCATAATATTTATATTATATTATCCTTTAGCACCATTATTTTATTTCTCATAATAAAGCACTTGCATTCCAAACACTACTAAAGAGTTTATCATCTCATGATAAATTCGCTGTCAACCAATTGTATTACAATTAGTTTTACACATATAATTTCTCTCATTATATAGCTTTCAAGATGGGACCAGCTTCAACATTCTTCTACAAAACCATCTTCAAGCGTTACTCAACTATGGCTGTATTTGGAGTTGGTATGGCTTTCATTTGGGAACGTTTCATCAATGTTAATGTTGATAACTACTATGCTAGAGTCAATAAAGGGGTGAGCCATTTCTTAATATACCTTTTTGAACTTATTGAAATAAATTCAATTTGTATAACTCAATGAACTTTCAGAGACTGTGGAAGGACATCAAGCATGAATTTGAAAACCCAGAGGAAGTTGAATGATTGTAATGAACAATGTCTAAAGTTCATGCTATGAACTGTGATACAACCAATTTAGTACCCTCTTTCAAAGCAATCATAAGTTATTGTAAAGATTCCTCATAAGATTTTGTAACATTAAAGTTTGATGAGCCATTGAGTCTTTCATATAATGTGTGAATTTTGGTTCATCTCAAGTTAATAGAATGGTTAATATTTAGGATTTTTTTACCAAAATGAATACCTTCAGGAAATGACCACAGTCTTACCTGATCTTGGCATATTGAATCTGCATGATATCAAATTAGAGAAACCAGAAGAGCACTTCATTGTTAACAAGATCAATCAGTTGAATATTGGAGATGATCTGGTATCATTGCAGACCATTGACAGAATAAAGGCTGAGAATGAACATCTTAATAAAAAGTTAAGAGAATTTTCTGACTACACTCTGTCCCTACACAAAATGATCGCTCTGCTAAAGAAAGAAAACTCTGTAATCATCAACTCTCATCTTGAGACAGAAGAAATTTCTTCAAGCATCAGCAAGTTGTCACTCAATGATGATATTGCTGTGTTAAGGTCCGAGGAAGAGAAATTGCAACAAATCTTGTTGGAAAAGCAGAATTTCCTTCTGCTACAGCCTTGCAAGGTTGAAACCATAAGCAATCATAGTGATGCTGAAAAACTTCAATCATTAAACAATGAGCTTGAGACACTGAATGCTAAGATTGACTGTTTAAACCAAGAAAACAGTTCTCTGAGTCACACCAATGACAGATTACATTCTGTTTTGAGAGCAAAAGCAGATGAAATGCAGGTCATCCAGAACAAACTGAATCTTTGTTCCTCTTTGATTGAGGAACAGAGTAACATTTGTGCATCTAATAGTTCATCAACTGAATCACAGCCATGGATAGTGCATCCCAATGAAATTTGTATCACAAATCAATTACTTGGTACTGGGGCTTGGGGCACAGTTTCACTTGGAACGTTCAGAGGTCTCACAGTTGCTGTCAAACAACTGCACCGACTTCTACTCTCCCCCTACAACCAGCAGAAGTTCTTGAGGGAGATGGAGATATCATCAAAAATACGTCATCCGCACATTGTCCAGTTCATGTGTTGCTCACAGATTGAGCAAACTTTGTTAGTGGTAACTGAAGTCATGAAGATAAGTGCCAGGGAAGCATATCTCAGTAATTTAGTCTCCAAAATTGGAGCGGCAAAAATATTGTTGCACTGCGGACTAGCTCTTCAATATCTGCATGGGTTCAATCCGGATCCTATAATTCATAGAGACATCAGTAGTTGTAATGTGCTGTTGAGTCCTAAGCCAGACAATGAGTGGACTGCAAAGCTCTCCGACTTTGGGGCTGCTAACTTTCTCCGAGATGAGCTCTCCTGTGCTCCAGGAGCCGCGATTTATGCAGCTCCCGAGGCATACTCTTCTGTACAGAACACAAAACTGGATGTTTTCAGCTTTGGGGTATTGATGATTGAGCTGCTGACTTCACGATTGCCAGACCCCAGCTCAAGAGACCAGCAACTTCATAGTATAACCATCAGAGAACTTCGTGACGTAATTGCATCAGCTCTTAGTAGACAGCCGCAAAATAGACCTGAAATTTCATCAGTTGTTTCATCAATCAGAGTTGTGTTCAATCTTCCTTTAGATGTATCCTGAAATTTATCTATGTTTCTGTTTGAGTTTATTTTCACAGTTTGACGAGTTTTTATTAAAATATGACTTTATTTTAAATGGGTATTATTATAATATTATCCGTGTTCTGATTATGTTTTGGATTCATTTAAGTGTTTCCTGTTCAATACAACCTGTTTGCTCCCCTATCTCCAGAATTATTTTCCCATACCAATTTCCAATGATTTGAGTTTATCATCCACGTGCTGCTATCACCATTCAATCACAGAATTCTGTTCCAGGATGTTACGACGCGCA
Organism: Beroe ovata; assembly: GCA_946803715.1. NCBI lineage: Eukaryota > Metazoa > Ctenophora > Nuda > Beroida > Beroidae > Beroe > Beroe ovata. Next base: position 118,276 of record CAMPET010000050.1, on the reverse strand, counting down.
ATTCCGCTGATCAGATGTGTGAATCAAGCACGTGCTGTTTCCGCTGTGTGCAGCAAGCTCCCGCAGCCATTTGCTGCCCCTCCCAACACCCGTACCAAACTGGACTCGAAACAAGGTCCAACTGCGACCTCTGGTCATCTTGACAAACAACCGGCCGGTCTTACCAGGGAAACACCCACTTCAGCTGCAATAACAGCGGAACTGTTTGAGGTGTTGTGTAACTTCAAGGACTACAAAATCGACAGAGATTCGGTAGGTTTCCACGAGGAATGCCTATGCTGTATAAGTTTTTGTTTGATTACAAGCGCATAACTGATCAAGCACGTACAACTTATTCAACGGATTCCCTGTTATTTCGGTTATTTTCAGCTGAATTTGGAAATGAAATTTGTTGAGGATGTTGGACTCGATAGTCTGGATCTTGTGGAGTTTGTTATGGTTCTTGAGGACCACTTCGAAATCGAGGTTTGTGCACGATTTGATAACATTCTGATAGTGGCGTGTTTGATGGTTATAGAATATTGTTACTGGTTACGTGGAAGTAATACCATTTCATCTTATCGACTGATCGTCAGATAACAGACGATGAGGCAGACAATGTTGTAACTCTACAAGATGCCCTAGACGTACTATTCGTGAAGATGGACCCCGAAGATTAATGAGAAATTTCTCGGGAACTTTTGATTAATTTATTTTTACTGCGCATATATCTGCGGTAGGCGTTACCTTGCGGTTGTTCTAACTCTTTTGAGAGTGGTTTCTTTCCTTTTTTCCCATTTTGAGCAGGAGACTTCCTTACATCTGTCCAAACTAGACTTGAGATACAATGCCACTGATATTTACAGTAAAGCTGTAATTTGATGTAATAACGTATCATGAAAACTGATTTTTATGTCACCGTTACCTATTCGATCTTACTTCCAGTTTCAACATTTGCGTTAACCTTGATACTTCCAAAAGAGCCCAGTTCCCCCATCTCCAAACCAATTTTCATAATCCCAAACATAGGATGAAACTGAACATAGATGGTCTCCTTGTATACTTTCCGTACGAGTATGTCTACCCTGAGCAGTATCTTTACATGAGGGAGCTGAAACAGACGCTCGATGCGAAGGGTCACGGGGCACTGGAAATGCCCTCAGGAACCGGGAAAACCACCACAATCCTGTCTCTGGTGGTGGCTTATCTCCGGGAACACCCAGGGAAACTCCAGAAACTGGTCTACTGTACCCGGACAGTGCCCGAGATGGAGAAAGTTCTGGAGGAGATGCGACGCCTGGATGAATATTACACGGAGAGTCAGCAGGAACTGGGGTTTGTGACAGTGGGTCTAACATCTCGCAAACACATGTGTATCAACCCTGAGGTGAGCAGGTTGAAGGAGGGTAAGATCGTGGATGCCAAGTGCAGAACACTCACGATGGGATGGGTTAGGGATCGAAACAGGGACGATCCCATGGCTGAGAAGTGTTCATGGTTCGAGGACTTCGAGGATAAGGGGAAGACACATCAACTCGACCCCGGAGTGTACAGTATGGACGATTTGAAAAACTATGGTCGTTTGAAAGGGTGGTGTCCGTACTTCATGGCTAGAACTGCCATTTACACAGCGAACATCATTGTATTCAGTTATCACTACATGTTGGATCCTAAAATAGCAGATTTAGTGAGCAAAAACCTAACAAGTCAAGCGTGTATTATATTCGATGAGGCTCACAACATAGACAATGTCTGCATAGATTCCATGAGTTTGGTGATAAACCGGAGAACCCTGGACCGAGCAAAAGAGAACATAGGAGCTATAGATAACAAGGTGAGGGTCCTCAAGGAGAAGGACGCTAAGAAGCTAAAGGAGGAGTATGCCAAGTTGGTGGAGGGATTGCGTCAGGCGGCGTCTGATCAGGAAAACAACACGTATCTTAGCAACCCTACCCTGCCGGCTGACATTCTGAACGAGTCTATTCCTGGCAATATCAGGAACTGCCAGCATTTCCTGGGATTCATGCGGAGATTCGTGGAGTATTTGAAGAGCGTTCTCAAGGTTCAGCATGTTGTGTCGGATAACCCAACATCCTTCCTACAAACTATCTACAATACCGTCTGTATTGACCGAAAACCGCTGAGGTTCGTTACCCAGCGACTCAATTCCCTCATGAGGACTCTAGAGATAGAAGACATGGAAAATTTCAGGTCCTTGTCTGTGGTTGCAACATTTGCAACTCTTGTTTCCACCTACTCCAAGGGTTTCAGCATCATTATCGAACCGTACGATGTCCGAACTCCGACAATTTACAACCCCGTACTCCATTTTACATGCATGGACGCGTCGATTGCTATCAAACCAGTATTCTCCCGATTTCAGACTACTATTATCACCAGTGGAACACTCTCCCCCATTGAAATGTACCCTCGGATTCTCGATTTCAGACCGGTCACCACCTCCTCCTACACAATGACCCTCGCCCGCGAGTGCATCCTGCCCATGATTGTGGCCCGTGGTAGTGATCAGGTGTCCGTGTCCTCCAAGTATGAGACCCGAGACGACATTGCTGTCATACGGAATTACGGGAGCTTGCTGGCAGAGTTAGCGGCAGTCGTACCTGATGGCATGGTGTGTTTCTTCACCAGCTACGAGTACATGGAAAATGTTGTTTCAACGTGGGTCAATCAGGGAATCATGGCAAATGTCCAGAAACACAAACTCGTATTCTTCGAAACTCAGAACAACGCTGAAACCACTCTTGCCCTGGAGAATTACTACAGAGCGTGTGATAACGGGAGGGGAGCTGTGCTTCTATCCGTGGCCCGGGGCAAGGTGTCAGAGGGCATCGATTTCCATCATCATTACGGGCGATGTGTCATCATGTTTGGAATTCCATATGTTTACACCCAGAGTCGGATTTTGCGTGCCCGGCTGGATTACCTCAGGGATCAGTATAGAATTCGAGAGAATGACTTCCTCACGTTTGATGCCCTCCGGCACGCATCACAGTGTGTTGGCAGAGTGTTGAGGGGGAAAACTGACTACGGCATTATGGTGTTTGCAGACACCAGGTATTCGCGAGCAGATAAGAAGACCAAGATACCCAAGTGGATACAGGAGCATCTAGGAGATGGAGTTTCATCACTGGCTGTCGATGAGGCGGTTCAGCTGGCAAAGTCCTTCCTCAGGAAGATGGCTCAGCCCTTCCCCCAGGAGGATCAAGTCGGGTTGTCCATTCTGACTCACGAACAAGTCAAGCAGATGGAGGAAAAGCACAACACGACCAGCGATTCATTGGAAACCAGCCAACTTTCGGAATAATACTCACTTTGATGGTTCTTGGGCTTTCGGGTTTTAAATTTTTATTCATTCTAGTAAATTGAATACAATTGGAATTTATTCTTTTATTTTTACATAAATTGATCATTTTATCATTGTACTTAATATATTAAGTTATTACTTTCAATTTTCAAAGTTCTGTAGCATGTATTTCTTCCCATCCCCTGCAAAATTGAGATATCCTTCTATGATCCATATTCCTCCACCCTGTGTTTATGAGTTCCCTTATTCTCACCATCAGTCATCACTGCTTACTATATGAATTCTCTCATGCTATGATCAGTTTGGAAAGACAATCAGAAAACACCCAGCAGTTCCCGAATGTTAAGGATGCAGAGTGCTGCTAATGACTGATGATGTAAGGCTCGCAGCTGATGAAGAGGAGCCACGCAGCAGCCTAGTTCCCACAGGCATTGCCCCTCTTTCACAGACCCCATCTCGGGCAGAGGCCACGTCACTGAGACCTACACCAGAGGAAGAGGAAGGAGGAGGAGACGAGGGCAGCCCGGGAGAAAACATCCTGTATAGCACGCCCAGGGTGGCGGACAGGAATGTGCACGTGCATCTCTCGGACACAGCATGTGTCAAGAACAGTCACCTTCTGTCGTGGTACCTGCCCCAACTCAAGACATCGGAGAACAACGCCCTGGTGAGGAGAATTCTTGTCAAGTACAGCCCGTTATTCCTAGATCGATCATATACTTTTTCGTCAAGTCTGAATTGAGTTATCTATGTATTACCTATAGGCCAATAGGCCATTAGGCCAGTTTCAAGCGTGATACTGAAAGTGCGACATTTGACTCCCCGACAACTGATCCCCCAACATATGACTTGCCTTGACACATTGCTTTATAACTCTCAATATCTCTCGCAGACACCGCTAGATCCAGCAATAGGACGTGTGACTAACGATGTCAGCGTAGTGTCACAGTCCAGTAAGCTGACACTCACTGGTTCATCCTACAACGTGGCCCTAGTTCTCGACATGAGCCCCAGCATGTTCACGGTGGTAAGTATACATACCGGAGTGGGGAAAAACTCCCAATCTGGTAATTTGGTTCCTCGCGTGATGTTTGCTCTCCTGTAATCAAACGATACCACCCTACACCAGTGTCCACCCTACACCCCTCCCTCTATCCCCAGGATATGGATCATAGGAAGGTGATTATAGAGGAGCTTGACGAGGTTGTGAGATCATGCATGGGACCACTCTGTGACCCTCAAATCCATCCCTGGGTAGATGAACCGGATCTCCAACTCGATGTTAACATTACTGTCATCGCATACATTCCCCAATTCAAAAACAAGGTATGTGCCACAAATCACAACATTACAGTTGTCTCTATTAAAGCCCCATTATGGTGGACTATGGCATCATAGGTACTGTGTATCCTGTCTATGACCCACTTTCACCCCCCCATTTCAGTTTGTATCGGTGCTAGTGCAGGGCTACCCTCTCACTCCCTCGTCCTGCCCCTCTCTACTGTCGATGCTGGAGGTGCGGTGTATACAACTGTACGACCATATCAAGAAGTGTAGTGGCAGTAGCACGGCTGCGTGGAACAACTCCGATAACATGGCATCGACTAACCGGGCCGATCGGCACGGCCTGGTGGCTCTCATTGTGGAAGTCCTGGCTATTCTCAAAGTACAGAGATCACGGGTAATGCCTGGCGGGACTTGCGACAACTCCAAAAACGGTGAATGTTACGACTATTGAATTATCATGATTGCAGGCTGTAAGTGGAGTACAATAACGGTGATACACGGGAAGTAATACTTCCCATTCGCAGTTGTGTTGATGATAACAGACGGCGTGATTGGGGAGACCCATCAATCACGGCAGATTGTCAGCCGTCTCCACGAGCACTCCACATCCTGGTCCTTTGTAAGGGTCGGCCCATCCGATACTACAGGTCAGTGCCTGTCACACGATACTACAGGTCAGTGCCTGTCACACGATACTACAGGTCAGTGCCTGTCGCACGGTGTGGGGGATGTCGGATCGAGATGTATCATTCTGAAGAAAATCTAAATTTGGATACATTGTACCTAATTTGGGTAGGTATATACGAAACAATGATTCAACATGTTTCATTGAATTTGATAGATGTTAATTCAAAACAGAAAAGTACCGCCTTGACGCCGAGGTTTTATGTGATGACACATCATGTATTGATGCTGCATCTATACATGATGGCACATCCATACATGATGCCACATCTACACATGATGGCACATGTGTTGATGCCTGCAAACTCCATCATCACACCGAACAGTGCCCCCAGGGCATTTGCACAAGTTGCAGGATTTCTCACAACGGTACTCGGCTACTGACATCCTGATCGATGTTAGCCAGCGATCGGGATACATCGGACACAATGATTTGCAGCATCCTTGCTCCGCAAATGCGGCACAAAAGTCCCCTTTTCTGGCATCCTCACAAACATCCGCAATACTGGAATCAGAATACCTGGCAGCAGGATCGGATCCCGAGTCCTCCACCCCAGTGCTCGTGAAGGTGGGGTAGTACGAGAATGTGAACAACTTGCAGTTGTCATGGTAACGGGCTAGTTTAGCGAACCCGCCCAGCCCCCAGTCCCGTCCCCAGGAGTTCTTTATCAGGATGTACTCGGGTGTGTATCCCACCATGGTAACGCCATGGTTCACACTTTCATCTGATTTACAGGTGGTATCCCTCATTATCCTACCATCATAGGAGTGGAACTTGTTTGTAGTGATAACTGATGAGCTGACTGCACCGCTTTGCAAAGCAATGATATGCTTATCTTCACCACGACCTACGTATCTGTAACCACGTATTTTGAAAGCAACCATACCATCTGGTGTTGAGCTGGCACGACATTTCTTGTCCTTATTCTCGTACGGTCTGTCCTTGCCAGCTGCAAGTCGTCCGCCATTTCCCCTTGACCATTTGAAAGTACGAGTTACCCTCCCGCCCTTACACCCGTTGTAACCTTCCTCGTCCTCGTACGCGCAGTCCAGGAATTCCTGCTCTGAGAAGCGTCTCAGCACTCCCGACAGTATCTTGTACCTTGTCTCTATCGCCCCCACTGCACAGAACGCCCAGCACGATCCACAGCTCTTCTGGTCACGTACTTCTGCCACAGCTCCGCTGTTTGTCCAGACTTTCTGATCAGGATATACTTCCCTCCTCTCCAAATCCTCCTCTCCCTCCCCCTCATCCTCATCCTCACTCTGTGTGATGTTCAACCCGTGGTACGCCCTCTTCTCTGCCTCACTCATCACAGAGAACTTGTTGAGAGCGTAGTGTCCGGTATCGGCCTTGTCCTCGTTATAGTCCGCCACACGACGAGCCGAGGACAGGAAGAGCCGGTATCTCTGGCTGTTCTCCGCACCGGTGTAGAGCAGGTGATTTTTCTCCTTGAAGGAGGAGTAGAGGTTGAGAGAGGCCCGTGGGGATCGCAGTACAGCTCTGAGAGGGTCTTCACTCCGCACATGCGTAACAGTCAGTAGTAACAACAGCAACATTCCTCTAGATCTAGTGTTTGGGTTGCTGGTGTTGCTCGCACTTTATAAGACATGACTTCACGAGGTCAGCAGGTGTTACTTTGCCACCTTGGAGTTAGTCCGGCAACACCCCTCAAAGGTGGCATGGTATTTGACACTTTCCTTCTTCGTGAAGTAGCACCCAAACAATAGAGCACCACGACATATGTTTCATACTGTGACATATTCCATCGTCCACGCTCTAAACCTATCGCACTATGTAATCAGTATTCTAGCGCCTACAACAATAATTAGAGTCTTCTGTTTCTAGATTTTTCACTTCGAATTGAATGGTAATTGCGAAAAGGAATCATTATTTGTTGTATCTTCCAAGTAAAACAACTTGTTCTGGATCATAAATCCCTNTCATCCTACAACGTGGCCCTAGTTCTCGACATGAGCCCCAGCATGTTCACGGTGGTAAGTATACATACCGGAGTGGGGAAAAACTCCCAATCTGGTAATTTGGTTCCTCGCGTGATGTTTGCTCTCCTGTAATCAAACGATACCACCCTACACCAGTGTCCACCCTACACCCCTCCCTCTATCCCCAGGATATGGATCATAGGAAGGTGATTATAGAGGAGCTTGACGAGGTTGTGAGATCATGCATGGGACCACTCTGTGACCCTCANCATTCTGACTCACGAACAAGTCAAGCAGATGGAGGACAAGCATAACATGACCAGCGATTCATTGGAAACCAGCCAACTTTCTGAATAATACCCACTTTGATGGTTCTTGGGCATTCGGGTTTCAACTTTTTATTTATTTTACTAAATTGAATACAATTGGAATTTATTTTTACATAAATTGATCATTTTATCATTGTACTTAAGATACTAAGTTATTACTTTCAATTTTCGAAGTTCTGTAGCATGTATTTCTTCCCAGTTCCCATCCCCTGCAAAATTGAGATATTCTTTCTATGATCCATATTCCTCCACCCTGTGTTTATTCTCACCATCACTGCTAACTATATGAATTCTCTCATGTTATGATCAGTTTGGAAAGACAATCAGAAAACACCCAGCAGTTCCCGAATGTTAAGGATGCAGAGTGCTGCTAATGACTGATGATGTAAGGCTCGCAGCTGATGAAGAGGAGCCACGCAGCAGCCTAGTTCCCACAGGCATTGCCCCTCTTTCACAGACCCCATCTCGGGCAGAGGCCACGTCACTGAGACCTACACCAGAGGAAGAGGAAGGAGGAGGAGACGAGGGCAGCCCGGGAGAAAACATCCTGTATAGCACGCCCAGGGTGGCGGACAGGAATGTGCACGTGCATCTCTCGGACACAGCATGTGTCAAGAACAGTCACCTTCTGTCGTGGTACCTGCCCCAACTCAAGACATCGGAGAACAACGCCCTGGTGAGGAGAATTCTTGTCAAGTACAGCCCGTTATTCCTAGATCGATCATATACTTTTTCGTCAAGTCTGAATTGAGTTATCTATGTATTACCTATAGGCCAATAGGCCATTAGGCCAGTTTCAAGCGTGATACTGAAAGTGCGACATTTGACTCCCCGACAACTGATCCCCCAACATATGACTTGCCTTGACACATTGCTTTATAACTCTCAATATCTCTCGCAGACACCGCTAGATCCAGCAATAGGACGTGTGACTAACGATGTCAGCGTAGTGTCACAGTCCAGTAAGCTGACACTCACTGGTTCATCCTACAACGTGGCCCTAGTTCTCGACATGAGCCCCAGCATGTTCACGGTGGTAAGTATACATACCGGAGTGGGGAAAAACTCCCAATCTGGTAATTTGGTTCCTCGCGTGATGTTTGCTCTCCTGTAATCAAACGATACCACCCTACACCAGTGTCCACCCTACACCCCTCCCTCTATCCCCAGGATATGGATCATAGGAAGGTGATTATAGAGGAGCTTGACGAGGTTGTGAGATCATGCATGGGACCACTCTGTGACCCTCAAATCCATCCCTGGGTAGATGAACCGGATCTCCAACTCGATGTTAACATTACTGTCATCGCATACATTCCCCAATTCAAAAACAAGGTATGTGCCACAAATCACAACATTACAGTTGTCTCTATTAAAGCCCCATTATGGTGGACTATGGCATCATAGGTACTGTGTATCCTGTCTATGACCCACTTTCACCCCCCCATTTCAGTTTGTATCGGTGCTAGTGCAGGGCTACCCTCTCACTCCCTCGTCCTGCCCCTCTCTACTGTCGATGCTGGAGGTGCGGTGTATACAACTGTACGACCATATCAAGAAGTGTAGTGGCAGTAGCACGGCTGCGTGGAACAACTCCGATAACATGGCATCGACTAACCGGGCCGATCGGCACGGCCTGGTGGCTCTCATTGTGGAAGTCCTGGCTATTCTCAAAGTACAGAGATCACGGGTAATGCCTGGCGGGACTTGCGACAACTCCAAAAACGGTGAATGTTACGACTATTGAATTATCATGATTGCAGGCTGTAAGTGGAGTACAATAACGGTGATACACGGGAAGTAATACTTCCCATTCGCAGTTGTGTTGATGATAACAGACGGCGTGATTGGGGAGACCCATCAATCACGGCAGATTGTCAGCCGTCTCCACGAGCACTCCACATCCTGGTCCTTTGTAAGGGTCGGCCCATCCGATACTACAGGTCAGTGCCTGTCACACGATACTACAGGTCAGTGCCTGTCACACGATACTACAGGTCAGTGCCTGTCGCACGGTGTGGGGGATGTCGGATCGAGATGTATCATTCTGAAGAAAATCTAAATTTGGATACATTGTACCTAATTTGGGTAGGTATATACGAAACAATGATTCAACATGTTTCATTGAATTTGATAGATGTTAATTCAAAACAGAAAAGTACCGCCTTGACGCCGAGGTTTTATGTGATGACACATCATGTATTGATGCTGCATCTATACATGATGGCACATCCATACATGATGCCACATCTACACATGATGGCACATGTGTTGATGCCTGCAAACTCCATCATCACACCGAACAGTGCCCCCAGGGCATTTGCACAAGTTGCAGGATTTCTCACAACGGTACTCGGCTACTGACATCCTGATCGATGTTAGCCAGCGATCGGGATACATCGGACACAATGATTTGCAGCATCCTTGCTCCGCAAATGCGGCACAAAAGTCCCCTTTTCTGGCATCCTCACAAACATCCGCAATACTGGAATCAGAATACCTGGCAGCAGGATCGGATCCCGAGTCCTCCACCCCAGTGCTCGTGAAGGTGGGGTAGTACGAGAATGTGAACAACTTGCAGTTGTCATGGTAACGGGCTAGTTTAGCGAACCCGCCCAGCCCCCAGTCCCGTCCCCAGGAGTTCTTTATCAGGATGTACTCGGGTGTGTATCCCACCATGGTAACGCCATGGTTCACACTTTCATCTGATTTACAGGTGGTATCCCTCATTATCCTACCATCATAGGAGTGGAACTTGTTTGTAGTGATAACTGATGAGCTGACTGCACCGCTTTGCAAAGCAATGATATGCTTATCTTCACCACGACCTACGTATCTGTAACCACGTATTTTGAAAGCAACCATACCATCTGGTGTTGAGCTGGCACGACATTTCTTGTCCTTATTCTCGTACGGTCTGTCCTTGCCAGCTGCAAGTCGTCCGCCATTTCCCCTTGACCATTTGAAAGTACGAGTTACCCTCCCGCCCTTACACCCGTTGTAACCTTCCTCGTCCTCGTACGCGCAGTCCAGGAATTCCTGCTCTGAGAAGCGTCTCAGCACTCCCGACAGTATCTTGTACCTTGTCTCTATCGCCCCCACTGCACAGAACGCCCAGCACGATCCACAGCTCTTCTGGTCACGTACTTCTGCCACAGCTCCGCTGTTTGTCCAGACTTTCTGATCAGGATATACTTCCCTCCTCTCCAAATCCTCCTCTCCCTCCCCCTCATCCTCCCCCTCACTCTGTGTGATGTTCAACCCGTGGTACGCCCTCTTCTCCGCCTCACTCATCACAGAGAACTTGTTGAGAGCGTAGTGTCCGGTATCGGCCTCGTCCTCGTTATAGTCCGCCACATGACGAGCCGAGGACAGGAAGAGCCGGTATCTCTGACTGTTCTCCGCACCGGTGTAGAGCAGGTGATTCTCCTCCTTGAAGGAGGAATAGAGGTTGAGAGATGCTCTTGGGGATCGCAGTACAGCTCTGAGAGGATCTTCACCCCGTACTGTATCAGGAGCAACAGCAACAATCAGTAGTAGCAACAGCAACATTCCTCTAGATCTTGTGTGTGGGTTGCCTGTGTTGCTCGCGCTACCTATATAAGACATGACTTAGGGAGGTCAGCAGGTGTTACTTTGGCACCTTGGAGTTAGTCCGGCAACACCCCTCAAAGGTGGCATGGTATTTGACACCCAAACAATAGAGCACCACGACGTGTAATGCTTGACATATGTTCCATACTGTGACATATTCCATCGTCCACACTCTAAACCCATCGCACAATATATTCAGTATTCTAGCGCCTACAACAATAATTAGAGTCTTCTGTTTCTAGATTTTTCTCTTCGAACTGAATGATAATTGCGAAAAGGAATCATTATTTTTCCACGATTTCATTTTCACGGTTATCAAAACACAATATTCTAATGTTACTTTTCCCCCGTGCACTCAATCTCAAAACATAACCCACTCCTACCCCAGGTCACTACGGATTTGGCTACGTGCCCAACATCTCCCTCCTCAAGTTCGTGGCTGACGTATCGGGTGGGGAATACTGGGATTGGGGGCACCGGGAGCACATGAGGGTGGAACAGGTGTTCCACTGGTCCCTCTTTCACCCCTCCCCCGACCTCAAGGGACTCGCCACGAAAACGGTGGAATCTTCCTTCCTCATGCACGCGTCTCTCTCCGGAACCATTGCGCGGAAAATATTCGAGGGGTACAAAATATGCGATGTCGAGGTCAAGTCTCAAGGATGTGAGTTTGGGGGTGGGATAAATGCGAAAAAATAGCCGGGAAAGGGTCAATAAGAATTGGTTGAGAATATCGAATGATAGGTATGTGACGATTCGTATGATTCAAGCTATGCCTTGTTGATTATACCGTGAAACAACAATGCCGTGTTGCTAATCTGATGCCCCTGCTTCAGTGGCACCAGATTTCTCGGGCACCGAACTGCTAAAGTTACACGTTACCATGGTACTGACGTGGCGACGTCGGCTGCACGTGAAGTACGAGCTTGTTACTGACATCCCTGTGGAAACTTACCGTGTCCCCAGTGTTAAGGTGGATTTTGTACAGATCCAATCATGTTCAGGGCTGCCATCTTACGATATATGAGGGCAATAGTTGGGGCAAATGGTGCAGATTACAAACCACTGTTTCATTGTCTGAGTTCGCAATCAGAGGAATACCAGAAATTTCCTTCAAATTCTTAGATTACAAACCGTTCTGATTTACTATCATGGGGGAAACTTTGCACCTTGTTAATAAAATCACGTACTCACAGGTAACTGTTGGAATTTTTGGGGACTACGCCGTGATAAATGCTAAGCAGGATGACGACGGGCAACACCGTACCCCAGTCAAAATGCTCGAGTCTTTCAACAGGTTTGTGGTGACCTCTAGTTCCATGCGAGTCATTTGCACGTCGCCACCATCAGTCATCAGATACTGACAGTCAAGTGTAAAATTATGTCATTAGGTACACAAAGGTACCGATCGTTATCAGTTTAACGGAAAGTTAGGGTTTCCGTGGAGGCTGAACTCTATAATATCATGTCGGTTTTTGCACACCATATCCTATCATTCTGCAGGTTTTTGAGCTTCATACTCTATTTAATATGCATATCTATTTAATTATTCTATCTGATAATCCATGGATTTACTCCGCAGGTTTCTTGCGGAGCAGCTTCGTCCACACCAGGACGACTCGTATGAAAGACGGTGGATCATGGACCTCCATAACTTCCCCTTCTCCAGTCTGAGTAAGAAGAGTGCGGAGCTGACGTCATACCGCACCGAGCCGTACAAGATAGAGAAGATATCCTCCCCCACCACGGAGCATGAGTGAGTTGCATACTGCATTATTTGCACGTGTATTCCATGCATGTGTGTTCCATGTATGTGTCAACGTTCCATGCATGTGCCAACGTTCCATGCATGGTGCACGAATGCGTGGTTCAGCCTGCCGCCTGCGTGGTATCTTGGTATGACGGATGTCTGTTTGTTGGTACTCTGTTCTGTTCCGAGCTTCGGGGATCTGTTCATCGCCTCTCCCGTTCGTTTGTCTTAGTATTGTTCTGTTTATATCGCTCTGTTTCATGAAATTCGGTTTCAGGATGATCCGATTCAACAAGTTTTGGGTGCACTTTCTCATGGATACTAAAGAGTACATCAGGGGAGCTCATTTTGATGTTGATGTCATTAAGTTTTGGCTCCAGTTCGATTTGAACCTGCCAAAATGTCTTAATGGAGTAACGAAATCGAGCAAGAACCATAACAAAGAATTTCAGATATACAGCAGATCTCACGGATTTGTTAGTGAAATCTCATTGCTTATAACTCGCAAACACCAATAATCGTGATTTTTATCTGAGAAAGTTCTCTATATTCATGAACTCTTTCTATCTTATCACCCACCCCGCTTCAGCTAGTTGATGTGATGTCAAAGTGGTGTGACATTATCGTCCACAAGGAGCTCTACGTGAAGCTGCACGAGACTAAAGCACCAAGCCCCGACACCCACCCTAGAGCCACGTTTGTGTGGGCCACGCTGTGCATGCCGTGTACTGCCGCCATGGCAATATACCTCGCAATGCACCGTGACATACCCTTCCTTGAGCAACAGCAGGTACCATGGCAACAGCAGGTACCATGGCAACAGTGATGATCATTGATCATGTTACCAACGTGACATGACGTGATCACATGGTCCCTATTCATGATCACATGGTCCCTGAAATGGTCTATATTAGGACCGATTAGGTGTAACTCACAAGTGTAACTCACGTGTAACTCACAAGTTCCTCGCCCAGATAAAGGATGATCTGATAAGCAAGCTGATGGAAGTCAAGTTCCAGGGATCATTGCTCCTTGACAGTAACATCAAGGTATGCCAGAGACGTGGTCAGTATCGGTTGGGTGTTTCCGCTTCCAACAAGTAGATTACCCCTGTATCGAGTATTATTAGGTAGTTTTCCCCTCTATACAATCAGATATGATCAATGATATCCTCTATATTAATTCCAGGTGGGTTTAGATACAACTCTGAAGAAGCGAGGTGGTAGCTTCATCCCGTTCAACCTGCAAGCCGAGCACGCATGTCAGATGGTACCCCGTCACATAGACGATACCATACTATGGGGGAGGGGGTGTGTCACGGGTGGTATGCGGAGAGGTGATGTGTACCTACACAAACTGGTGTGCACCTGGAAAACATGTCCTGATGTCAACTGTTGCTCGGATGAGCTCATCAAGGAACTTAGGAATGAGATATTCAATGCTCTGTTCAGGTAATACTATGTATAAACTAGTACTCTAGTAGTAGAGAGATATGATTGAACTAGTAGTAGAGGAGGGAACGTTTATATGAAGGGTGTCAGTGTTGGTTTATAACTGTAGACTAGTACCATAGAGTATAGACTATAGAGTAAGGGTATAGAGTATAGAGTATAGAATCTCTTATCTCTATAATCGCTATCCTCATTCAATGCAGGTTGCGTCTCCAAGAGCAGTTCCGACCACTCAATGTTAACGGCAAGGTGTTCTCCTGTTTCAACGTGCTGAAGATGAACACTTCCACGACCTCACTCTGCAACGGGAACAGCCATCACCATGACAACACAGTGTCAACACATGAACACCATGACAACACAGTGTCAACACATGAACACCATGACAACGCAGTGTCAACACTTGAACACCATGACAACACAGTGTCAACACATGATGACCCTGTGACAACAAGTATGACGTCACACGGAGGGGTATCGAGTTTGTTGCAGTATATAATCAGTGTGGATGACGATGTCACCTCGACTGACCGGAAGTCTGATCTTAGGAAGATATCCCCCAATTTCTCAACAGAGGTACCGGGGAAACTTATTTTGGGATGAGTTTGAAAATGAAACCATTCTAGACATGACGACATCTCAACAATAATAGACATGACTATAAAATCCCGAAAAATGAAAGCATGTCTTGCTACTTCGCTACATTGAATTACGAGTTAAATTATGAAAATCAAACCTGGTAAGTTTTATTTTTCCCACAATTGATAAGAAACGTCTAAAACCGTTTGCAGATAATAATCGAACCCCAATGGGGGACTGCCTGCTGCACGGATACTTCCCTCGCATACCTCAACTCTCTGGAATTCCAGCAAATTCCCCCGCGGGTATTCGACCTCGACTTCAAGCTCATAAGTAGTCTCTGCTCCTTTGCCACCATCAAGAAACTGTGTCTCCAACTGGACAAGAGACAGCCACCCTTCTCAGACCAGTTCTGTCCTCGGCCTACTTCCTTCAGAGAGGTTCGTTATATAGAGCTGTGTCATAGTACCACCGAACGAAGCTAACTACGTACCTAGTTTCTTACATTTTAAGATATCTGACCTCACACGCACACACACATTTCTCAGCCGGTTTCCATTCGAGATGTACCCTATCTGTTCCTGATATCCAACCTGCTGAACCGATCGCTCCTCAATGTGCTCAACTTCCCTCTCATTGCCGTGGACTCCTCGCTCTCTGGTAAGAGGGAGCCGTCACATATGACGTCATCACGGGGGATGGGGGAGAGGGGGAAAAGCAGAGGGTGTCTTGCGTTGGTTTGAGTGTCGGCAGTTTGTAACAAGCCAAATTGAGTATTGTCTCAATTAAGACTTTACTCCTTCATCATGAAGTATAGATGATAGGATCTGTGCTTATTTCTGTGTTTAGAATGAGGAGAACTCTCCTCTTGTTTATGAAAATAAATGTTATTTATCAAAAAAGTAAACCCAGCCCATATCAACTATATTAACAAGTTAACAATTAATCAAAATAAACGCATAAATCATCGTAATAATAAATAAAAAGAAGTGTTTATAAGTTTAAAACTGAGGGAGTGCCACAGAGGATACAGTATTTTAAAACTGAGATAAATAAATCCTTGCGTTCTTCTTACTGATTACTAGATTAAATCAGACTTTTCACTGTCATACTGCAGTTACATCTTTAGTACATCTTTAGTAGCATCTATAACAAATGCCTATAATCAGCTCTTTTTTGTCCTACGCAGTGTTGACTGTTATTCAGGGGGGTGGGGGGGGAAGGCAAAATTTTCCAAAGTTTGCCTTACCCCCTATATGGACTACAAGGCATTTCACAACACGGCCTCTGATCATTCAGATAATAGCTGTATCTTCAGTGTTATATCATTGAACTGTGTTCAGGTGTTCTGTCTGCTCAAATGCTTCTTCATTATGTCCGTATATCCTATGACACTTCCTGTCACTATAACCGATAATATGTTAATGACTGTCACGGTAATAATATGCTAATGACGGTTACGATAATAATATGTTAATTACTGTCACGTGACAGCTCCTTCATAATGGTCTTTCATAGACTCATTCAGCACTGTAACAATATCGAGTGATCTGTGTTATAATGAGGAGAGTCCTCCTCTTGTTTTGTAAATGAATGTTTTTGTTATATTCTAATCTATTTAATAACATGGTATAATGATGTGCTATAAATTTCATTAAAAATGAGGTAATGGTTCGAGATGGACTATTATAAAGATGAGACAAATATATCCTTGTGTTTCACTAAATGTTCTAAACAGATTGAATCAGTGTGAGATTACGTGTATTTCACTGTCAGACTAAAATATTAGCACTCTTTGCTCAGTGCAGTGGTCAATTATCTTAACTCAGTTAAGACTNGGGGGTAAGGCAAAGTTTTCCAAAGTTTGCCTTACCCCCTATATGGAGTACATGGCATTTCACTACACGGCCTCTGATCATTCAGATAATAGCTGTATCTTCAATGTTATATTATTGAACTGTGTTCAGGTGTTCTGTCTGCTCAAATGCTTCTTCATGTCAGTATATCATATGCCACTTCCTGTCACTATAACCGATAATATGTTACCTAATGACTGTCACGTGACAGCTCCTTCATAATGGTCTTTCATAGACTCATTCAGCACTGTAACAATATCGAGTGATCTGTGTGTTGCTCAGTGTTATAATGAGGAGAACTCTCCTCTTGTTTACGAAATTGATGTTTTTACTTTTTTATACTTTTTTATTTATTTTTGATTAAGTTAAAATCCAGCCCATCGCTACTCAACTTTATTAACAGAGTAACAAAGTCGAATAAATCGAAAACCAACATATAAAGTAACATTTTATAAAGTAGTGCTATTTATTTCACTAAAACTAAGGAAGTGCTTTGATATGGACTATTATAAAGTTGAGACAAATATATCCTTGTGTTTCGCTAACTGATCTAAACAGATTGAATCAGTGTGAGATTACGTGTATTTCACTGTCAGACTAAAATATTAGCACTCTTTTCTCAGTGCAGTGGTCAATTATCTCGAATTTTCTTCATACTTAGTGCAATCGACCAAATAAATGTTTTCGTTCAGTTCCTTCCGAAAGAATGATTCATTTTTGTCACTGTTTGTTAAGTGGGGAGAACCCTCCCCTTGTTTCTTTGATAATAATAAAAATAGTTACTTATAAAAGTAGTGTGTGAAGTTTAAAACTGAGCATCTTAATCAAGTCGACGATATTTACTTTCCAACTCAAAACAAAAGCTTGTATTTTGAGAAAACTGACGGTTGACACTCGTTATGTTGTTATCATATTTAACTGTCAAAATACGTCATAATTAATCCCGGTTCGACTTCTCGAGAATTCTCACGGTGTATTCATAAGTTCTTATGTAGTACAGTCGTTCTTTCTGATTCATTTTTTTCGAATACTTGACACAAAATTTTCAGTCATTGCAGTATTGATAATTCCACTGCTTCAACCCTGATAACTCTTGACACCATCCCGTTTGTCAGGTTCACTCTCGCTCGGTGACCCCGATTCACTTGACACCACCACCCCCTCTCCCAACACGTACCTTCTCAACTCCCTGTCTGAGTTGCTGGAGGTAACACATTCACGGGTGATTGAACTGTCCCATGACGAGCTGAGGACGATACAGGGGGATGTGGGTGTTCGGCACCCCATCGGACCAAGGGTGGATTTCTGTGAGGAAATCCCCGAGACGGCATGGAAATGCTTTGTACGGGTGAGTGACGTCATCAAATTGAGCAATGAGGAGCAGAGATTTAGGGATAGATCAGTGAATTGATTTCTTTGATCATCACTCATTAGCACTTTATTAACTTGTGTCTTGTTAAACCTTCTCAGTTTCACAAGTTGGAGAACAAGGACGACAAAACAAGGTTACAATTCACCCTGGTGCCCAACCCCCCCGAAAACTTCACCGAGCAGCAGATCAGAGAGTGGTTCCCGAGTGGTACCCTGGATATCCTGGTGTTCGACTGCTTCTACAAGATACTCCTCGGCACGTTTACCAGTCCAGAACGATGTTCACAGGTAAGGGGGGAGGGGAAGAAAGGGCGAGAGAGAGGAGGAGAGATGTCTGTGATTGCTAGAATGACTCAACAGTGGGTTCACAACAAGATAGATAGGAATTTGGAGGAAAGTTTGCGAAATCCCCCTCAATTCTAGTGGAAGTCTTGTGCGAGATTTTGTTAATGTGCTAACTGACTCTGGTTCCAGAGCAAGCTGTACGAGTGTGATACATACAACACAGACACTGAGAATATGGAGGGGATAGACTGCCCTGAACTCATCTCTCAGATAATACGGGAGAGTACTCCTCTCCACTCCAACAACACAAATCTAGGTACCTCTTACCCAGCGATTGACATTTATTTATTTTCCACGTCAATCAATGAAAATTGCAATCACTGTGATTCAAGACATTAACGAAATGTAACCGTTCCCCAATATGAAACCGCCCCCTATACTCCCAATAGCAACACAATTCCCACCACACTTCACCTCTCTTCCCCCCTGTCGACAGAGAACTCGGTGTGTTTCTCGCATCTCGGCGAAATATGTAGAGCGTACGAGAGGAGTTATATCATTGGGGTGCACCAGGCGATGCTGAACGACACACCGATCACACAGACGTGTGCGAATAAGGCACTTGATCTGGTTGAGAAACCTCGATTACTGAACCTCCACGTTAAGAAGGTAACGAATAGAACTGATTCCTAACGGATATGCGGATGTACATATTCCATCTTTCCACGCTTTTTCTGTCCTTCCAGGCTGTCTCTGCTAGAATAACTGGCCTGATCCATATTGTTTTCTTGACCACATCCTCCGTCCCCCAGGAGAATAAGAACATATCCCTATCCCGGTATCTGAGTGCTGTTTGTTCCCACATATCCGGACTACACACTTCCTGCCAAAACGAGGCCGCATCCCTCGACCAAAGCGTGGATTCCAGTGAGAGAGAGGTCAATTCTGAGTCGTACAATGCAGATATTGACAATGTCGATCTGATGGTTGACGAGGATGACTCGTCCAACATGTACTCCACGGCAGACAACACGACTGCAGACAACTCTGCTGACAGTAGCGGTGAGGGGGAGGATGACAGCGACCACCTGTCGACTCCCTGTCAGTGGCCGAGTGTGACTGTCAAGAATCTGTGTTTGGCAGGGGGCCAGGGGGAGATGTACGGCGGTGAGATTGTGTCAGCGAGCAGTGCGGAGCTGACACCTGTCATTAACGACAGGAAGATGGAGGAGATGCGGTTGTTACTGTACAATGAGAGGAACGCCGATATCGATATTGATAGTGGTGATAGTAGTCCTGAAGAGATGCCCCGACAAGAGAAAATGGCGCAGAGGCAATATCAGGAGGGAGAGGGAGGGGACACAGAGAATGCTGGGAATGCTGGGGGAGGAAGTGTTGAAGGGGCTGTGGGAATGCACGAACTGAGTACTAACGAGCGAGTGGATGATCGCTCCGTGCCTGAGCAACAGATCACAAAAACCTCTTCGACAGACACTGAGATAGATACGCCAGACCAAACAGGTACCTAGTACGACAATTTTGGTGTGAGATTGTTCATGTGGTCAAACATTCCATCTCAGATGTCACCAGTTCTTGTTGTCAGATCACGAAGCAGTGCCCACTGAAGAGGAGGTGTTCGTAAGTCTGCCCAACTCAGAACTGGAAATTCCACCGCAGTGCGGCGCAGCTACACCAACTCCAGTCGTGGATACACTGGGGACTCCACTGTGTCACCAGCAGGAGGTGTCAGCAGAAGAGTGTCAAGATGAAGAGGTGTCAGCAGAGGGGCTCGTTCCCGAACCATTGCACGCGCTCAGTGGTATGCTATTACGGAGAAACCTACAGAATGCAATACAAAATCAACTTGTTGTCGAAAGATTGTCTTACCAAAGTTAGAAAGTTTCGTCACGCATTGAAATGCACAGTTGAGGATACGCTGGCGGAAAAGAAGGTTTCGTTCAGAGAAAAGGAAGTCAGTCTGTCAAACTCAGTCCCTGAAAACTCGCCTGCTATTGACGTCATATCTAGTACACCCGTTAGTATCACATATAACAGTTGGTGTTCTCCAGAATTTGAAGTGTTTTCAAATCTAAACCTTGACGTATATTTCAGGTGTTACCTACTGAAGATAGATACTATATTGAAACCGAAGATCACCTTAGTATCAGAACAAAGTTTGATGACATCCTTGACAACAGATTCATCAGGATCCCCCAGTATTCCGATCAGTTTGTCGTCATGAGACCAGACAGCGTCGATCACACTGATAGGTAATAACGCGATATGGCGATAGAAACCACAATTTCAGTATTCTTGAGTCACATTCCATTTTCACGGTGGTATTTACGCGCAAAAGGGTCTTCACTTCTTCACAAATTCACACGCAAAGTATTTCTGCGCGCAATGTTATCACTATGAATTCTCACTCCCGAACACACTATTCTTCTGCTTGCTCTACACAACTTGGCAACCGTATCAGCCAATCAGAGCGCAGCATTGCATCACGTGACCTCTCCCTCAGCAGTATTGGTGGAGATAAAGAGGAGATAGCTGTCTTATTCCTGAGAATATCATGTCAGCATGGGTCGGAGGAGCAGAGACCTGTTACCGCACTACCAACGTGTATTCGTGACGTAACTGACACAGAATCTGACTACAAGAGACGGAAGGATATTGATCTCTGTTTCACGTGGTTTTCGGTACCTCCTATCCTTCCACTCACACCAATATACAGGTACTTGTGTTTATGAGTCACCTTAGAACATGTTGTAGTTGGTCACTGTTTGTCATGCTGGAATTTGCCTAACATCCCGCACAATGCTGCAGGTCTCCAACCCAATCATTCATCGGTATTCGGCCTCCACACCGCCGGAAAGAATCCTATAAGAAGTCCACGGGTGACGTGAAGAACTCGGAGAGGAAGGACAGTGATAAGAGCAAGGATGGTGCTGACCGATGCGCGTCGTCACATCAGTTTAGGGGGTCTAATGCTGATGATACTGACGACGGGTTACTAGATTATTCCATCACAAAACCCAGATATAGGTACGCTATTGAGATGATCAGTAAAGACCCCCCACACTTTCTCCCTCAATGAAATGCTCAGTGCTCACCAAGTGCATTTAAACCTCAATTAACTGTGTCCCTACACACACCCCGATTTAATGTCGCCTCTCTCTACTCTCAGAGGGGATTTGGCCATGTCACCTGCCTCCACCCCGAACCTACACATGCAGCCACCACTCACGGATCCAATAGTCAAGCGCGGCGTGCTGGACGACATGTACCAGGAGATAAAGTGGCTCATTGATGACCAACACATCACCCATCTTAGGAGAAAAGTTCCTGTCACTCTCGATGTCCTAAAACAGGTACAAACGTGGTGCTTGAAACAGTTCATTTCCCATCATGAACCGAAATGATAAATACGCTTTTTTTCATGAAAGCGG
This sequence comes from Beroe ovata, assembly GCA_946803715.1. Classification (NCBI taxonomy): domain Eukaryota; kingdom Metazoa; phylum Ctenophora; class Nuda; order Beroida; family Beroidae; genus Beroe; species Beroe ovata. The sequence goes on along the minus strand of CAMPET010000050.1, from coordinate 96,393 downwards.
AATTAAATCTCTTTCCGATGAAAGATCTCGATTATTTACCATCACGAGTTTCCCTCTATTTTAGGTGTTGGACCACTGCAAGAATGCCCCGCCCTCCGCACGTCACTGTGTCTACCAAATGAAGGAACTCTCGTACGTTGATTCGTGGGTGGTACGCGAGGACCGGGGCACGCGGCACTCGGACAGTGACAGGTCACAGAAACTGTCAGATGTTAGAGAGGAGAAGAGTCGTCACGAGGAGCTACTTGCTAAGATCGTGCTGGCTACTGAGTTTGAGGATTACAGTCTCTGTAGGATTGATAACTTTTTCTACTATTCTCTCGCCAAGGAGAACGAACTCATGGTGGGTTTCAATAAGCAGCAGAATGTGCCATGTACCCTGAAAACGATCTGTTGAAAACAATTCCTCTTTTGATGATTTCTATCAATCAGGGTACACTTCTCTTCTCAGTTTCTCGCTCCTCTTTTCATTGTTTTTGCCGATAACACTCCTCCCTCTCCCCAGGACACAAGTGGACGGGAAATGCTCTCTGCTCAGAGCAGTATCTCGAGCATGTGTTCGCCTCGTCCCTCACTCCGATTCTCGTCCTCCTCTTCAGTTCCCGAGGAAGTTCCCTCCCTCTCGTCGCTGGAATGTTCCATGAAACCATGTTCCAAATTCTGGGTGGTCGTGCAGGTTAACCACGATATGTTCCAAGTTGCAGCCCACACCGCCGGGGAATCGCATCACAGTGTAGATACCGGGGGTGATCGTCTCAATAGGGGGCTGATAGAGAAGATAGTGCGGCAGATAGAGCTCATTAACAAGATTCAGAATCAGGAGTTCTTGCTGCAGCAGATCGTGCACAGTAGACTGTGTCCGAGGGAATTGCTACTCGATCAGACACCTCTACCTCATGGTAAGTGCCTCTCACTAATTGGCAACTAATTAGTCACTAATTAGCCTCTAATTACTCGTCACTCGTGCCCAGGTGAAGGTTTCAACAACAAATACGTGTGTGACGTGGTTCACACAATTGAGGTGCAGCTCTGGGATAAAGATGAGAAGGAGGGATTGGGAGACGTTAAGGACTCCGTCATCAACTTCAAATGTTACAATCAGGAGGAAGATGTGTACTTCTACACGCAGCAGAAAAACGAACGTTAGTCTTTCTCTACTTGAGTCATGAGCCTTTGTGTTATTAACCGTAAAGTAATGACGGTTTCTTAGATGATAAATAGCCAATAGAGTAACAAGCGAGTCCTAGTTATTATCAAAGTAACCAAAATGTTCCTCTTTCACATACCAGTTTCTCTTTCTTCTCGGGAGTCGGTCATTTTCACGTGTCAGGATTCAAATCAGAAACATCTACTTTCCTCCAGGTACCACATTCTACTTCCAGCTTCCCGCTCCGTCAGACACTAAAACCGGGCCCAAGAGCAAGAAACTGTCCATTGAGGTTCGTGGACTCCAGCCCCCAGACCCTGATGAGCAGAGCAACTTCGATCACTTCGTCATCCAACAGAAGTTGGAGGAGGCAAAGTTGGAGGATATCGCGTACAGGCTCAACAGGAATAGTCAGGTTTGAAATCGGGACTTCCGGGTAAATTGGCGGGTTCGACACAACATAATGTGGTGTCAATGTGGTCCACATTGCACATGACGCCACTGTTCAGTGTTATAACTGTGCAATCGAACTGCCACCTCCGATTTCAGGCAAAACTAACCAGTGAGGAGATATCATTCCTGAGCAACAAGAACCACAAGTCACACCGCACGCTCTACATGGAGATTCCGCCCTACATCTACAAGTACCTACCCTTCTTCTGGTTTTACCTGAACCAGCACCTTGTGCAGCAACAGAACCTGTTCTCGCCGCGTTACGACACCTCCAACGAGAAGAGGATACAGTTTGTTAACGAGGCTACAGGGGAGCTGGAGACAGCCGTGGATAGGGAGGTGTTCATCAAGCTGAACATCGCCAGCAAGACCACTCACAGAGACGGTCAGTGGAGGGCAATCGGGAGTTAGTTATTGAGGGGTTGATGGGGAGATTTTCAATTCATTATTTTTGGTGTCTCTAAGTTGAACTCAATGATCCACGTGAATGGATCAGAAGGGTCGAATTATTTCTTCCGTGTGACCCTCCTGATCCACCATGCTCTGATTGTCTGATGATGTGTTCTCATCCGCGGGCTGCCCACTCCCGTCTCCCCTCTGTCCGCTATTATAGTGGGTATAGTGTCACCCCATATCACCCAGGTGGCAGGTACACGGGTCGGAGCCGTCTTCATAACGACGGACTCTTCCAAAGTCTGCTCCTCGTGAACATTACCATGGTGGGGGATGATAACATGCCCATTGACTTCCACAAGAGATGGTACAAGAAGGAATCACCAGTTCTGGAGCAGGGATACGCTGACAACACTCCGCCAGTACACAACGAGGATATCAAGTTTACCTCGAAACTCGGTGAGGGGGGAGGGGGGGTTAGAGAACCACACCTGTTCGTGGGTGACATGAGTAACACATGAGGTTAATTAGGGATAATTTAGAGTTTTAACTGTATATATAGGTTGCGTCATGTCCGCAGTGAGGTTGATTTTGGGAAGATTCGGGGAGGGGTTACATAACCAGTGAAAGGGGTTCGTTACTGACTAAGTATTGAGAAACAGTGTAACCCATTTCCGCACACAGAAGTGACAGAGGGTAACAGTAAGAATCACATGAGTTTGAAACTGCGCATTATTGAGAAGAGAAAGAGAGCCGGGTCAACTCAGAAATGTGATCGGGACTTTGAGTCCTCGCTATTCCAGGCAATACAAGCTGCGTACACCAGTGTTCTCCTCGAGGTACTGTCTCATGATGTAAACACCATCTTTTTCAAAGAATCCCTGTTGTACCACTGGTGTACTGTGTGCTGTGAAGTGTGAATTGTGCACTGTACCCATTGAAAACAGTTTCTTCATAAAACATTACTATGCACTCCTATGCAGTATACGCTCCTATACCATATACAATATACACTCATATACAATATACACTCCTATACAATATACACTCCAATACAATATACACTCCTATACAATATACACTCCTATACAATATACACTCCTATACAATATACACTCCTATACACCCGTGTTTCGCACTTATCTCTCCACACTAATTTCTCCAGGTGTACATACTCCCGGTTGAGCTGACCAAGACGTGTGCCTCTGCCATAGTGGCGTGTGTGGAGGAAGACCCCCTAGCCGTCACCCCCAAACAGATTAGCACCAGTGTGGGTGGCAGGACGGGCGGGTTACTGAGCAAGATGAAGGGGAGGAGGGGAAGTCAGGATTGTATAGATGCCATACGGGAAACAGGTTCGATACTGTCTGATATTGGTTATGGTGATCATAATGATCATAGTCTGAATTCTGATACTATTCATTATTTATTAGATAGATCACAGTAGAACAATCATCGGCATGGGATACATAGTAACAAATCTTGCTACAACTTTCTCTATCATTCAAATCGCATGTTTTAGACAAAAAGAGGCCCACTCTCTTTTCAAATGCTACGCTTTCGTCGTCAAATACTTGTAAAAATGAAAACTGGCGTTATACCAAAAGACGGAGACCAACTGATCAAGTTTTTAGATAAGATAACGCAGCGACGGAACTTGCGAACCTGGTCGCTTCCGCCGGAGATCCACGATATCTCGTGCCCGACACTACGACTACCGGCGGCGGCGGGGGAGTTTAGTGGGAGCAGCGGAGGGAGCAGTGGGAGTGTCACCGGTCCCCCGTACTATAATCCCTCCTCCTCATGTGTGTTCAGTTGTGAGGGAGTGTGCACAGCACAGTGATTATGTACTGCTACTTCATGAAGCATGAATTCTTAGCATCTGTGTGTGTGTGTGTGTGTGTG
>CAMPET010000050.1:77674-92303 GCA_946803715.1 Beroe ovata | reverse complement strand
TGTGTGTGTGTGTGTGTTGTGTGTGGCATCGAACTCTTCATAGTAAAAGTACGATAAGTGGCTGCATTTCTCTGCATCTCATGGAAATCTATTGTTGAGTGGAACGCTTCAGTCAAATGTCCCCCTTGAGTACAGATTTACAGGATTTGTTTGAAACCTCCTCAAAGAGCTCTTTGCATGATCACATGACCCACAATCTTGCATTCTATTGGTTGCATGATGTATGCACTGTATGTGATGTTATTTATTCCCATGTAGACAGCGTTTTTTCAGACGTCGTTGAAGCCGACCTATCGACAGTGACGTGCCCTAGTAAGACGCTTACTATAAACGCTGAACCCACTGCTGAAAATTGGGGACGGGGGAATGCTTATGATCACTTTTGCTTTCGATATCCTGGCCTGCCAATCAAATACTCTTTTTACTGCTTCGTGCTGGATGCTGGTTTTGGGCTGTGCTAAGATTAAGAAAAAGAATGCCCACTGTTTTTGGATTTTGTCGCTTTGAAGCATACAACTCATCCCTCCCAAATAGCCTGACCCCTATAATCTCGCCGAGCGATGACGCCGATGTTTATCACGAAATAACCAAGTGTCACACCCCTCATCGTCCCTCAGATCGGGTACGGAAGAAGACTCTGACAGGAAGTCCGAGAGATGACAATTGTAACCTTCACCCGAACCTCAGGGAGCCGTGTGTCAATGCTTGTCGGGTGAGAAACTGTGTGACACCATGGAAACTGAGTGCTGATAGCCATGACACAAGCGCTTGACCGCTTGTTTACATCTCAGGTCGGTGCGATGTTGAAGACTAAGATAGTGGAGCACCATCACATGCAGATACCATCGCTCTTCGTATCTTACCAAGTTGTCAACAAGATAATTGAGGTAGGAGGGCCCTAGATCTCGAATATCATGAAATTCCCGAATTTAACTCTCTGCTGATTTTCTCATTGTAACCCACCCTCCCCTCACCAGGGACTGAAGACTAATTTCCGGGTACGAATGTTTGCGCAGGACTCCGACTACAAGATGATCCCGCCCAACTGTCACACGGAGGAGGATATCGAGAACGGGAGTATCATGCTCGTTGCACAGCGGCTCTCGCTGTGGAACGACGCACGGGTAAAACTCCAGGTGTCATGCAGCAGTTTCGTGGACGAGAAGCCCAACTCGGAGCAGATTTTGACCCTGGAAACGGGAAGTCTGGAGGTTGCGCACAAGAAGGTGGACGTGCCTCGACAAATGCACATTGTGGTCATCCTAGGGAGCAAGAAACTCGACATATACTTCTACAACGTGCACGCCAAGCAGATGTCTCCCTTCATCAGCTCAATCCGGACACTCATCGCCTGGCTCACAACCCGGAAAATGGTCCTATCCCGGATGTTGCTGCTCAAGGGTCGACACGAACTCCCCCCTCACTACACCCAGTCGGAACTTCTTCCTCAGACTGAGGATGAGGTGGAACAGTTTGTGAGTTTGAGTGAACCGACTAACCCGGCGTCGGAGCAAAGTCAGCAGCAGAGCACGTTCAAGAACAAGGAGATTGAGAGTTACTACGTCCACCTGTACGACCACTATCACGGGGGCATGGTGAGTGTGAAGGAGAAGGAGGGGAGACCACGTGACCCGCTACAGAGACATGGCCGACAGCTGGGCGCCTACATGAGGGCAGCAGAGCACGTCAAGGAGGGGGAGGAGAACAGGGTGGACCTTGATGACCCGGATCTCCCGGATTGTATCTCCCGAGAACAGGCGAAACTGCTCAAGAAAAACGCGAGACTTCTCCATTTCATTGCGTCTCCGCTCCTCTTTAGCTCTCGGTTGAAACCCTCTCAGACGGATAAAGAAACGTTTTCCTACCAGAGTAACACTCCAAACGAGACTTGGTTCATCAACTTCAAGAATACCCTATTCGACAAATTCTTGGCATATCTCAGGGACCCGGCACGTGGCATTGGGATGGCTCTCAAGTACAAGCCGAGTGGACTGATCGTGGATGTAGATCCCAAGAACACACTCAATGCTGACGACAATGAGGCACTGCTCTGTAAGGAGACAGCTGGTGGAGGCCGCATCCTGATTGGAGTACTCATCCAGAACAGCACATTCTGTGTCAAACTGTACGGGTTCGACTCAGATAACCGACTGAGACTGTTCCAGGAGTGTCAGAATCTGAAGACCCAGACCCACACGAATAGTTTCAACTACGACAGCATGGTCCACGCTATATACGACTCTCTCGTCGCTCACCGTGACGGTGTGGACAACGACACAGTCCTGCCTGTTCAGCAGTGTGTCCAGAGCATAGTGAAGCACTACGAGACAGTGCCCGATCCACCACACACACGATGCTGGATTAAACAGTTATCTGACTTCACGTACATCAGTCAGATCAAGGATTTGGGGTACAATATGAAGGCGGACTCACTCCATGACCATATGTTGACTGTACAAGATAGTCTGGGTGTGTTTTCCATACCAGGTGAGGTGAAGGGTAAGAGGTCGGAGGAGTTATTGGTCATGATCCCCTCGGAGACTGATCCCGCTAATAGAACCTGTACCAGCAAGGAAGATTTGAATTTGAGTATGGGAGATGCGAACTCAAGTTACAAGTTAGCCATTGTGATCTCCAACATAGCTGATGGACAGGCATGGGAGTACAATCTATCCTACTACATCATCTTGATCAACCAGTTTGTCACCTCTCCCTTCTCCACACTCAAAGACACTCACGTGACTCAAGATCACATCTTCCCCAACAAGTGCGAGAGTGTACCTGCTCGGACTGAGAGTCTGAAAACGGAGAGCCTGAAAACGGAGAGTTTCCCACGTGGCGGTCACGAGAGCATGACGACCATCTCCGTGGCTTCGTCCCCGAGTTCGGAATTGGAGAGCAGTGATTGGTTGGATCACCGATCACGTGTCAGCTCACAGATTTTCCACGCTCCTGATGCAAAGCAGGATCGGTACAGGAAAGCCAAGGCCTCTGCAGAGAGAGAGTTAACGGGAATCATGCGGAGCGCGGTTAACAGTTACCATAGAGACGCTCTGGTCCAGAAATTACTCCGCCCTAGCATGACCAAAGTATCGATCAGTTTGGAGGCGTCGTATCAGTCGTTCCTCAGGGATGACTTCACCTATCATCATCTTGTGGAGCTCCAGGATGATGAACTGAGTTTCAATAAGAATCTCCTGGAGGATCGTTTCATATGTCGACTGCTCCAAAACTGGCACAGCACGCCACGGTATAAGAAACTGCTGGAATTCCTGAAACCCAAAGTTAGTCTCGTCACAATTCAGGACATAAATGCAGAGAGTGATATGTCAGATATCGCAATTCTCACCAAAAAAACATCCGTATCTGGTAAACCGGACAAAATCTCCATAGTTGTTCTGAAGAGGACCAAATCATATGGTCTGGATGTTTTTGCTATCTTGAAAAACCAAAGGGAGAAGCATGATTTGGATCACATCCAATTTTGGGAGCGTATTCTGACTCTTATCTCTGTTTATGTCTGGGAAAGACTTTCATGATCTAAATCTAATGACTTTCATAATGTTTTGTTTGATCAGATAAACCAGAATGATCATGTTTTAGTGATTACCAGACTTGATTTTTAAACACATTTTCATATTTTTGATCGTTCAAAATGTGATAATGATATTTTTGAGTGTAATTGCATTTAAATCGATCGTTGCTGATCAAAAACGGTGGTATTCCGATTAGATTTGATAGGCTATCACAATCTTTGACATCTAATCTTTCGGTTTGCGACTACGAGTACGTCTGTCCAATTCCATTGATCTCCCGTTGTCAAATATCACTGTCAGGATGTCAGATAAGACTAAGAATTAGTTTTCTCTGTTTCGAGCAGGTCTGTATCCATCGGACGGGACTCGGAGGCCGAAACCAGAATGCAGAGACAGATTATGTTGTGATGTATGCGGTAATGATAGAGTTTTGATTGTTGATTCGGAAATATTAAGTAATTTTGAATCAATATTATAATCAGGTATATTATCGTGAGAACTAACCTTAAAATTCATAGTGTTTTAAAATATGTGTTTTCAACCCTTCCCTTGTACGCATGATATTGATAATATCAATATGAATGATATATCAAGTCACCTATACTCTTTTTGTAGATGCCTAAACCTACCTTCCTCCAAACTCTAGGTCCCCTCTTGCCTCCAGTGACCCTGATATTACGACCGAACGGCTGTCAACATAAAGAATGTTGCAACAGTTGGACCGATGTCAGGCTCGGGCCATGTCCTGACAGACAGACAGACCCCCTGCTGACAGAAACCTCAGCTTCCCCCTCAGCTTCCCCCTCAGCTTAGTATGTAACATTGTCCGGTTCCCGCGAACTCAATGTCTCCGACATGATATTTAGTATCGAAAAAGTTCGATCACTGGAATAATTCTACAGGAGCACTGGTGTGGCGGTGTGCCACGGCTGCTAAAAGCTGAACACTACCAACCCAAGTGTGTGGTATGCGAAGTAGAGTGTATCCAGTATCGGAGTACGATCTGTACTAGGAGAAGTGTTTCCACTACACTTGCGTCAAATGTTAAGCTTGCGGTGAGTGGTTCTTAACAGTGTTACCATGGTAACCAGACGTTAACTTCTGTTTTATTCTGATTTCTGGGTTTGACCAATGAAACGACAATTTGTCTGAAGGGTAACTTGGGAACAACAATATCTGATAAACAAGGTATTGGGGAATGTCCAGGGTGGCGTTCTCTATAATAGGTGAATTGGTTAGTATCATAAATCAATATCATTCAAATAAATAGATATCATCGGATTCAAATAATGTCAAATATCTCAATATGAAACATCCCCCTCTTTTATAAATGTAATTCATAATCGAATTGAAATCTCAACAAGTCCATAAATGGATCAGGATTTCACGGAAGGGCGCAGTCCTTGAAAATTTTCATCAGAGGTCCAATTTTACCGGAGGGGGGGCAGCCCCCTGCCCCCCTCTCGTCTACTGTGTTGAATAACCATAACGAAGGTATCCCAAATTCATGCGATTCACAATACAACTGTTTAGATAGACCCTCTCTCTGTATAATTAGAACTCCCTCTGTGCCCTGTGGATCACGGCAATTCGAGAGAATGCCATTGTTATGCAATTGCATATTGTTATGCAGTGGAATTGTTGAGTGAGTTTGCTATTTTCTTACGTTCGTCATCTCTTTCCCTTTGAGGAATACGCAATATTTTCAAATATAGAGTGTAAGTGTTGTACATGAAATCTGGTATTAAAAAAAATATCACAGTAACAAAAAATAAGAGCTGGGCAAAAAAGTTATGCAAGAGTGAAGACCTGAAGAAAATGCGATGATCTTAGGCGTTAGATATTCATTTAAATTGCAGAATACATTGCGCTTATTGTTTGTCATAACAATGGAAATATAGTGGCACTGTCCCGATATCCAAAGGTACTGAAAGAAAAGCAGAAAATCATCGCTAATAAGGAGCAGGGGTATGGGGGCTCAACCCCCAGAAGCCAGAGGTTAAGTTCTGTTCGATAGGGTTAAATGCTCCAAAATTTCCTCTTAATCTTATTGCTTTGTTAAACTGGAAATAAACGGGTCTTGGGGCACTGCCCTGATATACAACGACATCATATCACTGTATAGGAAGTAGTATTCCAGTATCACAGGTCGTTTTATTCAATGTGCTCCTAAAAAATAGAAGCAGGGGTCTGGGGGCGCAGCCCCGAGAAGCCATACATTAAGTCCTGTATCAGTATGGAAGTTCTGCCCTTGAAAATTTTCATCAGAGGTCCAATTTTACCGGAGGGGAGGGGGCGGCCCCCTACTCCCCCCGTCTACTGTGTTGAATAACCATAACAAAGGTATCCCAAATTCATGCGATTCATAATATAACTGTTTAGGTAGATCCTCTCTCTGTATAATTAGAACCTCCCTTTCTGAATCACGGCAATTCGAGAGAATGCCATTGTTATGCATATTGTTATGCAGTGGAATTGTTGAGTGAGTTTGCGATTTTCTTACGTTCGTCATCTCTTTCCCTTTGAGGAATACGCAATATTTTCCTGGCATTCCCTGGGACATAGTTTTTTAGGCTTTATCTGATTAACTTTTACTGAAAGTGAATAGTTTTCTGATCAAATGTTACTCAATTAACGCACCTCAGACAACGGACTAAATGAACAGTTCATTTCGATTATAACTACAAATNTTAAACCAATATCTTCAGATGTATGATTATGATTCATGATAGATGAATTGAAATATTACAACAGATCAACGCTTCGTTTTATTGCTACAGTAAAATGTTCGTAACAACACTACTCGTCCTATTTATCATCAAAGTTACCAAAAGATCCCTCTTTCACACACCAAGTGGGTATCCGATACGCAAGAAAGCCCGGATACCAACAGGCTCGCTTCTATAGTCCTGCGGGAACCTTCGAGGACTTTGCAATGATAACTTTTGATACCAGCTCAGTGAATACTCGACTAGGGTCAGGCGAGGGAAAATGCTACAGCACAAGGACAGCAAGTGACGAAGATTACAGCTCTCTGAACGATTTTATTGAGTGGAGAATAATCCTCACTGCCACGGAGCTGGACGTGACATTCAATGGCATGCACCTCAGGGAGAGTTACCCTTTCCAGAGAGACATGCAGCAGTACTCCGAGTCAAGTGGTTGTCATCGTGTCGTCCCACAGTTGAGCAAACTGAGCTTCAATTCACAGTATATGCTCGAGGGAGTGGAGTACAGAATCATCGTCAAACCTGAAATTGGTATACCAGAGTTGTCGTCAATCCAAGACAATATACTTATAGTCGTTGTTTGTCTCCGTCACTCGTGTTTACCAGATTTATTATAAGATGGATAGGGTGATATCATATTAAAGGGAATATTATATTAAAGGAGGAAGGAATATTGTATTTAAAGGAGGCTTCACACAGCGCAGATAGCGACAATGTTCTCAACTCAGATATCCAGTATCCACTCAGATATCCAGTATCCACATACAAACGAACTTGGCTGATGCTTAGCAACAGGGAGTTACAATCACCTGCTTCTGGCCCAGCCACCCTCTTCTCGGTTTGCGACAGCCCGTTTTATCCTCTTCATTTCATGTTCTGCTGTTTACAGGTGAAGTGTATCCCATTCTTGGATAGCGAGCCCTTCATAACCCATCAAGGGAAACCAGTGTCCCTCGAACTTTTCAAAGCAGCAGACGCCATGTGCGGTCGGGTACAGGTAACTCGATCGATTTCATTTTCAACCTCTTCTGTCCTCCTCGTTAACATCGTTTTGTCCCCCTCGTTAACCCCGTTTTGTCCCCCTCGTTAACCCCGTTTTGTCCCCCTCTTTAACCCCGTTTTGTCCCCCTTGCTAACCCTCGTCATCTTTTATCTTCTGCCTCTCTCATACCAGTTTCTTATTCTAATCCCCTTCTCTGTCTGTGCGTGTGTGTTTGCGTTTGTGTCTGTGGGTCTGTGGGTCTGTGTCAGTCACTGACAGTCAGTGTCTGTGGGTCAGTGTCCGTCTGTCTGTCAGTGTCTGTGGGTCTGTGTCACACCCTAGTTTGTAACAACTAGTGATCACACCCTAGTTTGTAACAATTTCACAGGTGGTGAAATGGTGCACTGATCAGATAAAGAAAACGAAAATAAGAATTCCTCTCGCACCTCCTGACCCGGCCCAATTCTTCAAGGGCAAGGTAGGACAGTGTTATATCTTACCTCAGCATACTAGCGTCTAGCATGATGGGATACTAACGCCCTATACTTTCATAAGTTTCTTCCCTATTCAGTACTTAATCATGATCTCATTCAAACGTCTTGGGTAAATCCCCATACTTCAGCTGTGTGATCTACGGATAGATCTAAGCAAGAGCAGTGAGATGTTACTGAGTCCTCTGACGGAGATTGTTATCTGATCTCCTGACTCCAGCGTGGCTCACCTCGACCTGAAGAAGACATTGGATTCCGTGCAGCTCAAGCGGTAGTATGTCCAGTGGTGTGCCATGGCGCGATATCTTGCGGTGTTATTGAGGTGTTTCGCAGTTGCTCAGTTCCAGGAGTACAAATGGTTACGGATACGGTCTGGAGGTTGTGAACATAGCCTGCACTACAGTCGACTCTGCCAAGGTTCTCGTTGATCAGGTTAGTACGCTGCAGAAAGCTATAATCTGGGATGGTACTGCTGTAGCCCTACTTATACCAGAAGTTTCCAATAGATCCTTGTGTGGTGATGTCTATATCAAGCTAGGAAGTACCGACATGATGGGATATTGATTGGTGATTATGATATTGTAGGTCGGTGTCCCTGCTAGTGCTAAGGGAGACAGTGGAGACACAACCCCTGCCGCGGTTGTCAGTGATCCTGAGCCTCAGGGCGATAGAGTGGAGGAAAAGGAGCACACAAGAGAGCATCGATCTCAGTCTGCAGCTAACTGCAGCTTCTCCTTACTCCGGAGAAGTAAGTTTCGATCGATCCGTGTTTTCGATTTCCAAACATTGAGTATGATCGTGACAGAGATCAGTATGAAAAAAATTGACAATTTTCAATTAATGTGTTGATCAGGGGTTTGGATGTTAAAGATTTCAAAACAAATTATGATTTCGGGGCTGATATAAACGATTTTAAGGAATTATTCTGGACGTGCAAGGTTCCAAAACACTACTCTGAGTTCATTTGAGCCAAGTTCAATTCCAAAGGCAAGGGTCGTGAATATAGGGGCCTTATCGAACCTCTGATGAAGTTCTTTGGATTTAACTGTAATTGTGAATGTGATGGAAGATAACTTGTAAACGCTGTATCACTATCAGAATGAACTTGGAGCATATATTTCATGTTTAAAGTTTGATTTCTTTCAACTTTCTACATATGATTTTTACAAATAATTACACGTTTGACTTCTTCCAATTTAATTGTTACACTTATGCACATCACACACCGTCTTCATGCACTCACTCCAGCAGTTCTGCTCCAATGCATCAATGTCATTCACAACATTTACAATTACATATGATCGCATCAGTCATTTGTAGGATTTTACCCTACCGACCTACCGTCGGTGCGCGCGATTTTCAATCCGCCCCGATCCGCCAGGGATAAAATCCCGCCAGCAAGGGTAGGGTGAAATCCTACAAATCAGTCATCTGGCATCAGTCACCATCATGTTGCACTGCAACTGTAAGTGTACTTGTAGTAATCGTCTAGTTGCTGCACTGAACATGAAGTATCTTGGGATCAAAATCCGGTCCAGTGTCATACTTGTAGGGTTTTTCCCTACCGTCGGCGGCGCACAATTGTGAAATTGGCTGTCGTTGTAGGATTTTACCCTACCGTCGGTGCGCGCGATTTTCAATCCGCCCCCTTGCCAGGGATAAAATCCCGCCAGCAAGGGTAGGGTGAAATCCTACAAGGCTGTCGATGATCGGATGATAGCCCCTATCGAGAATTTCATTGCGCGCGCCGCAAATTATTCTCAGCTGGGCATAGCATCGCCAGGCAATTGTGAAACTGAATTGTCATTCCGCTTGTCGATCGATGACAGTTAGACCCTGTCCACTGTCGAGAATTTCGTTTTGCGCGGCGCAAACTTATTCTCAGACAGAAGCGGCTTACATCAGCGGTCTAGCATCGCCAGACAACATTGCCACTGCCAGGGATAAAATCCCGCCACACGCCAGCAAGGGTAGGGAGAAAACCTACGATATACGAGTACAAGTACAACGAGTAAGACTGTCAGTGTCAAGATCACCGAGTAAATAAGGGGTGCGCAACGTGTACACACAGATGTTGTAAAGAAGTGGAAAAGAAGAAGCGCGAGGGTGTTTGAGGGTGCGTTTAAGGGTGTTAAACTTAAAGGTGTTCAAGGGTGCGTTCCGGTTTATGATGCGTCGGGCGACTGGTCAGTGGTCATTGACCGTTTCAGTTTCATACTTTTGTCTTTTATGTCATTGTCATCATTGATCTGAATCATACTAAAAATTGCTGCAGCAGCAGTAGCTGATGTAAGTGAGGTCAGACACTGCTCTTGGTTTGAGAATTTCCTCCTTTTCCCACGAACTCTCAATACTTTCCTCCTTCGTCTCCTTCTCCAAACACAGCCCGGTTTCGTAGTAACCTGCCACACTCTTGTGTGAAATATGCCGGTTGTTCCCTCCCACCCTGACCACACCCCCGCACACCCATCTCGGTGAAATGTTGCTGCACGTCCACGCACACGACTCCCCTGCCGTTGCCGGGACAACGACTTTCTCGTTGCCCAGGAGATGGTCGGCAGCCGAGCATGCAGCTGCAGCGGACATGTGGAGCGTCTGCCACTGGACATCCTCCAGTGTATACACGGACAGGGAACCAGGGAGCAGTGTCCTGGGTATCTTACCATGGGGGTCAAGTCTAGCAGTGGTGGCCATCTCGCTATCCAGAGTGTTGACACCGTCGATCACCCTGTCCAGACCGTTACTCAGACTGCCCACCCGATTGTCTGTGCTCACCACTTTCTGTTGCAGTGACGTCACCATGTCGGAAATGGTGTGAACAGAGTAAGTCACCTCACTCACGAATCTCGTGGTATTGGCTGCCCCCTCCTCAAGCTCACCTATCCTTGTGGTGGTCGTGTCGAGACGAGTCGTCAGATTCCCGACCTCGGTATCCACATCCGCAATGCGCTTGCTCACTCCACTCACTTCATCTGTCATCTGGGCAATCTCCTTCCGCGTTTCAGCAAACTCACCATTCACCCTCCTCTCCTCTGCACTCGCGTTAGCTCGGACAGATACGAGCTGAACATTGAGAGACGCGATCTCCGCACTAGCCCGACTGAGTCCATCCTCTAGCCTGTCTATCCGGTTCTGTAGCACACCCACAGTCCTCAGCAGTGAGGATACCACAGCACTCTGCTCTGTTAGGTGATCTGTGGTGTTGAGCTGGATAGATTCCTGTAGTTGTGACATCTCATGGAGCACCTCATCCAGAGTGGGGGACGAGGTGGTAAGGAGAGGGAGGAGGATCAGGAATAGTATAGCCACCATCATGGCACACACTCACCTAAATAAAGGGTGGGGTGAGAATTGGGTTGGGAGGAAATGTCGTTTTAGAAATAATGTCGTTTTAGAAATATAAGCGTTAGAAGAGAGTTTTAAAAAGAAAGAGAGTGTATGAAGTTCAGTCAATCTGTGATAGGAAACAGAAAAGGAGCTAGATGAACTGATGTATCATACATCGAATTCGCACGGAAACAGGCAGATAAAAAGGGACACGAATGAACTTGCATGAATCCAGTCTATTGCAGATAAGGGGAAGTATGAGGCATGAAATGTGAGACATGGACGTGGTTTTTTCATTCACACACGTGAAATATCGTGAAACCGATATAGTGGACGCATGCTGATAATTCCGAGTGAAACTTTCTCGAAATATACAGAATGATCTGGACATGAATTTCAACTATCTATCAGGACCATACGTCGCGCACATTGAGCTGAGTTTGGAAATGCCAGGAGGATCTTTGAAAATGTGGTTGGGTGCCCGAAAAGAAACCATATTTCCATGTGCTATAAATAACCGAGTGTATCATGACCATGCCATTGCACCCGCTTACCTCTGTGTACTGCAGTGCATGTGTGTGTGTGAACGCAGCAGGGGGTCCCCTGGGAAACAAGTAAAATCACGTGACGTGTACACGTGTCACGCGTTGCCATGGTCACATGTTGGCACGTTTTGCAGCCACATTCATCCACTCCATACTATCTGTAGTGCTTATGTTGTGCTGTTTGTTTGGAGCTGCTAGCATCCCTGAAATTATGAGAGAGTTAGATTGACGAATGATCGAATATTTTGAAATGCATTGTGGTGTCAATCTTATTGCAGTGTCATTTTAGCTTCATATCAGAGCATCAATTATCGACTCATGTGTCAAGAATTTACGACTCGGAAGTTATAGGCGGACCATTGAACCATATAATACCGTCCTCAAAAGATCGTTCGACTAGATGCTGTTCTACCCTGGACTAAAAGTAAAACTTGACGGATGTTGGAGATCAGAAAATGGGCGTGGTCCACACTACCTTAGATCCAGACCAAAAGTCTCAGATATCACACAGCTAATCACGATTTTGATGATAAATAGGACGAGTAGTGTTGTTACGAACATTTTACTGTAGCAATAAAACGAAGCGTTGATCTGTTGTAATATTTCAATTCATCTGTCATGAATCATAATCATACATCTCAAATTTGATTGTAATAAGTAGTGTTGATAAGTTTTAAACTAATCACGATTACTAATTAATATTTATAATTAATATTCACTCCTCAGCAATCAATGATGTGCATATCTGCGAACACACTCGCGTTTGCTTGTCACGACTCTGCCTGTGCTATTTGCACTCATTCATTCATTCTTCATTCTATTCCTACTCATGCGCATTGTGTGTGTGTCTGTGTGTGTGTTTGTGTGTGTATGTCTGTGTGTCTCTGTGTGTGTGTTTGTGTGTGTGTCTATGTACAATCGCCATGCCCACAGTTAAGCCTAGCCCAGGTAAGACAATCGCTTAATTTTGTTTTAATTAAAACTCTGCCATCACACAATTTAAACACAAACCTACTTGTTACTATGGAAGCACTTCATAGCGCACGCAAAACACGCATTTATCACATTAAAACGTATGAACCGCATCACAAACAGAGACACACGCAGACATACACGGGCACAGAAACACACAGACACACACACACACACAGACGCATAGTCACCTCGACCAACGAAATAAGTATGAGTGTCACACATCACTGATAACTTTGAGTGAGGTTGACATGCGAATGTTAAACACACACACACAAACATTACAGTTAGTAGAAGTAATACCGCATTACATTAAGATGATGATCAAGTACTCGAATCAATCAGTAGCGGGCACCTTTCATCATAATAGCAGCTTGATTACCATTAGTATAGCTTGATGATAGCTTCTCCATTGCTCGGCTGTGCTGTGTATGTTTCGCGCGCGCGCGCTCCCTTTCTCTCCACGTCACGTTTTAGGAGCACTGCACAAGGCACTGCACTGCAGTGAGCACTACTAATATATTACACTTTGTGACACATTAAACATATATACAGCACGCAAAAGTCATGCTTTATGCGTCCAATTATTTAGTTAAGTGCATGCTCCTTGAGTATAAAATATTGAATTTATTGAATCCGACATTTGCCTTGCTATCGTCATTGTAAACGTATTTTAACATCCATTGAGTAGCTTTCAATCGATCTAATGAGTACTAACTGAGTACTTACTGAGTATTTAATGAGTACTTACTGAGTACTTATTGAGTACTTTATTCCAGCTGTAGGGAAGAAGCTGTATGGCGAAGCTCTAGGGAAAACAGAGAAACTCTAAATCACCCCAGTCTACTCTCCCCTCCTCTCACATTAACAACACGCAAAGATCAGCACTCCTACACTGGGACTTCCTAGTCGGAGGGAATGAGGACGAAACTCTTCTCCCCTCTGATGAAGGGGTCAGGACCGGACTGGTCTTCCAACTTCAAGTGGGTGAGTTACTCTGACCCTGTCTAAAGATGCTCAGAGCAACACATGGGAATCACGGGGTCCCGTACAGGGTCCGTAACTATGCATTGATCCACTGCATTCACAGCAGCATCCGGCTTTGTGGGGTACCGGAACCTGGATGCAGAGGGGGAGGGGGCTGTGGGTTAGAGTCTTGGTGGAAAAATTAGCCCGGGGTTGCTTTAACCGATTGTCAATAAATAACCGTATTTCCCAATTGATGATAGTTTGCACTTTGCAGCGATTAGTAAACTAAAAGCTGTTATTATATACCTATAGTCGACATAATTATTGCGGTTAGCTACGTTTAAAACAGTCGCCACGTATATCATAATCAATGGATGAGAAGATATGTGTACTGTGTCTCTGTTATAAACGTGCTAAAGTTTTGATTCTGCAAGTTTTTTAACAACACAGTGATCGTGAGAAATGCGGATTTGAATGAACACTCGATTTGTTTACGACACCATTTCACAACGAAACGAATTGAGTGATATTAAAGTGGCAAATCAACTGAGGGTGCAGATTTATAATTAGGCGAAATAAGAGGGGGGGTCAATTGTAAGGAGGAAAATATCCCAAACTCAACCCTGGAAACCGTACCCCTCCTCACCAGTATGAAGATCAGCCAGGGAAAGTTGGCTCCACGCCAGGAGGAGGTGGTGGAGAGAGTCACTGTCGATATGTCATACACGATAGACACCTCTACAGAACCGTGCCAAAAACCTTCACCACCAACAAGGTACATTCCTACATCATCAGCCGCCTGAGTAAGTGAGTAACCCGATGGCTTGTTGTCCGATTAGATTTGATACTTCCCGCTCGTGGGTAGGAACACAGAAAGTTTCAATTTTTGTCAAATAGGTGAATCTCAGAAATCACTATCATGAACTACAAAACTGACGTCCCATATAAAACACAGAGACACACAGAAACACACTCACACACATACACAGACACACAGACACACACACAGACACACACACAGACACACACACACATACACACACGCACACACAGAGACACACAGAGACACACACACAGA
>CAMPET010000050.1:58552-76387 GCA_946803715.1 Beroe ovata | reverse complement strand
TCATCATCGGTCAGTGTCATCACTGTCATCATCGGTCAGTGTCATCACTGTCATCATTGGTCAGTGTCATCCTGGTGACCTGTCATCTCTGTCATCACTGTCCAGTGTCATCACTGTCTTCACTGGTTAGTGTCATCACTGTCTTCACTGGTCAGTGTCATGGCATTCATCAGTCCAACCAAATGCTTGCCCGGACATCAATGACATCATTGAAATTACGATGTTCATTGATTCGCAATGATGTCTATCATCCCTGTTTACAGTGCATATGCCACGTGTGTTTTGATTACTGCGCAATCATTCCTAAACTCTGTCCACGCGGTCACGTGACTATCGATTTAAAACACTCTCTCGCCGTGAGAGAGACAATAGCTCTATATCACACTGCGCAAGCAACCGCAGAGCACAATTAGGTGGCTGCTCCAAGCACAACATTCAGTTTTCTCTCTGAGTTATCGGAGACATTAGCTAATTTTCATTCCAATTAGTAGTGGCTGAAATGTAAACAAAATGCGCGCGCGGCGTTGCACGACTCTCAAATGATGAGTGAGTTTTAATAATGCATTGTCTAGCGGATTATTACTTGGGGTCTAAAAATAAATATCATCTAAAGCAGTTCTGCCAAGCTTGTCTGGTCTATAAAAACGTTTTTTGAGAAAAATGCGCTCAGTAATGAGAAATAGACACAATAAGAATGCTGCCATTATGAGCATTGCTTGAAGCAATCATGAATCACGCTATTTCAGCTCTATCACACTATAATGAACGTTACTAAAGCAATCACACTATATCAGCCCCAACCAATGCCGTCTGTGGAGAAGCGTAAGATTGAAATAATCAAGGATCAACAGAAGCACATAGACGCGGCTAATCGGAGAGAAAAGCTCAAATTCGCCGACTTTGAGCTCGTCACAACAATCCCTGATCACTTCAAAGTGAAAGGTATCCCAATGCTCCTAAGTTATGGTTTTAGCTGGTCATCAAACGACCCAAGCACATGATACCAAATTCCAGAACTACTACGAAAGAATCTTATAGTCCCATGGTACATAAGACTATTGATTTAGAACTCAATCATCACACCTGCCGGCCATTTCCAGGTTTGGGTGGAAATGAGCCAAAGAGACGGGCGTACTCGAGTCCTGTGTACCGAACACGCGCGGTAAACCAGGACGATCTGACGAGCCCCTATGTGGGAGTGGGAGGGGAGGAAACCAAGTCACTCCCTCTATTTGTAGTGACGTCACAGCGGGGGAATAGTGCCCACACGAGGCCGGGCAACAAACACTCCACAAACACGTGCCAGGTAACACGTCACAAACACGTGCCAGGTAACACCTCACAAACACGTGCCAGGTAACACGTCACAAACACGTGCCAGGTAACACCTCACAAACACGTGCCAAGTAGACGCGGGTGATATTTGGAAAAAAAGGGAATAGAGGGATGAAAACATCGCCCGCTGAACATTATCTTGTCATTCGATATCTCGTTATCTCAGGATTTGGGAGCAGAGAGTGTGACGAGCAGCGAGTTAACGGATGACAGTAACAAGATAGATAACCTGAACACCACCCTCCAATCAGGTGAAAATACTGCAAGCAGCGTGGGAATGACACTGATTTATCCCCGTCATCTGACCCTTGCTCACATCCCTCCCTCTCTCTCAACAGTTGATACGGAAGAAGAGCAACAGGAAATAACCCCTGCTGACGGATTACAACCCAGTGATGAGCATACAGCAGCTGGCACGAAGCCAAGTAGTACGCCAAGAAGAGGAAAGAGGGGCAAGGAGGGGGAGGGGGAGGTGGTGAAATCCCAGGGTGGTGAGGTGATAGAGGACACAGCAGAGAGGAGTGTGGTGTCAGGGGACCATGGTGGTGATGATGTGGTGGTGTCAACAGATGTGGACAACGCACTGGAGGTAAAGTACTTGACCTGGATGAACTCATGCATACACTTCAGGAACATGATAATAAACTCCAATCCGATATTAAGAAACTCTCATTGAAACTCCAATCCGATATCCACTCAGTAATTCACCATCCCTTCACTACAGACGAGTGAGCGGTGTCCCTCATCTCGACAGATTATAATAGACCTGCCCGACGAGAACAAGGAGAAACCGAAGGAGAGTTTCATCAGCTCTGAACTGAGACTGGAGTTGGAGACGCAACGTCTGGACTCAGTGGAGGGGGAGGTGGAAGAGGCGACCATCACCACTTCCACCAGTGAGTACAACCGGGGGCAATGAGGTAGCGGTAACTAGGGGGCAACGTCCCGACAATTACAACCCAGTTTCCAGTGACTATCAGTGGGTCGGTGGGAGTGGAGGGGTATGGGGAGTGGGGAGACGCACAGTCGCACACTTCAGCAGTCAGCACACCCCTCAGTTGATCAGAAGAGTGGTGAGGATATCGGCTCTACTGCAGAGGACGGAAACGGACGTGGACAGCACAGGATTCTCACCTACCCGTCCTTCCTGTCTCTGTCCTCCGCAAACTCTGCCAAGGAGAACAACGCTGCCGATAACTCGGACGAGACCCCCCAACCATTCGTCCCATTTGTGAGTACCATTTCCAGCTGACTCATTGGTCCCTGTAACTTTGGACATCATGTCTATTCTATGGAGTTTAGAACTTCTTGCCATGATTCATGTACCGCAAATCAATGCTGTATAACATATTTCGATTGTCACAGTACAACACAGTGGTAACTGTGTGAAGTGCGTGATGTTGAAATGAAAAAGCAATCTTCACAAAACTTTGATTAATATGAAACCCAAATGTTTACAAATATGTATGCATGCACCTATTCTAATACACGTGGGAAGTAGCCAATGAGGGAACATTCACACAAACTGATCACATCCCAGCCGCATGAACTCTGGAATTGTTGTGTACTAGCATAAAAATAGTAACAACATGTGCTTCAACATCAAAAACAGACACGTGGAACTATTTGCGAATCGGTCGATAGATGTTTCGTGACCCTTCCCCGACAAAATAATTTCCCCAAGTACTTCTTCTTCACAACATTGCCGCTATTGCTCCTTCATAAAACACCCCATCTCCGACACAGACGTCAGGCGGGGAAGATACAGATGAGGAAGACAAGAGGGAAGCACTGGCGGGAGCCAAGAACTTGGTCAGCGATATTGCTAGTCGGTCCAAGAAGGGGAAGAAGAAGAGGAAAGGTATACATGTTACACAATGTGAAACACATGTCATATGTTACGCATATCACGTGTAACGCATATCACATACCTCTTGTAGTATGTTACACATATCTTATCACATGTAGCGTTATTAAATGTACATGTTTTATTTAATGTAAATTATGTTGTCAAATTCAAAAATCAAAGATTGCCGACACTCTGATAATTATGTGCACAGAAGTGGCCAATTCTCGTTTAATTATTATCTCATCAGTTCATTAGGTAATCAAGGCACTCTATTAGATCAGATAATTGGGGGGGGGGCGTGATTTATCCATGATTTCACCTATGGAAAGTCAGCAAAAACAGTCAACATATATCATCGTGACACAAAAACACAAGGAAATATTTTGAATAAATTTTCCTCATCAAGCATTGACATCGATCCTACCGTAGTGGCTTTAGTCAAGCTCTACAGCACGACATTCAGTTAGTGAGGGAATCTTATTAATAAACATACTTATGTTATAATCACTAGGTGTTTAATAGTTTTCCTTTTCAAACTTCGTGTCTCATAGAGATGCACTATACATTCCGAGTATTACACACACTGTGTATCGTATATCACTATTACAGTATCATCATTGTTTGTGCTTGTCAGGGAAAATTTAAATTGTAATTGTTTCAAATTGCGTTGGATTTGCGGTGTGTGAGTGTTTTGCTTTCTCAGCTGTAGTAGATCTCAATTTTACACTTATGTAGTGGGTGTGTGTGTTTTTTGATATGGACTTTTAACCTGTGTTTCTGGATTTCATTTCCAAGAAAAGAATGGCTGGTAAGTGTTTGTTGTGCAATGGTCGATTCGTTGTTGTTTTCTATCAGTCATTGCCCATGGCTAAATCAGACCTGTAAACAGTCACACACATAACAATCCACATTTTCACACTCACTTCACATCTCTCTCCTCTTCTCAGGCAAAGAGGGCAGTGGAGACGCTAAGAAGAAGAATGCAGGACCAGGGGGCAGGAGTGCCAAGACTAAACAACAGAAGACGGGACCTCTCTCCCTGGAAATGGGGCCCACGACCAGTGACGGCGAGTTTAGGGAAAGTGTCCCACCCAAATCACTGGTCGCTATGCACAGGGATACAGTCGAGAGTACCACCTCAATCACCAAAAAGAAGGGAGGCCCCACAGGTTCGTGAAAACATGGTAGATTTGCAGAGTTGAAAATGAATGGTGTACTCTATCAATTGTCGGAGTAAAGAAAAATATTCAAGTTTTGCTCTTCCACCGTATAGGAACACGTAAGAAACGAGGCACGAAGACTAACGATTTGCACGTGGCGTGGGACACTGAGCCGCGCGGGGAAACAGCGACATCTGACACAGAGGATACGTTTACCAAGACTCCGCAAACAATGCTGTTGCTAGACGATGACAACGAGGAACAGGTTATCCATTCATCATTCAAAACACATACTGAACATTACTCATCATAATACAGTGAGACGACACTTGGGTAATCGGTGAGATGGGAGACTTGGAGAGTGTATGATTCGATGTACGATCTATGTTCGGCAATCGGCACAATTAATTCGAACACACATCCACCATTTCCCAGCAGACAGCGGCTCCTCGGCAGAGAAAGCGGCTAGATCGCTCCTACCGACAACAACGCTCCGAACCACCCGCCCAGCCGAGCGAGAAGGGGATCCCGCTGGGTGGCAATGTGCTGGAGATCCAATCCGCACTAGATCAGAGGAGTGTCTCGTTCCTCGACAATGAGGAGGGTGGAGAGGGTGATGAGGAGGTAATGGAACGGACGAGGCAGGAGGAGAGGGAGAGGGAGCAGAGGGCTGTGGAGTTGCTAGAGAGGAGGATAGCGGTGGATGGAGGCAGTCTCAAGCGATTGGGTATGTGTTGTGAATCTCTCCGTCTGATGCAGTATTTATTATCGTATTCCTCAAGAAAATGAGAGATTGTGAAATAGATCTCAGATAGATGGAGCAATTCATGTTCACGTATGTGTTTGTATGAGTATGCGTGTTTTTCCACCAGGGGAGAAAGTGGAGATAATCGAGAAGGAGAACATGGAACAAAAGGACAAGGAAGCAGCTCTCAGACAGCAGGAGATGATGGAGGAGTTAGCTCGGAAAGAGGAGGAGAGGAAAGCGTACGAGGAGGTAAAAATGACTTGTAATGTGGGGAGGTCATGATGACTTGTAATGGGGGGAGGGGGGTGATCACGTGTAATGATGGCAATCAATGACACATTCTAATGATAGGAAGCTACACTGATAATACTGACACCGATACAATCAGCACTGACACCATGATCGATCACACACCAACATCACTCATACCAAACGAAAGACACTCCATAATTAGAGATATGCCAAAATGAATCGCGCCATAAAATACCTAATCATGAGTGGCATTCTAACTAACGCACAACTAACGCGCCCAATTATCGCCCAGGTGATGCGAGCCCAGGAGGCGGAATACGAGGCACACCTGGCGAACATGCTACGGCAGGAGGAGGAACGAAACCGGATTCTCCTAGACACGATGCAGAAGGAGGAAATGCAGCGAGATCTGCGGAGAAAGTTCGCCATGCTCCGACAGAGTCAGAACTTGGAATTGCGCCAACATGTCAGATTGTCGAAACTCAAACAGAAATTTACAATTCCCTTCAGATATTCTTATTTTCCTATTCTTAAGGTGGACTATATGAATTTAGTGACTAACCGAGACACTGCCCCCAAAGCAGACACTAATGGTAAAGGGGGGAAACAGAAGAAATCTAAAAAGGTTTCGATAAAAAGGATCTAGCGATGACAAAAACTTTAGGATAATGGTTCAAAATTGATGAAGAATTTCTCGAAGGCGATGATTATCCGAGTTTAAAGTCATTAAATAACTCCTCAGCTTACCCTTCAGCTTCGCAGGTAGCCATTTCCTCATCTATTCACTGAAATAGTGGAGAGTTCAATAGGAGAAATGACAAGATATGCTAAGTTTAATTGATTGTGTACATTATTGAAATTCTAAAACTTTTTTTCTAACAATGGCATTGATTTACCTATCAAATGGCCTGGATCACGATATCATATCCGCTATCTTTGACATCCTACCTGAACAGTGAATTCGAATAATCAATCACATAAATGGGAATATCGCAAAGAACATGGTTTTATTTTCACCGCATGACCATTCAGCATGAAAAACAAAAGAAAGAGAGAAGGACGCGCGTGCGCGCCACGCTAATATGGGTTTTGCGCGAATGTTATCACAGATTCCTAGTCGCGCGCTACGAATACGCAAACTCATTTGTGGTACTGGGACAAAAGTTACACTGAAAGAAAATTTGCAGCTTTTTCATAGCCGAAGTCCGAAAGGCGAAACTCCGATCAGTAATGAAATAATAAGCGTTAAGTACATTTTTGTTAATACATGGTTAAATTAATAAAAATAAGATAATCAACACTGAAAGTGTTGCAAAATAACTGTATGACAACAACAATTAACAAAAAGTAAATGAACAGCTCAAAGGCAAGATTTTCTCCAGAGTTCGTTAACAAGCATATCACATTGATACCACTTTCCGATGTTGATGACACCATCATTCTTCCTTGGCAACAATTCGGCGCATTACTTCAACAAACTGTTCTGAATTGATGTCTTTAGGTGTCTTCTCCTTGAGCGACTCTGTCATCTTCGTGAAAATAGTCATGTTGTTACGCCAGTGGTGTTCTAGCTTGACACCAGAATCTAGATGTGAATACAGGATTGCCATTTGACGCATTTCTTCTGCGAGCGATTGGGATATGGTGGAATCCCATACACACCTGCCAATCAACGATGTAACCATGGTAACTAAGTTGGTGGTAACAAGGTGTTGATACCATGGTAACGACAATCATTGTAAAAAACAAGAACTCACGTGTATTCTAGGTGCATGGGTACTGGTCGACCATCGTTAGTGTGCATTACACAGAACAGCTGCATCTGTAAAGTGGTGTTACAGCATGAGCTCAGACAGAAACTCTGACTGAATACCCTATTCCCGACTATTGGGCCCGATTCCCCAGCCCCTACTCCCCAGCACACTAACCTCGCTGGTCGGGCTCTGCCCCCTGAATGGGGACACAATCACACCGAGACACGGGTCTATTCTGCCGTCCAGTGACCTCATGTGCTGCTGGTGGACAGCTTGGCACACTATATCGTGTTCAGAGGGACGGGGAGAGCTGGTCGGGTGGGAGTGATACCACCCTATAACTGTCATGTCCTGTGGAGAGTTACCATGGTTACCACCCTATAACTGTCATGTCCTGTGGAAAGTTACCATGGCGACCAGCCAATAAATGTCATGTCCTGTTGAGAGTTACCATGGTTACAACCCTGAGACTGCCATGCCCCTTGGGGAGAAACCATGGTTACCCCCTATAACTGTCATGTCCTGTGGAGGGTTACCATGGTTACCACCCTGAAACTGCAATGCCCCGTCAGGAGTAACCATGGTTACCTGCTGTGCGATAAGTTCTCTGATCTTGTTCTGTAGCACAGAGCACTCAGTCTGATCAGATGGGTTTTTCAGGGAGCAGGGGAAAACACTCTTGACATGGAGAGTTAGTTTCACTGGGTCCCACGTCCCTCCTAGATACCTTGAAATAGAGAATGTAATTTAGTATCAATTAGTTGCTATAGCAACAGTTGCTATGGAAACAAGATCGTCCCCTCACCCGTAGACTTCCTCCTTGCTAAGATGACAATGGTAGTCCATGAGAAGTAGCGAGTTGCTGCTGATAAACACTGTGTACGGTTGTTTCTGTCCGACCCGGCTAAACTTGAGACAGTCTAGTAGAGCTGTCTCAGGGGGTACTGCGTCCTGACACGCTTCCTTCATCACTTCCGGTTCCTTCACCTGGGGGAGGCATGATGGAGAAAATGGAGGGTGAATTTTGTGAGATATCACCAAAAACTGATGAAAAAACACATCACGGAAATGGTGTGGAAAAACGCATGGTACGGAAACAACTATCTCACCCTCACTGCTTTAGCTTGCTCCTCCGCAAGCTGTGCGATAGCAAGCTGTATCATGTTAGCTTGTTGGAACCGGGCCTGCTCTAGCAACAACTCCGTCATCTTATCCTTGCTCCCCGATGCTTTGTGTTCTTGTAGAGCTTTCTCCAGGGCAGCCTGGTTCATCAGCGCGTTCTGGATCATGCTGTGTTCCAGTACAGACTTCTGGAATGCCACAGGGTCGAGTTGTGGTTGTTGTTGTTGTTGATGAGAGGACGATGGCTTCTCTTTAGCCGCCTTGGTCTGTTTTGCCGCCTTCTCCCTCCTCTCCCTCTCCTCCTTCTCTTTGGCAGCGAGTATCTCCTGCTTTATCTTGAGCCTCGCCTCCTCCTGTATCTGTGCCTGCAGAATTGCTTCCTGCTGGGCTGCCAGCATCGCCTGGACCTCTTCGCGCTGTTTCTGTTCCAGGGATTTGCCTTGTTTGATTGCCTCGTTGTGCTGGGCGAGTAACTCCGCCTCGACCAAGCGGCCCGCTAACGCCGCCTCCACTGCCATCTGCTCCTTTAGCGCCTTCTCCAGAGCTAGTTTCTCAATGTCCGATAGTTTGGCAGCGCCATCGCCTAGCAACAGCTGCGCAATGCTGGCAATGTCAACTCCATTAGTAGCACTTGCTGCCTGTTCTAGAATCATCTTCTCAGCTTCACTGATCTGCTGTAGTTTCAACTGTTGTTGTTGCAGTTGCTGATCGAGTTGTTGCTTCTCCCTGGAGTGTTGCTCCATTCCCTTCTGCTCACTATGCTGCTGTTGCTGTTGTTGTTGTTGTTGTTGTTGTTGTTGTTGTTGTTGCTGTTGCTGTAGCAATTTCTCTTGAATCAGCTGCTGCTCTAATTGCTGTGCTAGTAGTTGCTGTTGCTGTTCCAGTATCCGTTGCTGTAGGAGCTGATGTTCATCCAACGGTTCCGATTGCTGCTGCTCTGCCTGTAGCTGTTGCTGTTGCTGTAGCAACTCTTTTTGAAGTTGTTGTTGTAGCAACAGCTCCTTTGCAAGTTGCTCCTGCTCCTGGACAGTCAGTTCCTGCTCCTTTTGTTGCTGCAGCTGTTGTTCAACAATCGGGGATTCTGGTTGCTTAGCAGCCTCCTGAGGTTCAGGAGTGTGACTGTTTGAGGGAGGAGTGGTTGCTGGGGCAACACTGGGTTGCTGGGGAGAAGTTGAGCTGGGCTGATCAGTGGGTTCTGGTGCTGAACTGCCAGCTTCCTGGCCGCTCTGAAATAACATCGATATGTCAGAATTCAGCGGAGCGAGGAAGGACAAAGCTTCATAATTGCATGAGTATGTTGCATAATGCAAAGGTGGTCTTATATTTATCTCGCAAGTGCCTATTGGATTGTAGTTAGGGAGTTGAGACAAATATAATAACAGTATTGGATTGTCTGAGAGCCCTATGATAGCAATCTAATAATACCAAGTCCCGGGAGAATGCGTGACTACTGACCTTGTCCTCTTGCGATATGACGTCATCATCGCTATCAACGTAGTCGTCATCATTGAACTGAAATCAGGGGAATGTGAGATCGTAATACACAGGGCGGATATTGAGAGTTCACGATGAGATTTGCTACACTCACCGCATAACGTGTACCAGGGAAAGTAGTGACTGTGTCTGATTGTGAAGTGAGAATGAGGTGCGGATGAGGCGTGTTTTCGGAAGTTGTCTTCGATTTGACCCGCTTCAACCTTACTGTGTCCATGACCCTTCTGGTCTTCCGATTTCGCAAATCAAGGGAGCTAGAAACTCTCTTGGCCACGGGATTCCGCTGACTTTTCCGTACTGGTTTCGTTCCTTTGTTTTGCAACGATTGTTGAGGGACCTGTGCACCCATCACAGGATTTGGACGAGCTGGTCCCATGGCTTGCACCTTCCCACCGTTTTTCGGGATATTGTTTAAGCGTTGTAACAATGCTCGAATTCTACTAAGGTTAACCGGGGTTGAATTTTGGACATTCGCCCAGCGCTTTGCTGCTGCTGTGCTTGACGGCTGCTTCTTGACTACTGTGTACGGACTGCGCTGCTTGACTATGAGAGGATGAGTGAGGGATTTGTGATGTCGCTGTGCAATGCGGTGTTGTGAAACCTGTGACAGCATGTGTGTGTGGTGTGATGACATGATGTGCTAATAGTGTGAATCACAACACCAGTTACCAACCTCAAATGAAGTGGTAACATGGTGTTGTAACATGGTGTTGTAACATGCATCACACCTACCTGCAATGGTAACGTATCGGAACCATCTGCCTTGGCTTGTTGCATTTCCAGCCACTTGTTCTTGTACCACTCCAGCTTCTTACCATCGTATTTCACTGTAGTCCACCCACACGCACTCTTCTTCTCTGGATTGACTATTCTCTTGCAGTGCGAGGCCCATGCACTCGGAGTGCAGAATACGAGATTGTTGTCCTTCCAGCGGACTTGGCCGTCTTCCAGCAGGTCACCCTCGAATATGTTCCCAACATATTCCATCTTCAACACTCCACTACCTAAATAGAACAGATATATTACTATAACGAACACACGCACCATAACGCAGAGTACAGACACACACACATAGATACAGAAGCAGGCACTAACAAACAGACACAGACACACCGACAGTAGACACACAGACACACACCAACACACACGCACACACACACACACCACATACCCGGTGTAAGGAGACCATCCTTGATCAGGAATGAGAGGTGAAGACTCCGACCCCCCATTTTCTTCTCTGCCTTGCTCACGGTCCCCACTTCTACTTTACTCCCAGGCACACCTTTACCCCGTCCCTTCCCCCGGGACTGAGGGTTGTTCCCCTTCATTGCTTGCTTCTCCAGTGTCTTCCGGAGCAAGTCATCCATATCCATGACTGAGTATAGTTAGGGCTAGTTCAGAAAATGAGGTCAAGAGGTGTCAGAATTTCGGAGTGAATTTTGCTTCACTGAACTAAAGTCAACGAAACCTAATTTGAATGAAACCACAACCTACACAAAAGAACAATAACCACAAAACAGTTTAAAATACTAAGTTCAACAGTTTCATAGCTTGTTCTTAGAAAACTCTGCATACAACATGATGCTCTCAACGGAAGTCTGAGGATGAGTTGAATCAATGATGACCTCCAAATTATCAGATGTAACAACTCCACTAGCTATAGACTGAATTGCCGCAGCGTGACAAACTGCAACCACTTCTGCTCCAGAAAATCCTTCTGTAAGACGAGCACACTTCTCAAAATCGATACCCTCATGTGGAATCCTACTGAACTTCAGTTTGAATATCTCCAGTCGACAATCGAGATCTGGAAGTGGAATATGAACTAGTTTTTCCAATCTGCCTGGTCTGAGAAGTGCCTTGTCGATTCTGTCAGGTCTGTTGGTCGCAGCAACCACAACAACACTGGTCAGTCCCTCCACACCGTCCAACTCAGTGAGCAACTGAGCCAACACTCGGTCATTGACACCACTGCCTCTCTCTGCTCCACGGTGTGTGGCAAGAGCATCGATCTCATCGAAAAACACAATAGCAGGAGCAGCTGCTCGAGCTTTGGCAAAGAGATCACGTATTGCTCGCTCACTCTCTCCCACATACATCGAGAGCAGCTCCGGACCCTTGACTGACAGGAAATTGAGTCCTGATTCGGTTGCAAGAGCTTTAGCCATCATTGTCTTGCAGCACCCTGGAGGTCCATACAGGAGAACACCTTTAGGAGGCGTGATTCCCATCTGTGTATACTTCTGATGATGAATGATAGGCCAACTAATCACTTCAGTGAGGAGCTGTTGGACTTGCTTCAGACCGCCAATGTCCTTCCATCGAACCTCTGGGACCTCTATCTTGATATCATTCATCGAGCAGGGAGGAACTTTAGTGACGGCAGTCAGTAGATGAAGCAGTGTTAGAGGCTCTGTGTCTGCCAGGATCAATGCTTGTCTACACACATTACAAATATCAGCTCCAACATGCCCATTGGATTTGGAGGATAACACCTCAATGTCTTCAGCAGAAACGGAGTCAGAGTACGTCTTGAGGTAGTGCGTGAAAATCTCCAACCTCATCTCAGAGGTCACGGCAGGCATTTGAACTTGGAGAGGGAAATATTTTCTCAGTGCTGGTGGCACGGTCACCGCAGATGCTAAAACAAGGACACTGTCTGGTAACACCCTCAGGAAATTTGACACATTTTCTATTTTGGTGGAATCATCGTCTCTTATTGAATCTAGTCCGTCAAGTAGGATTATTTTACAATGCTCCTCTTTAGAAATTGGCTTACTGAAATCGTGTACAGTTTCACTGATGAATTCATCATTTGACTGTAGCATTGTTTTGCAGAGTAATGTTTTGCCGGAGCCCGAGGGACCTGTTACCACTAGAGTTTTAGGAG
The DNA here is from genome assembly GCA_946803715.1 of Beroe ovata. NCBI lineage: Eukaryota > Metazoa > Ctenophora > Nuda > Beroida > Beroidae > Beroe > Beroe ovata. The sequence continues at coordinate 63,783 of CAMPET010000050.1, read as the reverse complement.
GGCCCATACATCCGAAGCTCTTTGGTGTTCTCAGACAAAAATCCAGAACTTTCTGGACCTTTTGCATGACCTTGTCGGCCCCGATTATGCTTGGTAACTCAAGCATTGGCTCCTTCTCTACGAAGGATGTCGATGTTAGAATCTGATAGTAGTTATCACGGAGTGAAGAGTTGACGAGTTGGAGGGAAATATCGTCAATATCAGCATGGGCTGCCCCATTCTGAGCATTAACCGGATTAGCAGTGGTTATCCTATCAACTGTGATCTTTACTGCTTTGGTAAAGTACGGAACAGATAATTGCTGTCCTCTGAACACCACCTTATTCTGAAGGACAAAGGGAAGATACGATTTATCTAGTTTCCCATCAATCACCACAGTGACCTGTGATGCAGATTTAATCGAATCTATCAATGTCAGATTTACAAGGGCTCTCTCCTGACTAGCATATCCCACATTATCCAACAAGATGGATGGGTCAGGCCAACACTCCAGCACATCAGAGTCGATTCTGACAAAAGACCCTATCTTGATACCAATCTCTCTCATTGTATCTGGGTGTAGATGACAATAAACTGTATCCTTGTAAACCGACATGAGTTTGACGGTAGATTCCCCGATACAGGTTCCTACAGTATCACATTCGTGGTTTGACACTGTTTTTATACCACATGTTTCACATTTAGTCCAACTTGGCTTCACTCTGTTTGATCCCTTGGGCGTCTTTCGAGAGGGCGTGGATTTGGGGCTCTGTTGAACCATACTTCCTTTGAGCACTGAGCATATATTGTCATTATCAGAAACAAAGTAGACCGTAATAATAAAGACTCAGTAAAACATATGATGGCATCACATAATGCGAAATAAAAACAAAGTAAGAGTAAGATTTATAAAGATGAAGTATTGGGTCAAAGACGTGGTGATTGTACTCCAATCACTTCTGAAATTCAATAATAACAGTTCTAAAAACAAAATAATCAAAATCGTTGAACCCAAGTTATCACTCGACTCATTGTGTGAAAACGTCATGAAAAACACTTTCACTGGACACAGGTTCTCGTTTCGATTCAGCCAACTTTCGCTGCTTGGACTCTCTGACAACCTCATTGGTGGTTATCATTGATGACTGACCCTTTTCTTCCCGTTTTCGTTTTATAGCAGTAACCTGCTTATTCTTATCCATTTGCTCAAGATAAAAGTTTGTTTCCTTCTTCACTTGAGCTAGTTCTTGCTGTAGTTTCTTCTTTCGAACAGCTGAATCGTACGCTAGTTTTTCTGTAAGATTTGACCATTTGAACCGAGGCAAATATTTCATAGTCCAGATATCATCGTGATAGTAAGACCCCTTCTTGCCTCCGATGATATTTCCATTCAGTGACTGAACAACAGCTTTTGCTATCCTCTTCTTCTTAAACTCGATCCAACCTTCTGTGAACTTCTTTTTCCCTGGTATTTAGAATGAGATCATGATCAAGTACTGAGATCATGATCAAGTACTGAATTGGGAAGAAACTCATAAAAGTATGGGAATGACCGGGGCATGAACCCAGAACCTCAGAGAAGGAAATAGATAAAATCCATTTTTTGCTGTGATAAAGGTATGTTAAAAATGTTATTTGCTTACCTGAACCACCACCCTTCTTTCTCTTTTTCCTGACTGATGCATCTTCAGGCTGCAGGTAAATTTTACCCACTTCTCCGAATTGTGACATAATATTTCTCATCTTGTTTGGTTTCATATAGGGAGGAACAGAGCTCAGATAAATTATTCCTGGCTTCGATTTTCCCCGTGGTTGAACATCCTCTTCTGACATTTTTCTACTGATTGCTACCTGAGTAAGTAGTATTGAGCTATAGGTACTGCACAAAGTTCAAAGATAGATGAGGGAGTAGGCTAGCACTCACAAAAACAATTTGGCCCATTCTCAATTCATTAAATTCCAAAAACTGTATAATTATAGCATCATTCAACCAAAATTCTACAAAATTCACCATACAGGAATGTTCAACTGGCATATGTCTTGAATAAAGACAAGACACACAAAACTTGTCACCTGTAATTGGACTTAACAAACTGAGGATTAAACTGACTGTTATACTTTTGTCTAACGGCAGTTTTCATCTGATTTTCATGCTTATGACTCTGATCTTTCTTTTGAAATAGATCTTCCACTTTTGCCCTTTCCGCGTTTTCTCTTCTTAGTCTTTCATCTCTCATGGCTTTAAGTTTCTTCTGCTTGGCACCATCATCTGAATCTGAAGATGAACAGCTAGATATTTTTCGTTTCTTCTTTTTATGGTGTTTTCTTGTTTTAACTTTATGCTTTGTTGTCTTCCCTTTTAGCCGTTCTTCTTTCAGCTCCTGCACTTTGTCATGAAAATCTATGTCAACAAAAACTTTTTCAGGAACATCAGGAATTGGAGTTTGGTAGTTGGCAGCTTTTTTGCATTTTATCATTTCTCTGAGAGGGTCAGTCATTTCAAGAGTATCATAATTTGGCTTACGCCTCTCTGAATCAATGAGATCCTCTGGTTTCTTCTGATACCAAGGTTTATCATTTGCCAATTCACTTGAACCTTGCCCTAGTTGCTTAAGGTAACCAACCTTGATCTCCCAATCTTTCTGGCTCTTATGTTTCTCTTCCATAGCTTCACTATTATTGACGGGAACATCTAATCCAGTAAAGAGGTTTATGTGTCCAGTCTGTTTACTACTTCCATCACTCCCAGGATATTTCCTTGCTGACTGGTTCCTCAACAAATTTATTCTTGCCTCACTCTCTGATTGAGCTATTCGTCTTTGCTCATGCTCTTCTTGAATTCTTGCATTCTCTTCATCGCGCTGAACTCTGGCTACATTTTCCTTGGTCCTGACATGCCACTTCTTCTTTGGAAGAATATTCATCCTTGAGTATCTAAGGGAAGACCAGTTAGAGCTCAACTATCAATTACTACTCAGAAGTTACATAGAATTTTAATCATTACTTGAATGACTATTTACTGTAATCAACTACTTGTCGTAATTCATATCTTTCAACCCATGGGAATGAATCTTCTTCCATGCCCTCATTTCTAGCCCTGAAAAACAGTGAAAACATTGAGTAAGCATCACATTGAGCCAATCATCAGGGCTATTCATCAGCTTGCATATTGACGTGGTGTCTTCCTCTGCAACCTATGGTTCTGAACAACCAGAAAAACCAGAAGTGGGGTCAATCTGAGTAAAGGATTATTATTATCATTAAGAAGATGAAGTATATTGGAGCTCAGTAACCTAATTGGAGGGTAATTGAACATTACTGTTGTTACATATATGAGTTGCAATTGAATTTAACCAAATGATACACATTCAAATTATATTTCAAAATCTTTACCCTAACTTGCGCAATTTCCGGTTTCATACCTAGAACTATAGTAAAATAAAATAAATAGAATGATTATGGTATTTAATCAGAGTAATGATATTTAACCATAGTAAATTTGCGCGGCGCGACCGAAAAAGCCAAGCGACCGAAAAAGCCAAGCGCGACCGAAAAAGCCAAGCAATAATAAATATGGTTCAAATGAATTTTATCAATATTTCCAGCTTAAACAGTCAGCATAGTAGCATTTTGAAACTTAATAACACGATTATATTATATTGACGCCACGCTACTGCACGGCGCTCGTGACGTGGCGCGCGCGGCTAACTGTTCAATGACATAAATTTACAACATATGGCTGAGCTTTTAGATATAAGGTTTGTATTTGAACTTATTTAAAGAAAGTTTAAGCAGGGTCAAGGGTAAAGGGTGAATGTAAATTCTGCAGAAGAAATTATGCGAATAGAAAAGAATCATATGATCCGAATGATTCATTGCAATATTTTATATCAATTCTTTTTATATCGATTTATAGTTTATGTGATCTGAATGAATTTGAACCTGTAGCCATTCTTTTCAATTGATAATATTTCTTTGATTGCTTAGCAAACTATTAATGAGTATAAATCCAAATCTTGCTGCGGTTCTGTGACATTTTTCATGCTACAGTTTTCGGTCCTACAGTTAGTATAACAAGTTGTCTATATTTTTCAACATTGAAGCCATCATTCACATTAGGTAAATGATTCAATTCAAAGGGAACTACTTTTTCAACATAACAGTAATACATCAAATTAAGATACCCCCATTTTGAAAAATGGTATAATCTAAGTATGATATAATATACTTAGAAGCTATTGTCATGATGCAAGGAAGAAAGGTGTTGACTTTGAAAATATCTTGTTGTTGGTAGACAGTGGGAACCTGAGATGTATTGTGATAACCTTATATTTTGTATTTAATTGACTAGAATCTAAATCATCTTTATTCCCCCTATTTCATTGTTTAACATGGTGTTGTAGACCTTTGAAGCTTCACTTTGACACAACTTTGCTCCCTTTTTGCACAATAACAAGTGTCATTATAACACACTCAACATATAATAATCGAGTATAAAATGGATATCAGAAAGTCATTATGTTAAGATATCTTCAGGATGTCTTCTCTGTTACCATTTACTCCCCCAATCGTCAAAAGACTGCTTGGATGGAAAAGAGGAAGTGGTGAAGAAGAAGACAAATGGGCAGAAAAAGCTGTCAAGTCATTGGTCAAGAAGCTTAAGAAAACAGGAGGCAAGTAATTGTATAATACATATTACATGTATAATGTATATGACAGAACCATATCTTCTTTACTGAACATCTCTTGGTCACCATGTTCCTTCAGGTCTTGATGAGCTTGAAAAGGCTATCACTTCCCAAGGACCAACACTCTGTGTTAAAATTCCTAGGAGTCTAGATGGTAGACTTCAAGTGTCTCATAGAAAGGTATATGATTAACTGCACACTGAGATCAAAATAGTAGATACCATTTCCTTTGTGAATGAAGAATTGAATGATTATTGTGATTAACAGTAACATGAACCAGGGCCTGCCTCATGTCATCTACTGTCGGCTATGGAGATGGCCTGATCTGCAAAGTCATCATGAACTTCGAGCACTTGACTGCTGTGAATTCGCTTTCCATTTGAAGAGGGATGAAGTGTGTGTCAACCCCTTCCACTATCAACGAATTGAAACCCCAGGTGTGTGTGTGTGTGTGTGTGTGTGTGCGTATATCTGTAGATCGCACGGCTCGGCGCGAGGCACAGGTGTGTGTCGGGGGAGGTGAAGTGTAGTATATAAAAGTGGGGGGGGGGGGGGGGGGGGGGG
>CAMPET010000050.1:27071-45198 GCA_946803715.1 Beroe ovata | reverse complement strand
GGGGGGCCGCGGCCCCCCCCGGAAAAATTGGACATCTGATGAAAATTTTCAAGGACTTCGTCCTTCCATACAGAACTTAACGTCTGGCTTCTGGGGGCTGCGCCCCCAGACCCCTGCTTCTACCTTAAACTGCTTCTACTTTAAATTGAAGGAGCACATTGAATAAAAACGACCTGTGGTACTGGAATACTACTTTCTATTCAATATGATGTCGTTCTATAACAGGGCAGTGCCCCAAGACCCGTTCATTTCCAGTGTAAAAAAGCAATAAATGGAAAATTTTGAAGGATTTCACCTTATCGAACAGAACTTAGCCTCTGGCTTCTGGGGGCTGCGCCCCCAGACCCCTGCTACTGATTAAAGATGATACTCTGCTTTTGTTCGGATATCTTATATCGGGGCACTGCCCTGAAACCACTACATTTCCATTGCTACGACAAACAATAAAAAATAAAAGCCATGAACTCTACAATTCAAATGAATACCTATCTAACGGCTCAGATCATCGCATTTTCTTCAGTTCCTAACTCTTGCATAACTTTTTTGCTCCTCTTTTTTTTTGTTACTGTGATATTTTCTTTAATACCAGATTTCGTCTACAACACTCTATTTCTGAAAAATTTTCCGGGGGGCTTCGCCCCCCTAACCCCCCGACCAGGGGCGTTGCCCCTGGACCCCAATGGGGGCTGAGCCCCCATACCCCTGCCGCAGCTTGCTCGCTTCGCTCGCTGCGCAAACTCGACTCGCTTCGCTCGTCGAGGCCCCCCCCCGGAAAAAATGTCTGGCTACGTGCCTGATATGTCATTGTCAATGATATTTGCAATTTTTCTCTTTTGACTCTGATTTCCCCAGGGCCCCTTCAAAGGTATAGAGCCCCTTTTCACAGAGACTATTATCGAGACGCAGGGTCAGAGGATAATTAAACATGTGGTTAGACAGGGCAGTGGTCCACTGATACCTGACAGGGCCCTCGTTAAAAGTAAGCATCAGAATTAACCTGCCTCATTGCTGTTTACGACCAGGTCATAACTGCTTCTCCCCCCCTCCCTCAGTTCACTACTCCAGTTATGTGGAGGGTCACGATGAAACCATAGACTCTACCAGGCTGCGTGGCAGACCTCACAACTTCATACTTGGTGATGGAGTGAATATTCCCGCTATCGACATGGCTGTTGCAACAATGAAGAAGAATGAAAAGTCTCGCTTTCTTGCGGATCACGAATTCTGTTACGGTAAAATGGGCGTGCCTCCGAGGATTCCAATGAAAGCGAGACGTGAGTTATCTCAACTTGTTGCAGATATTCTTCCATGCTGTCACGTTCGTACTGTCAAAATGTCAAATTTATCCGACCCGCACCAAATACAGTGTTTTCCAACCTACAGTTTTGTTCGATATTGAGGTATTGATGTACATTGACGACAACAAGATTAACGAGTACGACGCACTGTCACCGGATGACAGGAAAGATATATCGCTAAACGACACTCTCAAATTAGCTGCGATCTGTAGGGAGGTATGAACTATACTGTTGTGACTCCTATATAATTGGCAGGACAGTTGCAATTCGTAGTACGCCATGATGAGAATCCCCATTAAAACTATAACTTGACCACCTATTATAGTCAACGTACTATTGAGGAGGGGTCAAATCTGAAATGTTTTAATCACGTGACAACGTTTCTCAATTTTCATTGGTCCTTCGCTGTGATCCGTCCCCAATAATAGAATTTCCTAATTCCTATAGAGTGGTATTCTTTGGGAGGTGTCCCAAATGAATTTGATCACGTTACAGCGAACGACCATTGACAACACAGATACAACCAATAACAAGAATTGTGCTTGCGACCCCGTTAAGTAAGCACTTTATTTCCCTCCCAGTCCCCTACCAGGAAGGCAGCAGCGAAAGGAGTACTGAAATATCGCGTAAGATTCGAGATGGCGGTTGCGCGGCGCAGTCACGTGACCACTCACACGTGCGTACGAAAGATTCCGATTGCGCGCGGTTGAATTCAGTCGTTTGTTTCACGAATTTGTTTCGTTCTCCAATGCCTTTTTGTAAAACAAAAAGTGATTGGGGAGGGAAAAATACAGAAACGCTGTCACGTGATCAAAAACATTTGGAACCCCTCCCCAANGTAGTATAGACGCCACACTACCTGAAATCTGTACCCCTCACAGACCATACTTCATATACAGCATAGTCACGTAGTATAGACGCCACACTCCCTGAAATCTGTACCCCCTCACAGAAACTGCTGTCCTCTCTGAAGGAAATGTCTGCCCTTGTATCGGATGTGACACATTACGTGACTCTGGATCTAATTACCAATGTCAGGAAGCGAGTCATGCTCCAATCCACACTATCTCAGTCTAAAGACTCTACTGAACAACTGGTCTTGTCCCTATTCTCTGAGGAAGACAGTTCTGCTGTCATTGACTTCATAAAGAACGAGGTGAGCTCTCATTGGATGATTCAAATCACGTGATTCGGAAATTGTTGTCATGGTAACACATGTCTTTTTCCATCGCAGAGCAAGGCATTCGAGAAGTCTGTCCGTTTTTCCGATCTGCGAGAGAAGCTGCTCGGCGTGTTGCAAGGTGTCACATCAGATGATGTCACCATGACAACTGTGGATGACGAGGACTCAGAGACACCGACGGAGTGCAAGCCTCCTCGCGATGCGTTCTACTGCTCCTTCCTGGACGATGCGATCAAACAAGATCTGTTGACAACCACGGAAACTGCTGAGAGTATGAGGGGAGACTCAGCCACAAGTGTTTTGTCAGTGTCACAGGTGGTACGCGCTAATCAGCTAATGATACTCTACCTCAACATGGTTAACACGTGCAGGTGAGCCGCGCATCACTTACAGGTAGGTTCTTGAGAGATGGAACACTACATCACCATGAAAACACTGCATCACCATGACGCGACCACTCTATTATCATGACACCACCACTCTATCGCCATGACAACCCCACAGGTTGTCCCTATTTCCCCGTGAGTGTAGAGAGCTGGTGAACCTCATGGTACAGAAGCCAAGCGCTGGCAAGGAGGGGGATCTCTTCATCAGACTGTCCCTGTCTCTATTCATGTCATGCTACTCTCTCAACTCTACCATTGAGGTACCTTATTGCAGAGAGTAAGGGTGGTCGACTTAGATCGATTATCTTACTACTTATAATTCGTCCTCATATATATATATATATATGTATGTCTGTCCGGTTTTCCTTATATACTACGGGTCTCGAGATCTGACACCACTCGGTACCCAATCAAGCATGCTAATTGGAATGCCCATGACGCTTGACACCACTCGAAAACGGGGAGCATGTAGAACACCACACGTCTGACATTACTTGAGAATGGACAGCATTTCGACATCACAAAGGAAGATTGGAGACGGGAATTCTGGATTACTATCAACACTTAAACTTAAGATACTTAAACTTAAGATACGACAAATCATTGCACTAAGATTCAAGATTGTATTGTAACGTTGAAAATAGGATAGCCCTATCAGAATAACAGAGGCCGGAGGCCGCGGGTCCTGCTAGTACAAATAATATGAGTAACGAGTTACAAATTTACTTGTAAGTGCTCATTTCTAAACCCTTTCAAGATGTCGGTTACTTATAATAATTGTAATTGAATGTAATTGTTCAGATCGGTGCCAAGCTGAGAAAGTGGTTGATGANCTCACACACACACTCCTATTCCCCACCAGGTCACGCTGCCACAGTCCAAACTCTCTGGTCCCAACTCCAATCAGAAGAACAGATAGTAGCCGCCCTTGCTAACGTGCCCGTCACACCCCGCCTATCTAGCCACGTGACAGGGTACCTCCCCGTTCACTGTCTATCACAGCTCATCAACTCCCGTCTTCCCTCCTGCCCACCCAACTTGTTCACATGGCTGCCCGAGCAGCTGCTAGACACTGCGGAGCCAGTGCACCCTGTACTCTGTGAGTTAGTCAGTGGAGCTGTCAACTACCTCACCTCTACCAAGGGTAAGTCAGGATGTCCAATTCTGTACCTACCTATTCCAAAACTCCAATGATATGTCCCAACAGACCAATTAATTCCAAATTTCCCAACTCTCCCCAGGTCGCGGAATGGAGGGGATCACCGAATCCTCCCTCTCCTCCCTCCTCGCTCCCTCCAACCCCATGTCATGCCGTGTCCTCGCGTTCTACTACCTACTCCTACACCGGCGTGCCGTATCCGAACTCCGGCAGAAAGCCGACTCCCTCCCCCTCCCCACTGAGTACTCCGTCTCGCTTCTTGGGGATGACAGCGCCAAGACACTACTCCTACACACGCGGAATAATAAACATCTTTACTCGCCGGTTTACCCCACTTTCCTTAAACTCCTAGTTGCTCAATTCCCATTCCTCTGCGACCCGCAAGCATTGCTTGCAGAGGATGAAGCTAAGGCTCACGTATCAAAGTTGAGCAAGAACTCGAAGGAGTTTAGCGTAGTTGACTATATGACGGGCATGCTGTACTCGCTTGAGCAAGGCGACGAGTGTAAGAGCTACTACATGATCAGTAAGATGCTGAAGCGCCACCATGAGACCATTCCTAGTGAGATTGTGGCGGCGTGTGTGCCGCATGTTGTGAAACTCGGCTTCAGATTACAGTGTAGTTTTGTGAAGTTGTGGGAAATGAGTGCGGCGCTTAATCCACAACAAACTTGGATCAACACTGCGCGAGTGTTGATCAGCCAGGATTTGACAGAAGATGATATCTGGATAGATCCACTACATCTGTTCCAGATTCCCCGTGACGTCACACGGACCACTATTGGAGTCACAGTTCTGCTGCACATGTTACGCGGGTATCTGTCTCTGTGTTCAGCTAGACTAGCTGAAACTGACACGCCCAACTCGGGCAAAGCTAAAGATCATGAGGAGAAGAAAGGGCTGTTCGTCACACTTCAGAATTCCGCTATTGTTCAGGTTTTACTCGATCTCACGGATAGGGGAGATCATGTGACTAGGGGTCACGTGACCCCAGCTATCGAATCAGATCACCTGTACGAAAACAGTGCTCTGGTGTACAACTTCCTACACGATTTCTTCATCAATAACGACGGACTGAGCAAGCTGGTGTGTTGGCAGACCTTCTCATTCAGTCAAGTCGAGGGCGTGGTCAATGGCGTACCCTCGCTACACGTGGCGTGCAAGTTCACCACGACCATGTTTAACCAGCCCCAGATACAGAAACAGTTGTTTGGCGTGTGTTTGTTATCACATCTGGCTGTGCAGTATCCTGTGCAGCAGACATTGCAAGCGTGTAACGAGATGTTGGCATGGGCCAATGCACAAAGCGGACTCATGGCTACACTCTGGACACTGTTGTCATTGGAGAGCTTGCTGAGAATTGTCAACGCTTTCCCTCCACTAGGTTTGTTCTGATACCCTCTATCATTGTTGACAATAATAGCTAATAACTATATTCATAATTTGTTATTTTCAGCCGATCCCATTATCCGGATATTATTGGCACACCGGAAAGCACTGTCAACTTTCAGCGCTAAAACTATCCGAGAGAAACTCAAGGTTGGTGATATATCATGGTTTATAAGTGTCAGTTCGCTCAATTTACAGTGAAAAAGAATTACTAAGTTGAAAATTCTCATCCGCAGATGTATTCAGATTGCAGTTCATCCGATAACAGAACACCCCAACAAATGATAGAATCAGCTTTCCAAACTCTGATAACTGACGTTCTTGTCCGTATGAAGGGAACATAACAAATTGATTGCCAAAAGTCACAACTTTTGACTTGATATCAATATATACTGGCAAATTATCTAGTTTTGTTTTTGTGTCATATTTGGGGCAGTCTCAGTCTATATCGTCAGATTGCGTGACGCGCGTTGACATTTCTGTTGGTAGTACGCTGTTGTATAAAGTAGTCGCACGCGCGTTTATGTCAAAGATTCTGTAGATTTGTGTCTTGCATTTTACTGAATATTTCTGAAATCGTAACCATTTCAACAATTTTAGTAGAATGGTAATTCTGAAACCGCTTGCTCTACAGAAAGCTCTGGATCAGGCAAACACTGGGGGTGTTTACGCATGTCTGTTACTCAATCACTCTGGCAGCCCCATAGCTCAGGCAATTCTCACTCATGAACACCCTACTGCTTCCATCGCCGGACATATCTGGAAGGTATGATATCGACTTTGCAGTTATTGGCGTTTGTGTTTATGTTTTTCGTTTGTCGCTCTCTATCTATGCAGATAGTGGACTCACTACTCACTACTCACACGGCTTACTTGTGTCTCTATGTGACTCTGTGTGAATGAATGACTCACATGACTTCAATTTCAGTTGATACTGACATCGGGTGATAGTATAAGGGGTGGTAACTTGCAAACACTGATGATTGAATGCGACAAAGGGAAGGTAAGTGCACACATCTCACTTCCATCATTCTTATATACGCTTCCGAAAATGACTTTCCCGCCAGCTTACCCCTGGTTATCAGTAATCGCATAAACCCCTTTTTACCATAATTTACCCCTTCTTAACCCCCTTCGCAAGGTTGTAGTTGGAGGTGTTGCAGACTACATCCTGTGCCTATACGCTAAATCAGACGTGCAATCCGGCTTGTTAACTATGAAGTTTGATGCGCTCAGGGACTATGTGTTGCCAGCACTTCAAGCAATAGCTGAATGAAATCTAACATTGATTCTTGATTGTTACCGTAAGTTGATGATTAATTTTAATCTGCAATGATTGACCATTAATTAAGGATGTATGACGTATGTCGATACTGTAATGGGGTAGATCAAACAATTTGAATTTGTAAATAATTGATAAAAAGTGTTATATTCGTATCATCATAACTCTGTTTTTAAAAATAAAGTATATGTAAACAAACGTCTAATATAAAGGAGCTTAAAATTAAAAAAATATTATATTCGTTATCATGTCCATTGTCCAACGTCCATATCTAATTGATACCAGTCACAATAGTCGGTATTATCGCCATTCCCGGCTATCGGTAGCATCAGCTGTTTTTCTCGGTCCTAATTTCCTCCACCGTCTTTTCAGATCACTCTTCTGATCCTTTTCTTGTTGCTTGTGTGTGAATGTTGCTGTTGGTTGCTATTATATGGTTGCTATGGAGCGTTGCTAAGGAGGAGGTGACATGCAATCACTTTCCGTCCGCAGCTCATCAGTATCGCTCATCACATGAGAGTTTATGTCCTGAGACGAGTACATGGGACTGGGTGACCGCGTCGAGAGGGACGCTCCCCCCTTGTGGGGCGTGGTTCTCTTGGCGGCGAACACCGGCTCCCCCGCTCCACCGTTCACATGGCTCGTCATGCGCTCCAGGGTACGGTCGAACAGGTCGGCGTAGTTGAGCTGCGGGTTGGAACCCCCATTTGACGGGTGACCGTTTGTCGGTGGGAGACGCGGTTTGCCATGATGTCGCGGACGATGTTTGTGTACTGATCGGGGCATACTCTTCGCTTTGGAGTTGTCGCTATCCCCTGCGTAGCTGTGTGCGAGGGATCTGTGGTACGGATGTACAGAGTTGTACATAATCTCGGGGGAGTAATCGTGGGGGAGGATGATCGGCTTCATCAGAGTGTCTTTGAAACTGGGCGGATGATCGATGTTGTTTGTTGCTGGATACCCGTTAAGGATATACTCTTTATTCTGCGAAAATGGAGTAATCAAATAGTAATTTCAATGAGTGAGATCATACTTCTTATCAATGTATGGAGCAATTCATAACGCCCCCCCTCTATCTCAACATACCGGTATCATGGGCTTGACCTCAGGCTGGACGACCGATGTTTTACTGCCCGTGTTGGGTCGTGTCCCCTGTCCTCCCATATCGTACGGCAAGTACTGGAACGACATGTCGTCCGATTTGATTGTTTTGGACGCTCCGTCGTACTCCACAGCTGACGTCACACCAGTTTTAGACCCGTGCGAACTACTGTGTTTTGATTTGGGAGTCGCGCATTTTGATCCTTTACTGTCAGCTAGGATCTGATATTCGGGTTTCTTCCAGATGTAGATCAATCTGTACTTGAGTGCGTCTATGAATGTCTGAGGGGGTGAAGAGGGATTTCATGGAGTTCGATAAGTATAAATCGGGTCAGGTGTTGTGTTATGTGCGGTAATAGTTTTATGAAGAGAAATTGAGTTCGGTGTTCAGTTGCAATCTTACCGTCTTAAATCTGTTGACATCCATAATACTCTCGTATAGGATCTCCCCAATAAGAATTACAGCGGACACCGCTATAACCACAAAGAAGGTGTAACACAGCCCGTATATGTTAGCCAGGTTCAGCGAGGATGATTTCGTTGTCTTGCTTTTTGCTGTGCAGTCTCCCTTACTCCACTTTTTCCACAGAGCATCCAGTTCATTGCGACCACTCAGGTTTAGCAGGGCGGAGTTGAATGTTTCCAGGTAGGGTGATTGTGGCGGGAAACCGAATGCGTATCTGTAATTATGCGAGATCTATGTAAATTCGTCAATGAAGTTTTCACTTTGGCAATGTGACAATTCATAATTATTTAGTGAAACTATTCTCTTCAGGTAATTGATAAGTAACTGTTGTCCTGTTTGTTAGGTTGATTACTTACCCGAAGGAAAATAGTTGCTCTCCAACAATCTGAAGGTCACATGGTTGCTTGTTTGCTTCGAAAGCAACAATCGCGCCACCGTAAAAGAAAATGTAGTCCGTCTCTCGGGCTCTCCTGAAACCCTCGTCCACGGTGTTTACTGTTTCCTGTGATTATGTATGTATTCACAGAATTAATTCACTGAAATAACCAATTCTAACTATTCTCAGCATGGCGTAGGATAATCATGGTACACAGGAGAAGTTAAGATGATAGAGACAGGACGATGGAAGGAGAGGAAGAAGTCAGGAGGGGAGAAGTGAGGTAAGTGTTGCATGACAGTTACATGAACATTGTAGGTGTTGATTATTCTCACCATTCGTGCGTACACTTCTTGCAAGTCTGGGGACTTGGCAGCCTCCAGGAGAATCTGAGCATTGGTCCCATTCACCGTGCCCCACTTCACCTTGTTCTGACTGATAAGATCTGATATGGAGTTGATACCTATCTGCATACGGGTCACGGTCAGGAAGGCAGCCAGGTTGGCCGTGTACATGGCTGTCACGATGAGTATCATGAACCACCACATGGCGAGAATGACCCTGCCGGACATGTTCCGTGGCACTCCCTCTACGGGTCCGATACTGAAGAGACACGCCGCTATCATCCACAGGGAATTCCCCACGTTCATGAGCTCTGAAATGCCATCATTTAGCCGCTATCCCTGACTAGCAACAGTAATCTCTATACCTGCTCTATAATAGTCACGTACCCTCGTTATTTTCACTCGGATCACACAATCTCGTCTCAAACAAGCACTCGTCCTCGTCCTCACTGCCGGATGCCTCTTTGTTACAGCGGAACGCCTCGCAGTTCTTGCACGAGCACCGCAGAGCGGCGTGCATCCTCCGACCGTAGAACCCGAAGGGAGACATGTGATCGTAAAGCCAAATTAGGAGTACCATGAGCATGGCAAAGGCTAGGATTGCGTACCTGAAACATGCGCGGCATTAGTGGAAAGTCGCATGCATACTTCATAGTTTACACCTCACACCAAACATGTTGTAAGTTATTTCAAGTTTTAACAGTTCAAATACAAGCTTAGTCGAGAGCATTGAGCCGGATTTTCAACCCGGAATCACACGTGTCACGTGTCACGTGTCAGCTATAATCACGTGTCACGTGTGGGGTTTAACAAGGTGATGGAATTTGTGATTCCATCAGCGATGATATCTGCATTAAATTGGGTAAATACTGCGTACAGTCTGTTGTACGCTGTGAGGCATCCCGATAATGTACTGTCTCACACCTAACCCGATGTGCACATGAATGTTGGTTTGGGAGTTGTTGAAAACATACATACATACGAGCATGTATTTTCCTAGGATCAGGCTAAGAGGGAATGTTTTCGGATAGGCAAAGTTTAAGAAATCATTGTAAAGTTGTGGTGGGCATATGAATGGGGTAGGTGGGATGTGGTTTGCACACGTGTGATCCACCACTCACCACAAGTCAATGTCAAATGGCTTGGTCCAGAAGAAGGGATCACTCTTCGTTTCCTTTATCCGTGACGTCATGACAAGCCCAGTGTTGATGAACGGCATGGAAAAGTCGATAGCACTCTCCCTCGCCCTATTCATGGCAAAGTTCACTGCGCCGATGTCGATTTTCTGTGTGGGATTGGGAGAGTCAATTATAGCAGCTATGCACCACGATGCATTATGCAAGATAATTCATTGTTTCCTGTCTCCCTCTCAACCGACTCTGCAGAGACTCCTTCCTAAATCCCTCCTCAGTTTCGACACTCTTCAGTCAATGAACACTACTCTTTATACTCAGTTGTCCACTGACTCAATCAGAACCATTGACTCCGATAACCTAGCCCCCATAACTTATCCTCACTTGCTCACACTGCTCACTTGTTAACTGCTCACTGCTCACTTACTGACACTGCTCACTTGCTGACACTGCTCACTTGCTAACTGCTCACTTCCTCACTGCTCACTTGCTGACTCTGCTCACTGCTCACTTGCTCATTGCTCACTTGCTCACCGACTCTACCACTCACCCCATCTAGAAGCATCTTTATCAGTCCGTTCCACGTTCCGTTAGGTTCAGGTGTCCCGAACTTGTTGTCCTCCGAGAGCACGTACTCGTAGTCGAACTCCAGCAGTTCAGCCAGGAGGTCCACTAGTTCTGGGGAGAGAGAGAGATGAGTGCGTGTGTCACACGTGTAATACTGATCATATGAACAACTCTATGGGTGAGTGGTGACCAGTTGAAAAAGTGGGGGGATGAGTGAGTCACACTGATTAGTTGCTCTGTTCACTGTGTCCATTGATCACGGGTTGTGGGCGGTGACCAGTGGTGTGAGATAGTGAGGTGTGCCGTGTGAGTGGGGTAAGATTCAAGCGAATAGTTATGCCGCTGCTCTGTGACTATCACTACTACTAGTTCAGTAGTTGTTCCGTGGGATGAATATTTTGCAATACCAACCTATACAGAGGCCAGTGAAACACTTCCTGGTGTACACGCCTGAATTCGTACACTCCGTGTCAATGTTTATAAAAGGAGGTTCCTGAAATACACACAGTGAGATTTGTCTGTAGATCTGAGATAGTGACGAGCGAATTGTTAAACGTAGCTTCGCGATCACGCATACATTATTCTGGATAGAGCGAATTTAATTATCCGCCATTTCTTAGTGTTATTTCTCTAGTCCGAACCAGATATAAGTGAGCATAATTATGCGTATTGCCCAGACAATGATTATTTCGAGTCAATGTTTGATCAGACTGTCACAGCCACTAATTTCCATCCCAGCCACTGGCTAATCAGGTCGACTGTGGTTTGATAATTCGACATTGAGTTAATTCTGGAAGATCATCATTGCTCTCTGATCACAATAATTGTTTTGACTATTCGGTTTGACCGTGACTCCGCATAATGCTTATTGTGACGAGAGAAAGTTTTCAGCCTTCCTTCTAGATATAAGTTATTATGCTCCTACTAACCCTTATATCCACAAGGCAGTTTTGGGGTTCATTCTCAATCGAATGTAAAGCACGTGTGTATCATGTGATTAGACGTTAGAAACCATGCTAACTAACTTCGTAACTTCGAAGTTATCATACCCACGTCATACCCAAGTTTCATACCCAAGTTTCTTACCCACGTGTTCCATACCCGCACGTGTTCCCGCACGTGTTCCATACCCGCACGTGTCTGGCATACCTGAGTAATACCGAGTCTGAGAGTCATTCCCTTCAGGCTCTTGACAGTGCTGGAGGGAACGTCATCGTCCTCCCCATTCCACAGGATGGTGGTGTTCGGTGTCATGCTCAGCCCGATATTCTCCTTCCACTCTCCCACCTGGCGTCAATGAGGTGGTGTCAAGAGAGACAGGGAGAGGGGGGTGTCAAGAGGGGGAGAGATAGAGAGGGGGTGTTAAGAGGGGGGGGGAGAGAGAGGGAGGGGGTGTTAAGAGGGGGAGTGAGAGGTGTCAAGAAGGGAGAGAGGGTTGTTGAGAGGGAGAGAGGGCGTTTGCAAACAGTATTTAGGTCTAACAATTCCATAAGTTTCTGATAACTCAATTGTTTATGTTGATTTATCATTACGTTTGCATACTATCCGGTCAGTACATTATGAATCATTAGTTGCATTTGTAAGCTAATCATATCAGTTGTAAGTCTGTCTAGTCAACGACTCAAGAGAATGAAGAAGAGCCACATGATACTCAATTACATAGTATCTCTTGTCTGTCATACACAGTTTGTTTATCGACTTTTGTGTATGACAAACAAGAGATGGTGTGAGATGAGAAACTTTGGTAAAATATTTTTGAGAAAAATCTTTTCGAGAAAGAGTACCAAACTATAGCTGTGGTTAATGGTTCAAACCTTGACAATGTTTCTCTTCCTGAAATTCACCAAATCGTATGTTTTCTTGATCGGACCACCCTCGCTATCGAATGAAATCTTGCCAGTTAGACCGTCGTAGTCCTTCACCTAGGATTATACTCCAGGTTAGACCAACAAGTACTCTCTTAGGCGTCGTTGCTTCAGCGATGAGTGCATCTATTCGGGAGCTCAATCATTTCAATGCCCATATATATCACTTACCCTCAGTATGTATCGTAGCAAAGTTTCCCCAGATTTGTAATCCTTCACGGGATCGGACCAGAAGTCCACATCCGGTGTTTTGAAGGGCTGGTTGTCATCGTAGATCATCGTTTGTAACGCGTGGGCAATCACGTACACACTGTCATAGACCAAACTTGCGCGGCTCTGTGGTAAGAGACGTGTGTTATCATGCGCGCACGCGCGGATCAGGAGTTTTCCACTATTCCAAGCTCTCTATGAAATGTTCAGCATTATTCTCATAGCAGCTCATTGGTAGATCTCTAGTTTTTGCTCTGTATTCCCTCATAACTAACCTGAAGAGTTAAATTCTTTGAATCCGCCCATGATCCATCTCCACTAACTGAAATTAGTCATTTGTTGGGAATCCTTTGCAATGCAGTTGAATATTATATTCGGTTTTCATCATGATTTTGGTAATCCAATTTTTGTTGGTATTTAGTGGCATGCTTTGACTGCTACCCAACAATTTATAGTGGCATCATGAGATAGCTATTAATAGCGGCAAATATCAGCTGGCCTCTATTCGTCCAAGTAGCATGATCAGTGTAGTTGGAAATTGACTTTACGCAGAACAAACACACACAAGGAGAGAATATTTATGAAGGAGCAGTTCAGCGGAAGTGCTCCTTCATAAATATCATCTCCTCCTTCTCACCTCCATCCACATCAACATGGAAATCCTCCATGAGTTTCCTCCTCTTGTCAGCACAACACATGGACGTCATGAACCCGACCACTCCTTGCACATACCGGTCAAATTGTCCGGTCGTGCTGTTCAGCATGTTAGACTGAGGGGAGGCAGATGTTGCTAAATGTGCTATTTCACATCACGCTACTTCACCAAGTGAAACAATGAACTTGAGATGATGAGAAAAACTCGCCACTCCAATGATCGGAATTGTGCAGTAGGAACACTTACCACCGTCAACTTACCGCATCCTTGACAGTCCCGTCAGTCACTATCCAGCCGTAATCTGGTCCCACCATTCCCATCTCATCTGCAATCTCGAGAATTTTCCTGGCATAGCCGCTGTGCACATTCATTATGATGATTCGAGCTGCACTATTCTTTAGGTTCAGCATCTGAGTCCTGTGGTAGGTCGTGTTGGAGGGGAGAAGGGTTTTTCAGTGAGATGGGAATTCAGGATGGGTTATTATTATGGTTATTATTATCATTATGGATGGGTTGCTATTGGTTACGCACCGTCACGCGCGAATAACGCGATGCCATTGGCTCAACGTGCGTGTCATGTAACGCGCGTGAGTTCAAACTTACGTCACATCAATACTATCCAGGTCATTGGTTAGAGGGACCATCTCATTAGCCACTATTTTAATCTTCCTCTCGAATGAGTATTTCTGGAAAGTTGACAGCCCGTTGATACCTGTGTTTAGACAAAATGGTCATTTAACACAACTAAAGGCTGAAGAGTTGCGTTAATTTGACAGAGTAGAATGTGTCGCTATTATAATCTGTGTACATCACGCACAGCGATTGTTGCTTAGCAACAATGACAGCAGCAATATGCAGGGATTCAAGTTCACTGTGTGATAGAAACACCCAATTAGCACACCCACTAATTAGCTGACTAATTAGCTGACTATAATTACCGTAGCTGTCCATGCTGCTGATAAGGGCGACTCTGTTCCATCCCATGTGACGGACAAGGTCCAGCAGTGCCTTGCTCTGATACTCGTCTAGAGGTTGCATGTGGAGGAGGTATTCCGACCAGTTGGGGTTCCTCAGGAACGGGTCTGTGGGAGAGATCTCATGTCAATTGGGAGATTTGATAGACATTAGCTGAAAATCGAATGCTGTCATTGATTGAAGGAAATGTAAGTTGATAGTAGGGATAATAGTGGTAGAAGTTCACTGCCTACACAATTGCAAAGTTCATAGTGTTGAAAGAGTCGCAACGTGTCAAAAAGTTTTCATCATCAGGTCGTTAATAATAAACTGGAAATTTTCACAGTCAATGTTTTCACAGCTTTCACAGGCTTCCCATCCCCTGTTCTATGGTTTCACACTCTCTCTACAATCATTGCTCTTATACTTGTTGGAGCAACAATTCTCTGCTCCCAGAGAATTGGAGCAACAATTCTCTGCTCCCACCTGTGGATGTTGGTGTGATCATGGGCACGGTCATCTCACTGAGGATGTACGATGCCAGCTGGGAGTGGGATGATCTGAACGGTCCAACTACTGCTGCCACTCTCTGATTCACCAAGTTGAACACTGTAACAGGAGGGTGGGGGGTGTAATATCGCATGAACATATTACACCCTGACACAGGACTGGAATAGTCCTCACAACATTTCTTGGCAGGGCACGCGCAAATAGGTTTAGTTTTTTAGTATAATGGAGGAAACATGCACCATAATTGGGCTTACAATTATAGCTTGATTTGAATCTACGTTCTCATTGGGCAATCAGTGTCACATATCCTCACCGTTTCTGACAATGTTACTGGGCGTGTCCTCTATGGATCCCAGATCAGCGACAACTGGGTTGAGTGTGGTCTGTGATAGTAGGGACCCGTCCTCATTTATCTGATCTATGGCGTATAGGAATGCTGTTTGTTCGTCCTTGAGATCTGTGTGTGATAACAAGCCTGCGGGAGAGGGAGAAGTGAAGCGATTGTCTGGTGTGGTGCAGTAACTGAGACCCCAACTAGTCGTGACGCCTCGCGTAACTTGTCCTAACTAGTCGTGGTACTCGGAAGCAGTTATAGTGAGTGGTACAATTGAGGTGAGGGAATATTGGGGTTCTCCACTCTTGATTTGACGTGATGATTGAGTTGAAGTGATCAATGATGATTGATGAAGAAACTGTATCTAGATTACAGTAGCTAGTGATAAGTTTGATAACTGATTATGTGGTTACTAACCTATGTTAATTTCCGGAGGGTGGATTTGTGTAGTTAGGAACGGGAGACAGAGTAGAACACAGAGATGAGCATTCATAGCTTCGTGTGGAATCATACTGTGGGAATGTGTTAGTTACAAACACTGCCAGCAAACACACAAACAATCACTCACTAACACTATCATCAACCTCAATAACAAGTAACACTATTTTCACACAATATACTGCACAGGGAAGCCACTATCCCTCACACTACAGAGTACAGGCCATATATCACATGGTGTGATAGCGTTTTCCTAGCGATCAAAGACTTCACGCCATGTTCATTGCAATATAGTGATGAGTGATGTCTACTACTGCATGTCGTCCGGCTTGGGGGTAAATAAGGTGAAAACTAGGTGGTAGTGAACAGTGGCATTCATCACATATTGCTCATTTCCTTATTTGGTAACAGTGATGACCATATATGGGATGATTCATCGTAAAAAAACACTAAACACTGTCTGATATAGTAGGAATGAAAGGGAGAGAGTTTTTGCCCCCAAGCAACAAGATAGACAGCATGGGAGTGCGTATTCTCAGCAAGATCCATGTTTTTCTCAGTGCTGTCTCTGTGTCTATTACCTTATTATTACCAACGAGACCCAAGGGAAATTCCAGTGTGATGATTGACAGTGTGTGTGATTGACAGTGTGTGTGCATGCAGCCGAGAGGATAGCAACAATCTTTCAACAGCTCTCTGAGACCTCATGATTTTTAGTCTGCTTTTGACTCTGATGAACACACAGACACACGCAATCATGCACACGTATATGCCTCACATTACACATGATATAGAGCATGTGCTCCTCATTGAAGAATAAGAACCGCAGGCACTTGGGGTGGAATGGTGGTCAGAGGGAGACTCTGGAGTTTGGAACAGAATATGCAACCGATGCGAAAGTAACTAGCGATCAGTGGCCAGCGCGCAAAAACTACATGCAATAACTAATACAATTCTAATCAGTTCTTTTCAGAATTGTCGCAACAGATATAGTTTACAAAATACACATAGCTACTCCTCAAAAATAGACGGTAATGCGGGTATATACCTAAACTAAACACAGGTTACACGTATTGTAAATGGAAAACAATAGCCGTCATTTTGTTACCATTGGAACGAATATCATATGTAATATGTCATCGATCCAACGTCGACCTGCATTTCGCATATATGTGTCGCGACACCAGCGACTGATTTTTCAGCAGGATTTTTCAGCAGAAATGAAAGATAATCTCAGCTGTGTAGGGATATATCAAATGAAGGAGAGAACAAAATGCGAGATTATTAGTACAAGAAATAGATTGCATTATTCATCGAAATATTTTGTTTCCCTCGTTTTGTTAATAGAATTTTAGGAATCATTTGTAAAACAACAAGCATACATACGTGAGGAGGGCCTTTGCGCTTATTTTTGCTGGTATTCCGATCTTATAGTAGCAGGAATAACTGTCGACGTGGTATGGAGACTATCTTGAAAAACATTCACACGTATAGTGGATGGATTATATCATGGTCTGACAAAGTAGTCCAGAAACAAGGAAACGTATAGTTAAACGCGTTCAGCTGAAAATTTGAGAACTCGAAAAGTTTTTAAAAATGTCTTGTTTTTAAAAGAAAAGTTCAGCCGTCCTTTGAAGTAGTGTCTGCAAATTTTAGTCGAAGAGATCTGGAATATACAACTTATCAAGTGTCAACAGACTATCGCTGTTTGAAAATGTTCGGGTTGAAGTTGAGAACCTATTAGAAAGGGGCGTGGTCTCTGTGCAAAATAGCTTACTTGAAAACTGGGGTTCATTCGAAGTTATGGGTGAAAAAGTAGCGCACACATCGTAGACAATTGCAATTGATCAATTCAGACTGGCAGAGAGCAAGTGAAATGAGCAGTTGTGACTTGCATACAGTTGTAGCTCTGGACGACAGAAAGAACGGTGACAGCAGCACGCACACACACATAAATGCGGACGGCCATATTATGTTTCGCAGTGTGACACTTTAAAAATCGAACATACATTTCATACGAAAAAGTAGTTATAAATATGCGACATTGTAATCATATTCCAGACGAAATTGTTGTAGTATCGACTACCGAAGCATACATTACTCAGTGTATGAATTCGGGGCACATGTGTTACGGTAGAACTGTAATCACAAGGCACTGGAAAAATCCTCACTGCGGACACACGGCGAAATGTGTTCCCAGCTATTAGCAGGGACATTCCTGACTACACTTTTAACACGTGGAGACAGTTGTTAGACAGTTGTTGCAAAACTGTCGAATATGACAGCTGTAGAAGCCGTAATTTCATAGTTCATAGCATTAGCAACTATCGGGGTAGCTGAAGGACGGCGGTGAACTAAGGTTTGATGATGTTATACCAGGCAGTCAAGTTCACTGAACTTGACTGCCTGGTATAACATCATCAAACCTGCTTCACACACACACACACACACACACACACACAGACACACACAGAGAG
>CAMPET010000050.1:15908-27004 GCA_946803715.1 Beroe ovata | reverse complement strand
ACACACACACACTCACACACACAAACACACACACACACAAATCAGTGATCTAGCTAGTTTATGGTCGACAGGATGATCAATATCAGGAGTAGTGTTTATCGAATAAGCATTGTATTGTGACGAACAGGACAAGTAAAGGCGGAGGGGGTGATTATCATCTCTTATCATAGAGTCTGTAGAATACACAGCACGATTAAAGCATAGGGTCTATATGTCCTCTACTATTCGGCAATCTCCGGCTGAGGAGCCAGGAGGTCCCATGGGTCCTGGGCTACACAGTCGCACTGGGGTGGGTGGCCCAATTCAGGGGGAAAGTGGACACGAACACCCCCCGGCCCCCCTTGCTGCGGGCCGTGTGATAATAAGCGCCATGTTCATATCGGGCCAGGTTGTGACACAACCGTGTTGTCAGTTGTTATACACGAGCAATTTATCAGGGGAAAGGGTAAAACCGCACAAGATGGAAAAGGAAACACGCTGCTGGGAGGAAGTAGAATACGGCCCCTGTCCCCTTATAACTCGCATGAGGTTGCAACACACACGCACGCACACACATGATTCCAGAGAAACNCGGGGTGCTATGGGTCGCGCGCGCCAATAATCGCTGTGATTACCATAGCAGTGTTAAAGTATGGTGGAAGTATTGGCAGTGGAGGAGTGGAAGTCAGGAAGTGAGTAGTTAAGTTGACTGGGATGGGTATCCGGTATAGTATGACGGGAGTATAATGTCTGGAGCACGCCACCTGGCCCATACTGCGCGGCTCAGTTATAGACGGTATGGCGCCGTATAAAGCTGACACAAGACGCACACAACATGAACATAGGGTGGATGATGATAGGGTCCGTGAGAGGTACTTTATATAATATGGTGCTGTAAAACAAACAGTGTGTGCGTGACACATTATGGCGGGGGAGGAAGTAGATGCTGATTGGATGAGAGAGAGAAAGATTGTCCGGGTCGGTCAATCAGCGCTGGTACATTATACGAGGTACTACCCAATCATCATCAGAGTATAGGGTCTGCTGGAGGCGAGAGTGTGTGTAGTTGATCAGGGGGACATTATTGTACCCAATCATTGCATCGCGTGAATGACTGATGAGTGCATGTTGTGAGTAATTGAATTAAGTTTCAACTCAGGATATAAGATTTTAGCAATAGAGATTATCCGTCTTAGTAAGAAAAACAAAGTGTGAGAGATTGTTCCGAAGAACTACGATTACTATAGAAACATGTGACGGTGATACGAAGAGGGAATGTTAAGAATAGTATGTACCCAATGCCCATGTTAAGACCTGTGCATTGCTTTTTCGGAGCGAATTTTTGTTAGAAATATGAGGAACTATTTAGGTAATATTTTTATATTTTTCAAGGGTTTTTCAATTATTTGTTAATTATGGAAATTATTCCTTCGCCTTCTTCGCTGAATTATTATTTCTAGCTTCTGATTCGGACTTTTTCCGAAGAACTTCCTGTAGGCTGGCTTCTCCCATGATAGCTGTCGGCCATTTCACATGTCCTCTCATTTTCATTGTACGCTCCTACCTCAACGTCACTGCTCCTTCATAAATAGGATCGTGTTAGGAGATCCGTTGCCCGAATGGACAATGAACTAACTTTTGATCCACCTGATATCACCCAGTGGTAGATTGAATTCCAATTCAATGTGAAGCCGAATGAAACGCGCTCTGTTTTTCACGAGAATCAATCGGCATTTTGATCATAAAAACCGGTGTAAGTTATAATAACAGGTTTTTAGTCAAACATGTGGGCGAGCACATAGTTTGATTGAACAAGAGCTTATTTAATACTAATTATAGTCTGAATTAGAATAAAAAGCAGGAAAAACACGAAAATCTCCCTACACACAGTTTTTGCTTACCAGGTTCTAATCTGTTTCCAAATCTGTACGTGGAATCGTGATGAGGGGTCTAATTATCGGCATGTCAGTGTCCAGACTAATAGTCTAGCTGCAGTTAAAACAGTAAACACGCGCGTTCAACTGCGAAATCATGCGGGGGTCTCGTCCAATAACTGACTTTTTGATTAATTTCTTTTTCTGTCAGCAAAAGCTTCATACATCGTGTCATATACTGTAAACTCACACATGAAATTGGGTCAATCATTCAATCAATTAATCGATAATTATAAATATAGATCAATGTGTTGTGTCTTTTATTCATTCAGTCATACACTTCTCCATATCTCGCTCCCTCTCCCACATCTTCACGCGACATCGAGCGACCAGGGGCCGGCTATAAAAAGGCTGTGTTAGGATCTGTGTTGACCGGTGTTAGGAGGGTAACGACACGTCGCTCTCAGAACAACTTATGTCCTGTGTGTCACTCAGTTCCGGCCCCGACGAGTATATCAAGCTAGATCGGGTGGAGAGGGAGGCTCCCTTATTGTTCGGATTGGTCCGTTTAGCCTTCACTCCTCTCTCCTCCTCCTGATGGTTGCTCGTCATTCGCTCCAGGGTCCGGTCAAACAGTTCCTGCGCGAAGTTGCTTGGGTTGATGTTGTTGTTGCGTGGCGCGGATTGGGTCCTCTTGGCGGGGACCTTATTCCTGTGTCGCATGATGGGGAATGATGACATGGTCCTCTTGTCGCTGTCAGTTGTACTCTGGGCCAGGTCCCCGCGGAGGGGGTCATGGGCCACGGGGGGAGGGCCCGGATACCCTGCGGGTAGCGAGTGGGAGTTCTGGAGGACCCTCTTTGGGAGTACGGACTCTAGGGAGGGACGCCGTCTCGCGAGCGTGTAGCCGCAATCTATCTTAGTGTCGGGTGACTTGTGTCTGCCGCCCACAGGGTAGCCGTTAGCCGGCGGCTTGAATGAAGTATCCTCCATCTGAAAATACGACAATCAGCTCACTCTCACATTGCATGTTTTCAGCAGTATTACTGCGCTAGCAATTGCCACTTCTTGTCATTTTAAAGCTAAAACTCGCTCATTAGCACTCCAAAAAATAGTTTAATGCCCGGAAATGATTGGGAAACTCAGCGCTAGCTGTTCGAGGAAGTTCATGGCTTCATCCACGAGGAGCAGCTCATGGCCGATGACGTGAACTATGATTAGATGTGTAATCATTTGAACTGATGGTAGCTGTGAAGATGATGATCTGATAGTATTTCTCACCATTGTAATGCTGGGAGGAGGTAGGTACCCCAGATCAGAACCAATCTGAAAGTAATAAGCATTGGTTATCGACGATTCAAAGTGGTAGTTTTGAGATGCATTGAATAGAACATAGTTTTCATGATATAGTGGGATAGATGGGATGAACAGTGAGAAAATGTGAGGAGTATTCCTCACTGAGTACCTTGTTGTTGGAGGGTATAATGATAAGTGGATCGTTAGACACTGCCTTCTCATCGAGGTTTGCCTTGCTATCGTGGAAAAACTCCACCATCTGGATAAGCTCCTGGGGATCCCTCCCGGGACCGTTGTTGTCAGCCCCGTGACACCCTGAACCTCCCCCTCCCGCTCCCCCACTGCTCTCACGATCTTGTGTCCATGTCTGAGAGGGAATGAGTGGTGTCAGCCATCAGAGTGGTGTCAGCGAGAGAAGGGTGTCAGAGGTCGTAGTGGTGTCAGCCATCAGAGTGGTGTCAGGGGTATGAAGTGGTGTCAGAGGTGTAAAGTGCTGCCAGTGATGTAGTAGAGTGGTGTCAGAGCTACATGTTCAAGGCTACTGGTTTTCCGCGCAAACCTTGTTGTTGTAGTTGCAACTCTTGTACTCTGGTCGTTTCCAAATGTAGATCAGTCTATACCTCAACGCGTTGACAAACGACTGGAGATAAACAGTTTAGTAACAACCGTCTTCAGCAATAGCAATCTCGTCACTAGTCAGTGCCATGGAATTGTTATCTATTTCTCAAAAAGGGGGTTGCTGTAAAGTTTACTCGATTCAAAATTGTAAGAAGATAAAGAACTTCCTTCGAAAATTGAGAAGAATGAACGCGAAACTTTACGGCAACCCTTTTAAATGAGCGTATCATCCCCTCACAGCCCCTCATTTCAGGTAAAAACGATGGGACGATATGCGGTTGCTATGAGACGATATGCCGTTGCTATGAGACGTTCTGTGGTTGCTATGGGACGATCTGTGGTTGCTGTGGAGGAGCTGAGACAAGGGAAGACACGCCCCTGCAATCAGATGCTCGCAGTAATTGTACCGGCCTAACGTAAGTACTGACTGTTTTGAAACGTTTGACATCCATGATACTCTCGTATAGGATCTCCCCAATGAGAATTACAGCGGACACCGCTATAACCACAAAGAAGGTGTAACACAGCCCGTATATGTTAGCCAGGTTCAGCGAGGACGATTTCGTTGTCTTGCTCTTTGATGCACAGTCGCCCTTGCTCCACTTTTTCCACAGAGCATCGAGCTCATTTTGCTCGCTGAGCGTCAGCAGAGCCGCATTGAATGTCTCCAAATAGGGAGAATGTGGGGGGAAGCCGAACGCGTACCTGAAAATATGTCCGTCTTCACCGTGTATAACATCACATACCCATGTATATAATATTCAGAGCATTCCATATGGATGCTATTTTGGCCAGTGATCTAAGTAACATGAGGGTAACACGATTCTCTCACTGTTACCGTGCTGTGATGCCCAGTTGTCGTTGTTTACCTAGTCCACTCTACACACAACCTCACTCTAGTAAACTCACCTTCGCTCACTCACCTCCTCTTCTCGATACTCACCACTCCGCACCTCGCCCACTAACCCGAAGGAGAACAACTGCTCCCCGATTATCTGTAAGTTGCACGGCTTGGAGTTAGCCTCGAATGTCACGATAGCGCCCCCATAGAAGAAGATGTACTCGTCGTTGCGAGCCCGCTGGAAACCCTCTTTTATCGAATTGACCCTGTCCTGTGGAGACCCATTGTGAGAACTGTCTCTCAACCAAATGAGACAAGGACTGTTTTTGGGAGCTGTCTGTAGACCCGCAATTATGTCCCGATTGTCGCGAGGAAACAATGAGATTTGTCAGTTCTTCTAAGAGACACATATTATGGCAAGTTTTGCCCGATCTATGCAAAATGTGGGAATGTGATCTACACGGTGCTTAGCCGGTGTCTTGCGAAATTGCACGACTCTTCAGTTGTAGACACCCATGCATAGTGCATATGTGTGCACTATGTAGACACACATATAATGTGATCATCAATCCAAATTACAACTTACCATCCGTTTGAAGACTTCCTCCAATTCTGGAGACTTGGCTGCCGCCAGCAAAATCTCAGCATTGGTTCCATTAACCGTGCCCCACTTCACCTCATGCTGGCTAATCAGGTCGGAGATGGAGTTGATGCCATTCTCCATACGGGTCACGGTCAGGAAGGCAGCCAGGTTGGCCGTGTACATGGCTGTCACGATGAGTATCATGAACCACCACATGGCGAGAATGACCCTGCCGGACATGTTCCGTGGCACTCCCTCCACGGGCCCGATACTAAAGAGACACGCCGCTATCATCCACAGGGAATTCCCCACGTTCATGAGCTCCTCCCTGTTTTCACTCGGGTCACTCAGCCTCGTCTCGAAGAGGCAAGCATCGTCCTCATGAGCTGGCACCCGCTTCATCTCCTTGTTACAGCGGAACGCCTCGCAGTTCTTGCACGAGCACCGCAGAGCGGCGTGCATCCTCCGACCGTAGAACCCGAAGGGAGACATGTGATCATACAGCCAAATTAGGAGTACCATGAGAACTGCGAATGCCAGGATCGCATACCACAAATCCACATCAAATGGTTTCGTCCAGAAAAACGCATCGCTCTTCGCCTCCTTTATCTTGGTCGTCATAACGAGACCAGTGTTGATAAAGGGAATGGAAAAGTCGACTGCTCTCTCCCGAGCCTTGTTCATAGCGAAGTTGACAGCCCCGACATCTATATCCCCGTCCAGCAACATCTTGATCAGCCCATTCCACGTTCCGTTCGGCTCGGGGGACCCGAACTTCTTGTCAAATGACTCTATGAAGTAGTAGTCGAACTCGAGTTGAGCAGCTAGTTTCTCTATCAGCTCTATGCAGAGTCCAGAGTAGCATTCCTTCTTNACAACATCTGATGATGAATGAAACGTTGACTACGCACTATATATCAGGGGGCAAGATCAGTCCCCATAAACTAATATTATAAACTAGTTAGTTCGTAATCGTATTCGATAGCTGCATAAACTGCTAATAACTTAGAGTCTCGAGGCTATTTATAGTGGTTGCAATAGAATTAAGCCACACTTGCCCCCACAATTCTGTATCTCATGTGTGCACACGTTGCGCGCCCCTGTTCTACTCAGTGACCTGAAAAGTCGTAGAACCACGGAGACGCGCAGCGCGCGCGGAGTATTTGGATGGCATGATCTTCGCCATGATTTGTTCCACTTCCAATTCCATGACAACATGAGTCTTGTGATTAGTGCTTAAGCTTAATTGTTGTTTCAGCGGTCGCCAGGCACTGGCAAGGAGGGTATAAGGACACATGACAACATCTGATGATCAATGAAACGTTGACTACGCACTATATATCAGGGGCAAGATCAGTCCCCATAAACTAATATTATAAACTAGTTAGTTCGTAATCGTATTCGATAGCTGCATAAACTGCAAATAACTTAGAGTCTCGACCATAAGTTCATAGTCACTACTTTTGAATTTTACATTTTCATCACTTATTGTTAAGCTGTTAGTGTTACGAGAATCAGCAATCAGACGAAAAATTTTCTATTTGACTTAGCTTAATCTGGGTTTAATTATGAACCATTCTGTTGGACTTGGTCCGGATCTCAAGGTATGTGTTTACTGCTTTACCGGTATTCAAGTTCAATACACGCCGACTGTTAGTTTTTAGCACTCTGTCTGAATCTCGGTGTATCAATTCAGACACACACACGCACACGCACACACACACACGCACACACACACATGACCCACCTCCTGAACGTATTTGAGGAGCATCTTCCCCTCGTTGTAGTACCGCACTGGCGAGGACCAGAAATCCACCTCGGGAGTGTTGACGGTCAGGTGATCCTCTACGATAGCTTGGTGTAGTGCGTGTGCAATCACCCACACACCGTCATATGTCAGGTATGCACGGTTCTGAGGGAAGAGAAACGGTCATTATTCGATACCCTGACAAATTCTAAGGAACGAGCTCTTTTGCCTATTTCTCAGAAAGTTGATTGGAAGGATACACAGAGATGAAGTGATAGTGTGACATTGTGTGTGATTGTGTGAACATTACCTTCAGTTCCAATCCAAGAGATGGGGTCGGTGGGTCTTTCCCTGGGTCATTTTCCTCTGAAATACAATAAACCTGTGTTTTGCTAGACCCTCTTTTCACAGAATCACACATTTAGAGTGCTCACGTAATCATGCAATCAGAGTGCTCACAGAATCACGCATCATAGTGCACTCATTATATACCTGTGTAACCCTGTATGGCTCGCGAAACTGCATCCTTTGCGGGCGATCTGGCAGTATTGGTAGGGAAGAACCCTATCATTCCCTGCACATACTGCTCGAACATTCCATCTGTCTCGTTAATCAGGTTGTGCTGAGGGAGGTTGTGAGTGTTGAGAGTGTAAGTGAGAGTGTTAGTGAGTGTTGAGGGTGTTAGTGAGAGTGTAAGTGAGTGTTGGTGAGTCGTGAGAGTGTAAGTGAGTGATGATAGTGCTAGTGAGTGTTGTGGGTGTTAGTGAGAGTGTTAGTGAGTCGGGAGAGTGTAAGTGAGTGTTGTGGGTGTTAGTGAGAGTGTTAGTGAGTGTGTTAGCGAGTGATGAGAGTGTTAGTGAGTCGTGAGAGTGTTAGTGAGTGTTGAGGGTGTTAGTGAGAGTGTAAGTGAGTGCTGAGGGTGCTAGTGAGTGTTGGTGAGGGTGTGGGTTGGGAAATCATATTCATACTGATTGCTGTGGTAGCAATTTTAATAATAGAGCCATTGCTCTAATAATCTATTTCCAGTTTTTCTAAATTCGCAATGTGCACTGCCCCCTACACTGCACTCGCCACTCACTTTCATACCCCCCCCCTACTTACAGCATCATTCATGGTCCCATCTGTGACTACCCACGCGTACTGGGACCCGATCAGTCCAAAGTGTTTGGCCATCTGGAGGATCGGTTTAGCGTACCCACTGTGCACATTCATGATGAATATCCGGGCCTCACTATTCTTCAGATTCTCCACTTGTTTGCTGGAACAGTAAACAGGAAGTTATGACTAAGATAATCATAGATTTAAGGGGTTGTTCTCATCAACTCTCAACACATTTCTAGCTCCTCGCTAACCTGACGTCGATATTCTTGGTATCCTTGGCCAGGGGGACCATTTCATTGGCCAGAATTTTTATTTTCATCTTGTTAGAGAAACGCTGGAATGTTGTCAACCCGTTGATACCTGACGAAGTATAACTCTGTTACCAAGATACTCAGTATAAAGACACATGATCGTTGAGGAACACCACTTGCAACACCGTTACCATGGTAACATGTATCGCTCCGTTACCATGGTAACACTGTGACTCTTACCGTAGCTGTCCATACTGCTGATTAGAGCAACACTGCTCCACTCCATCTCCTTTACCAGATCCAGGAGTGCCAAACTCTGGTGCTCATCCAGGGGTTGTAAGTGGAGGAGGTAGTTCGACCACAGCTCGTTACGCAGAAACGGATCTGTGGGAGAAGGAGGAGCAGATGTTGTGTCAGATGCTGTGTCAGATGCTGTGTTGCGACTGTTGTGACGTAATGTTGTGACGTAATATGTTGAGGTATGAGTCTGGGGGTGGTCGTGTTGACGAATGGAAGCAAATGGCGGTACTTCGACCATTCCGGACCATGGTCCCATGGTCCCTCACCTGTGGCTGTGGGAGCGATGATTGGTATCCGCAGGTTACTGAGAATGTAGGAAGCCATCTTGGCGTGGGATGATCTGAATGGACCAATAACGGCTGATACTTTCTGATTGACCAGGTACATAACTGAGGAGATTAAGNGTGAGAGTGTTAGTGAGTGTGTTAGCGAGTGATGAGAGTGTTAGTGAGTCGTGAGAGTGTTAGTGAGTGTTGAGGGTGTTAGTGAGAGTGTAAGTGAGTGCTGAGGGTGCTAGTGAGTGTTGGTGAGGGTGTGGGTTGGGAAATCATATTCATACTGATTGCTGTGGTAGCAATTTTAATAATAGAGCCATTGCTCTAATAATCTATTTCCAGTTTTTCTAAATTCGCAATGTGCACTGCCCCCTACACTGCACTCGCCACTCACTTTCATACCCCCCCCCTACTTACAGCATCATTCATGGTCCCATCTGTGACTACCCACGCGTACTGGGACCCGATCAGTCCAAAGTGTTTGGCCATCTGGAGGATCGGTTTAGCGTACCCACTGTGCACATTCATGATGAATATCCGGGCCTCACTATTCTTCAGATTCTCCACTTGTTTGCTGGAACAGTAAACAGGAAGTTATGACTAAGATAATCATAGATTTAAGGGGTTGTTCTCATCAACTCTCAACACATTTCTAGCTCCTCGCTAACCTGACGTCGATATTCTTGGTATCCTTGGCCAGGGGGACCATTTCATTGGCCAGAATTTTTATTTTCATCTTGTTAGAGAAACGCTGGAATGTTGTCAACCCGTTGATACCTGACGAAGTATAACTCTGTTACCAAGATACTCAGTATAAAGACACATGATCGTTGAGGAACACCACTTGCAACACCGTTACCATGGTAACATGTATCGCTCCGTTACCATGGTAACACTGTGACTCTTACCGTAGCTGTCCATACTGCTGATTAGAGCAACACTGCTCCACTCCATCTCCTTTACCAGATCCAGGAGTGCCAAACTCTGGTGCTCATCCAGGGGTTGTAAGTGGAGGAGGTAGTTCGACCACAGCTCGTTACGCAGAAACGGATCTGTGGGAGAAGGAGGAGCAGATGTTGTGTCAGATGCTGTGTCAGATGCTGTGTTGCGACTGTTGTGACGTAATGTTGTGACGTAATATGTTGAGGTATGAGTCTGGGGGTGGTCGTGTTGACGAATGGAAGCAAATGGCGGTACTTCGACCATTCCGGACCATGGTCCCATGGTCCCTCACCTGTGGCTGTGGGAGCGATGATTGGTATCCGCAGGTTACTGAGAATGTAGGAAGCCATCTTGGCGTGGGATGATCTGAATGGACCAATAACGGCTGATACTTTCTGATTGACCAGGTACATAACTGAGGAGATTAAGCGGTGTTTAACAACAGTGGGATCCAAGCTACACTGTGCTCATATACATGTGGCACATACACATGGCACTCACTGTCTCTTATGATGGCACTGGGTGAGTCCTCAGGTGACTCCATCTCTTTAATTTCGGGGATCAAGGTAGTAGAGTAGAGTATCGTCTGGTTGTCGTTGATGTTCTTGATAGCAAAGCTGAATGCCCGTTCCACTTCCTCCAGGCCCTTGTACGACATTAGTCCTGAGATATTCGTGTGTTGTCATGGTGACAACATGACAACATGACATAGTGATTAGTTAGTCATGAGATATTCGTGGTGTTGTCATGGGGACGCCATGGTAGATAGAGCTAGCTAGTTTTCCTAGTAGTTTGATCGAATAGACCTCGGTTCGTCTTATCCCGTTTGTCAGATGGACCACGGGATGATTCAATGAAAAAGGTCATCTAAACGGGGGGTCTTTGCGTTTAACCCACCTATTCTGAGTTCCCTGTGATCGGTGGACCAGGTGGTCGGGAGATGAAGAAGGCAGATCAGGGTCCATACAACAACCACTACTACCCTACCACCATAGAATGAGGTGATCACTGACATGGGCCCTGCTGAATTGTATAGTGGGGATCATATGAATATGTGATGAGGGGGATTCCACAACATGTCACTCATAAGATACAAGACGTGATATTTATACGATATGCAGAAAATCACCTAACTATGGCATATACTTCAGTGTTATAAAAAGATCAGGACGGGTAATTTAGCAAAGTGAAACACTAAGTAAAAAGAGAGGTGGTTTTCTAGACCAGTCGATTAGCGTGGGTGTGTGTGTGTGTGTGTGTGTGTGTGTGTGTGTGTGAGTGAGAGTGTG
>CAMPET010000049.1:356733-375982 GCA_946803715.1 Beroe ovata | reverse complement strand
ACACAAACACACACACACACACACAAACACATACACATACACACACACATACACACACACACACACAAACTGTACAGACACAGCTCTCTCACGCCCCCAATCCCAATGCATATCAGGTGATATACATATCGGTGATCACTCTGTATTTTAACAGATAAACGACACCACAAACTGGGTTGATATGTTCAGGGAACATGACCAGAGAATTATCA
The DNA here is from genome assembly GCA_946803715.1 of Beroe ovata. Lineage (NCBI taxonomy): Eukaryota > Metazoa > Ctenophora > Nuda > Beroida > Beroidae > Beroe > Beroe ovata. The sequence continues at coordinate 375,770 of CAMPET010000049.1, read as the reverse complement.
GTGGCAGACTGAGAAACGTCTCCGCTTCCATAGTGAGGTATGATAGAATGTATCATTTAATGTGTATGTGATGGGTATCGAATCCAATGTGAACAGGGTCTTTATTGGTTAAATCGAGTTGAAATTTGGTGTATCGAGTGGACACCAATCGCGTGGAGCTTCAATTCCAAGCCCTCATACGCACTCCTACTTAGAACAGTTTGTAGTGTGAGGATTGCAATCCATACCACCGTTACCAGAGCAGCTCTAGTCAGTCATCCCAGAGCGTTATAATTACATCGAGCCATAGGTCATTGGATCATTACTGTATTCTGTTGCTGCTAATTACATAATTATGCTTCAATAATTCTTCTACAAGATCTGTTCCTTATTAGTTCACCGAGATTTGTGTACATATGTTGTTCATTGTTTCAGTTCGAAGAAGGACCATTTTGCATTCGGAGTTCGGAGTGATAAGAATGCTGGTGGTCCATTCAGACGCTGGTTGGATAGGTAGGTTGGATAAAACTCTTCCCATGACAGTAACAATTAGGTGACCGCGAATGAGTAACGTGACCCAGTTTATCACGTGACTAACGTGTTGCCTAGGAACGGTAATGGAGAGCTGCTAAACGTGCTATCATTCTGTGAGGAGGTAACAGAGTACAGGATGTACGAGGAGAGGAAGGCAGATAGGGGCATCCTCAAGAGGGCAGGCTGGAGAATCTGGCACACTTTCATGGCACCAGGTATCCCTATCTACTAATGGATTATCAATGTGGATCAAAATTCCGGATTACTTGGAGAACGAAAATATGGTCTTTTCCCCAAAAAATCCCCAAATTGCGTCCCCCATAGGGAATTTTAATGTGGCGGCTACAATTTTGGTAGGACAAAAATATGGGGATTTTTTGCCAAAATCCCCATATTGTGTCCCGCATAAGGTGTGCTCTTTGATAACTCGTGAATCTATCAAGAACACCACTTTCGAGCTGATTATAACTGAATAAACTACACAGTCACACTGATTTATTGATCGTTCAGGTGCGCCTCAGTCAGTAGGATTAGGTCCTGCCGTAACCTCAGATATCAGAATCGCTCTTCTCACTGCTAAGGACTATGTTCCCTACACTGTATTCGACATTGCTAAAGGTAAAACCGGGGATAAGTACTGCATGTTGCTCGATCGAAAGCACTCACTTCTAGGCAACGTGTAATGTTGCTGTGCGAGTGCTGTGACACGTATGTTGCTAAGCACATGTATTAATAGACACGTGTGTTGCTAGGCAACGTGACGTTGTTCNACAAACAGTACAGACACAGCACTCTCACGCCCCCAATTCCAATACATATCGGTGATCACTCTGTATTTTAACAGATAAACGACACTACAAACTGGGTTGATATGTTCAGGGAACATGACCACAGAATTATCAGTGGCAGACTGAGGAATGTTTCTGCTTCCATAGTGAGGTATGATAAAAATGAATAATTTATTGTGTATGTGATGGGTATCGAGTCCATTGTGAACATGGTCTTTATTGGTTAAATCGAGAGGACACCAATCGCGTGGAGCTTCAATTCCAAGCCCTCATACGCACTCCTACTTAAAACACTTTGTAGTGTGAGGATTCCAATTCATACCACCGTTACCAGAGCAGCTCTAGTCAGTAATCCCAGAGCGTTATAATTACATCGAGCCATAGGTCATTGGATCATTACTGTATTCTGTTGCTGCTAATCACATAATTATGGTTCATTAATTCTTCTACAAGATCTGTTCCTTATTAGTTCACCGAGATTTGTGTACATATGTTGTTCATTGCTTCAGTTCGAAGAAGGACCATTTTGTATTCGGAGTTCGGAGTGATAAGAATGCTGGTGGTCCATTCAGACGCTGGTTGGATAGGTAGGAAAGTCCCAATACTGTTCCCATGACAATTAGGTGACCGCGAATGAGTAACGTGACCTAGTTTATCACGTGACTAACGTGTTGCCTAGGAACGGTAATGGAGAGCTGCTAAACGTGCTATCATTCTGTGAGGAGGTAACAGAGTACAGGATGTACGAGGAGAGGAAGGCAGATAGGGGCATCCTCAAGAGGGCAGGCTGGAGAATCTGGCACACGTTCATGGCACCAGGTACCCCTATCTACCAATGGATTATCATTGTGGATCAAAATTCCGGATTAGTTGGAGAACGAAAAAATGGTCTTTTCCCCAAAAAATTCCCCAAATTACGTCCCCCATAGGGAATTGTAATGTGGTATTGTGTCCCGCATAAGGTGTGTTCTTTGATAACTCGTGAATCTATCAAGAACACCACATCCGAGCTGATTAGAACTGAATACACACTACACAGTACACAGTACACACTGAGTTATTGATCGTTCAGGTGCGCCTCAGTCAGTAGGATTAGGTCCTGCCGTAACCTCAGATATCAGAATTGCTCTTCTCACTGCTAAGGACTATGTTCCCTACACTGTATTCGACATTGCTAAAGGTAAAAACGGGGATAAGTACTGCATGTTGCTCGATCGAAAGCACTCACTATAGGCAACGTGTAATGTTGCTGTGCGTGTGCTGTTACACGTGTGTTGCTAGGCAACGTGACGTTGTTCCTGCGCCGCGCGTGGAAGGAGTATGTCCAGGAGGATTATGAGGTTTATCTGGAGTCCAGACCGGACATCATGGACCAGATCAAAACACTGGCTGAGAACAGGATTCGGCAGATGCAGGGTCAACGAATTAACCAGTAAATATAAGACCTTCATCCTACAACTTTTAGTAACACCTCATTGGTCCCAGTCAATTTTCCGGTCTTATTCGCACTCCTGAGTCCATTGACTGTCCAATCTCTACCGTACTCTTACCGTAGGAATAGACGGAAGTACAAGGCACACCGCCACAAACGAGGCAAGAAGAAGAAGATCCATACGGTGTTCGACAGTGATAGCGAGGATGAATTGGAGGATGAGGACTTCGCCAACATGCAGATCCCTACCCTCAATGATGCTCTCACCAATAGAGTGTAAGTGTCATTGTTAGTTACCAATATCACCTAATAGTAGCACCTTATTCCTTGATTATAGAGCTGTTCGGGCTAATCTAGCTATCTAGCTATCTATGCACACGTCATCTGGAGCACAGGTCATTGGTCATCTAATCATTCATTTCCCAAAACCAAGGATTAGGTAAACTCCATCATGGTCTATGTCATGGTTCTCATTCTTTCAAGACTCCTTCTCAAAGAAGCTCCTTTAAGAAGGATTTGAACTTGACCACTATTCAGTGCAATGGAAAAGTTCAGTAACTGGGCAACCAGGAACCTAACGGGCGAGAAAATGTTGCTTTACTCGTTGTGGAAAGATCTGAGATCGTACTTCGAGATCAACAAACAGAGCAACAAACATTTGAGGAATTTGCAAGCCGAGCACATTCATCGTACACACTTCCTGATGAAGGATAAAAAGTGAGGGCGTGCAACTGAATATATTGTGTGATATGATGTGTACCATGACGTGCAAATGAATGTGATGTTTACCACGTGATGGAATGATTATCATGAGAAACCTGGACTATATGTTTCTTCTTGTGTATACATGCATCTCTGTGTTATCCTTCAGTGTTAGTGAATGTCGCTCAATGGTGATCAGTTTTTCCTCATCATTCATCAATCATGATCTATCGATCGTTTGACGAAACTTCATCATCCAATACATTTCTTCAGTTCCTTATTCTTGATGTTCACAGTTGATTCGATCTTAACATGACCCATGATTTAGAAAGTGTAAACAAGTCTGCATGGTGTTTTGAAGCTTTTCTTTAAAAATCAATAATTCTCTCCCCGTTACTGCATGTACCCACAGTACCATGAAAGCATGTCATTGTGTTCTCATGGCTTCGATCAGTATTATAATAGTTCAGTGTGTGATCAGACCTGTCATTGAATTAACATGTATAAAATCGACTGTGAAAAGTAACCCTGAATCCCCCAAGTGATTGCAGGCCGTACAATTTCCCTCACGACATATCCTCGAGAATGAGCAGAGACCAGACTGCCCGACCGACAACCCCGCTCCTCACCAAGACCATGTCACACACTGAGTCGACGGTGGAGAAAGTGTTTGACGAGTTTGTTCATGTGAGTATGACGTTGAAGTGTGAGAAGTGACTGTCAACTGTGTGACGAGTTTGTTCATGTGAGTATGATGAAGGAGTGCGCGCTCCTGCTTTATCGTCAAAACATGCAGATGACGAATGGGTGCCCATTCGTCACAACTTACTGACACCACAAGTTTTGGTCCACAACAAAACTGTGACGTAGGAATGTATGCGATGGAATGCGCTGACACCAGTACGTCAGAACAGGCCTGTGTGACGAATGGGTACCTATTCGTCACAACTTGCTGACACCACTTTGTAACTGTTACGTAGGAATGCATGCATGCGATAGAATGCGCTGACACCACAACGTCAGAACAGGCCTGTGTGTCGAATGAGTACCCCATTCGTCACATCTTGCTGACACCACTTTATAACTGTGACGTAGGAATGCATNTGCCCGTTCGTCACAACTTGCTGACACCACTACATAACTGTGACGTAGGAATGCATGCTTGTGAAGGAAGTTGCTGACACCACAACGTCAGAACAGGCCTGTGTGTCGAATCGGAGCCCTCAGCCCATTCATCACAACTTGCTGACACCACTACATAACTATGACGTAGGAATGCTGACACCGACTGGCATACTTTCATTTGATATAAGCAGTATACCCAGTTCCCCTGCCATATTTCAATCTCCCTTCACTCAACATGTCTTCAGTCGCTGCCCCTGGCCCAGGCCGCACTCAGACGACGTAACACATCTGATGACCTGAACTCCAGCTTGAGCCAGCAGTCATTCGCTCTGGGAGGTCGGAGGCGGGCCCGTGGTGGCAAGAGTAAGAAGGTATATGCACCAAATCATTTTTCATCACTCATAACAGTTTCAAAAAATAAGATATAACTGCGCAAAGTAGTGCAACTTTCCCGCGCATACCTACCCGATTTTCTAGAATATTCTTTGAGCAGCTTGCTTTAACTTTAAGGCAGATAGCTGGCATCAAATTGAAGGTTTCCTTATTGAAAGATTTGTAGTTCTCGACATCATTTGAGTCAAATATAATGCCGGATTGTCGATAATTGTAAATTGGGTTCTCGATACACAAAAGTGCCTCGACATCGGTAGATTCAAAGGGGGAAATTTCACACGGCACGCGCGCTCGCCGAATCAAATTAATGGACGTAGACTACTTTTTTCAAACATCGAGTAAGTTCTAAATTTAGCGCCGCGCAGACCACGTTTTCTGAGAGTACAGCAAGGTGTGCATGATTTAGTCGGTCTCCTGGACATTTTCACAAGCACAATATGATAAACAGTTCTCACGATATGATCGGAAATGACAGTCCAGTCTACACACATATCAGAGCAAAGAATCAAAGATCTTCTTTCGAAAAGTTTATGAACGAACGCCCCAAAAACAGATATGATCTAGCTATCACAAAAGCAGCGAAAAGTAAGAGGAACAGCGATGAGCGAATTTCAACCCCGACTCTGGACTCAAGTCTCATTGACCGTGGTCTGGCATTTCAGAGTGTATATTTTTAACTGTATTGGGCATTGGCCACCGACTTTGAGATATGAAAGTTTTTAGTTTCTGGTATTGTTACACATAATTGTTACAGTTCGGTTGTTACACAGAATTGTTACAGTTCGGTTGTTACACAGAATTGTTACACTTCGGTTGTTACACAGAATTGTTACACTTCGGTTGTTACACAGAATTGTTACAGTTCGGTTGTTACACAGAATTGTTACACTTCGGTTGATACACAGAATTGTTACACTTCGGTTGTTACACAGAATTGTTACACTTTGTTGGCGCACTTGACGTACAATTCCCTGAAGATAGCTATGAGGAGGAACAGCGTCGTGGTGATGGCAGACATGAGGTAGACATGACACTTGACATCTGTCACTTCCCTCTCCACCTGCCTCACGATAGGTGAGCACGGCATGACCTGCTGCTCCTTGCTTCCACCACATGTCACAACCTGTAGAGATGAATAGTTCATCGCGGCCACGCCCAATCCCGGATCACACACCACGGTGACAGCTGCCCCGTGCAGGAAGTACGGTACACTCCTCTCGTTTAGAAGTCGTCCTCCTCTCACCCTGAATTGATTGAGTTTGCACGTGTCGTAGTCTCGGTCATTGCTCCGTATCAATTCCAGCCTGTCAAACCTGTCCTTTTCAGCGTGCGAGTCTGTGTACAGGTGATTGGTGTAGTCACCCTTTAACTCGCCATCTTCGTAGTGTGGAGCCGTGAGCTCAAACGCACAATGTAGAAATGTGGCTGCAGTGTCCATGATTACGAAGAGCTGGTCTACACTGCCCTCCTTCCTTTCTGCCAGGGAAATTCTTGTCAACTTCTCGTATGCGGCTTGTTCAGATGGCGCCCAAGCCAGAGCCAGTTGGGGGTCCCTCTTGCTGGATATGCTGATCATTCTAGTCTGCTTCTCCCAAAGTAGATAACTGGTGTCGCTCATGTGGAATTCCCATTCATCAGCGTTTATACAAGACTTCCAATTGACGGTCATTGCAGCAGTGATTGTGTCCGAGGAGTTACGATCGATTGTGAGGCACTTGTAAGATTCTGCATGCTTGATGAGAAAGGAGGTGTTTGCAGCGGCTGCTACGACATCATCCACAGAACCGATGCATTCCAAACACCTCTGGAATGCTGTTATGGAAAATGGTCGATTGACTGTCTTGTTTGTCGCGAAGACAGGTCTTTGGTAGAGTTGACACTTTCCAGACAGTGTGTGAAACGAGAACTGTATACATTTCCCCACCGACTTGCAGTATCTCCGGCACTCAAACAGCGACTCGGTAGTGAACGAATGATCTGCTTCTTGGTTCGGCCTCACATTGTACATGAAACATCGGGGATTTAGGGGTGGGGCTGTGCCCCATGGGCCCTCTGACTCGAGATCAGAGTCCCCGTGAACAGCGAGCAATGGAAGTAAAATCACGAAGTCGCGGATAGAGCAGCACATTCTATATGGAGAGAAGAAATATTGGTCAACAAAATATGCCTCACATACAAATATGAATATTATGATATGAATAATGATAGTTTCGTGCCATATGACCATATTGATGTTGATAAATGCTCAAAGGCACGAAGAATAGTTCAAAGAATGAGCATTGACCGAGATGGGCGAATTCTGTAACGCTGATTGTTGCACCCACGAAAAAAGAATAATCACGTCGAATTAGATGAAAAAATGTTGTAGCTGCAACTATTGTTGGCGTGGTATGGTCTTCAATATTCATGAACAATTCGAGCGCTGAAAACTTAAGTTGTTTGAAAAGTGTCTGTGTTTGAGTCGCAAAATTATAATATGACGTCATGTTGCGTGACATCTATAGTCGAGTATAAATTTTGTGGCCCTTTTTTCATTTATTCAAGCCAGGGGAGCATTATATACGATGGGCAAGACATTATTAGGGCTATTATATTCAAACCGCGCCAAATAAGCTAATATTGTTTAGCTATACGCCAAATCCTGCTGAACCCAGCTAGACACTAGTATTTCTTAGCCATGAAAAACTCTTCACCTGAAAAGTAGCTCACTCTCAAGCAGCTTGAGCTAACATTGTAACAACCACTGCGCATATTCCAGACATACCAGTCAGTCTCGATGACGCGCACCCAACTCACCACAAGTCACAACAACCCGCCTCATCTGCAACTTCACATCCAATAAACAACCGCCCATCCTTGCACTACTGCCACTTCCTGGGAGACTAACAACCACTCACCAAGGGGAGTTTCTCCCAGGCCCCAGGTCGAGCAACCCCGACAAAGGAACTATATCACCGACTCCTTAACTTGTTGACGAGCGTGACGGCCACGTGGCCGGAGGAACTTCTCCTTTTCGAGCGGTATCTCGGGGAACACGGTGCTGATGACGGCTATCCTCTCATCGTTAACGATCTTCACTTCTGGGTGGAGGTTTGTTTGCAGTGTTCAATATTGTGCTATAGTTTGGGAGGGGTCGGAGGTAGTACATAAGGGATCAGTGCGACAGTGCTTGGGTACCCCACTACCCATTGGATGAGCCGGATAGGTCCCCGGATATCGTTATAGATAACTTTCAACTATGAGATTGTTCAGGTGCAACGGTTCAAAGACATGCACCACACAGACACCGACGCTGATTTCATTCTGAAGAAGCTGGAAGCCATTGTGGACTGCTATCTTGATCCCCAGATCCCTACCGAACCACCTCCGGAAAAGGTAAAATCTAAGAACTGAGGGGGAATTCACCATTCAGTCATCATTATTTCGACACCAAATTTTAGCCCGTATGATATCTTAGTAGTGGTGTTTACCACACCCACACAGTGTAGGACAGTAACTTCGCGATGAAAATTCCACATTGTTTAGGACAGTAATTTCACGATGAAAATTCCGTAGCCGACGAATCTGTCCCCTCCGATGTCCCCCACTCCGTCCATGGCATCCAAAGGACAGTCCAGTAATCCGGAGAGCCCGGTGCAAAGCAAAGTGGATCTAACGAGTGTAGCGGAGAAGGCAAAGAAGTTACCGTGGGCTCAGAGGAAACAGGTTGGTGATTTTGCGAGGCGCCTTGGATAGATTCTGATGGGCAAACTCCGCACTGACGCTCTGTGACGTTATTGTTGAAGAAATTTGGAACCAAGGTTCCCATTGTCGTGATATCTTGCTGCTGATTTCTGTTTCTCCATCTGTGGAGTCCTCTACTGGACGGTGAGCTAAGGTAATATGCACAGAAATCTAAATACTCAATACCCAGTTAATGCAGGTGGACTTGACTGTGGACCTGGGTGGGAAGATAGCTAATAGACTGACTGTGCCAGGAGGACATCTTGATAAGGATATGAGTCACTATGATGAGGCACAGAAGATGGTCCTAAAGGAACTTGTTCCATTCTATGCCGGGTAAGTTTGTCTGAACAGTTTTTATCGACTGTGCCGCGCAGCCGCCATAGGAAAACTGATTAAAATAGCATAACGATGGCATCTTGAAAATTCTATTGTTTACAGGTTTGCTAACCAACAAGATAGTAGGAGTTCCAGGATCAGTTCATGCAAAGTGTGCCCTGCTCCTGTCCTTGAGGAAAAACCTCTGCCCTGTCACGCAGGTATTTATCAAACATCAACTTCAAGAATGACATGTGCCAAGTGGTATGGAATTTTCATTCCGACCGGGCTAGCATAGTGGCATCTTCTCTATTCTTTTCCCAATTATAATCTTCCCAATTATCTGAATAACTGAGGTATATTATCAAGTATCTGCAGTCAACCGAAAGTGGGTTGGGTCACCCAGTAGTGAGACTGTTCTCATGTTCCCCCTCCCCTCTGCGGTGTCCTCCAACAAGCCCAAACATCTCATACAGTCGAACAAGGAACACTTCACGTTCACACTGGAGCACGGAGTCACTTGGAACAAGGTCAGATCTCGTGATATGGATTTGAGTCATCAAGTGTTTTGTGACCATTAAGTGTTTTTGTGAATTGTGACCATCGCAAACTTAAAATTATCTTTCTGATCACCATGATTTCAGCATGTTGATGAGGATATGATATCGGCACCCAGTGATGATGGAATGCCAGCTGCGCGCACGGAAGCAAACAAGGTGCGCGCCAGATAAGCCTCCGCACGTGCTCAGGACAGTCGTACACGTGGCCAGATGTCACGTGCATATAATCACACTGTGACAGCTTGTGACAGCATGTGACACCGGCTTATGACAATTGTCATATTATGATCCCATGTGCACAGTGCAGTGCAGGCCAGATTCATAACATCCAACCATAGGGATGATAGCAGATTTAAGTAAACTTGGTCGATCAGCCAACTTTAAAATAGCAGATATATTGGTGCTTCTTTTAGTCCCAAAATGAAAAAGCATTCATCCTGCAGTACCAGTCCAGTTTGCTTTATTTGTTTTTCCAATCATAGAAATGAGTGTGAATCTTTAGTTTTATAATGTAATTAGCTATAAAAGTTAGTACTTCAAGATGAATTTCATAGAATGTACAAAATTCTTTCATATAATTTTTCGCTGTAAATAAAGGATGATGCGGTCGGTTTTTCAATTGTAACGCATGCCCACCGTCGCCCACTTTCTTATCAGTGTTTTTGTGTAGATAAGAAGTGAAAATGTACAAAATGATTGATTGAATTCTATTGTTGGTGATCTAAAGTCATCTTTTCGCCGCACATTTTTCATTCTTGTAAATTTCTGGTCCTTTCTTTATGTATAAGTAAAGAAGATTTCTTTCAGATAGCATAGGTACTTTTAGCTTTGAGCACATACGATTTCATAAAATCATCCCTATTCATCAGTTTTACTGCAGTATTCAGTGAACAGCATTTCAATATATATAAAAAAACTTCAATCTTCTTTCTAAAGTTCTAACCCAGTGATCTTTCTATAGCATGTGTTGTGATAGCAGATATGTATATAGCAGCAACTGACAGATGCACATCAGCCCATACACCTGACTGACTCAGTCAGTGACTGAGTAGTGAGCGGTTAGCCTCGACTAGGGCGCTGCTCAGATATACCATGTGTAGATCATATGATCGTGAGTAATACGTGTATATTTCTTCTTTATTAGCTTTCATAAAGATGTCTGCGGACATCTACAGAGAGGCAGAGTTTTGTCTACATAATCAAGTAAGACAATCGCTTAGTAATAGTAAGTTATCTACAACGAAATCAGAAACCATGAAGCGAGATTTGGTAATTTCATGACCGATGACGCCATATCCATTCTCATAGGTGCCTTACTAACCCCATGGGGGTCGGGGGATGTAACCCCCATGCCTTCGTTTTGGTCCACTGCGATCTCAATCAGATAGCTCTACCCTCCTTATATGTGATATGTTTTATATTACTCTTTCTGCTGTTGTTAAGGTGTCTTGTTGTTAAGCTGTGTCTTTCTAGATTCGTTGATACTTTATTTCCAACTAGGGAGCCCGTCGAGTAGTAGCCCGTTGAATCGGATACATACCCGGCTAAGTTATTGTGAAAGGTGTTGAATGCAGCTGAAATTGAAATCGAAATTCCAAATCGAAAACGATCAAAGAAACACGTCATCCAGTCTGTGTGATGATTCAGTGCAAAACAGAAACAATTTACCCGAGGACTGAGTGTCATTGCGCGCGCATTAAACTGCACGTGCAACTCTTCTCTTCCCTATCAACAGAGACAGCAACGTAATCAAAACAGCAAAATAAGAAATGAGCTCTTCCCAGCCGACAGGCTACTACTTTCTGCACGTGAAACCTTCTCACATCTCTGCCTAACGACCATATAGCAACAGGGCAAAAATGCCGTGATATTTAAAGATACATGATAGGTACAAACAGAATTGCGAGTTCATAATATAGACTAGGGGACCCGTTCAGAGTGTGTGTGCTGAATACCAAAAGGTGATATGGGTGGAGATAGCTTAGACATCTGAAAAACCACCCAAAATTAACCGCTTACCCGGCTCAAACTCTCAAAATACTCCACAAAACGAATGCAACAACTCAGAAATGACTAACAACACGCGCACTCATCTGCAGTAGTAACCATAGCAACGGTCACTTTGTCTCAAAACGTGCACGTGCAGCTCGTTACGTAGATAGGTACAAACAGAATTTGCAAGATTATAATAGAGATGCAAGTCCCATTAAATTATGTGTGGACTGTAATGTAACTCTCTCTCTTCTGATAGCATTCAAATTACTTTCCACTCGAATATATTATGTATTGCCGAGCGCAAACTTTTCGATATATTTCGCATTATCTAGCACAGCTTTCAGCCTGAGCCACAGCTTCTCATAGAGTCGCAGCTTCTTGATGATTCTATTCTACTTTTATGTTATTAACCATTCTTTTCTTTCTACAAAAAAAGCTCCGTAAGCGCTCTAAAGTCAACTTGAGTCAGATTGATTTACAATAACACGGCACGAATTTTGTGCCACAAATATTGCAGCAAAAAGACAGGACAGTTCTCATCATAAACAATCCTTTCTCTCTTTTTAACAGCATCCTTTCTTTCAGAATCCCTTCTCAAGTGCAGGAAAATTAGAATCGAAGGTAATGATCAATTTAGAAATGTGAAACGACTGCAGTTTAGTTAGTCAGTTATAATTTACCGGATTCATCACTCAATGTGCCATAGAATATCTACCGCCTAGAGGCTACCGTTTTTCCTGTTCATATGCATATGTTCCCGTTATCATGAAGGCGTTGATATGAAAAACTCCCTCATTTCCCACTCTAGATGCCAGAAGGAAAGCTCAAGAGGTTGGCAACCGTAGCTTGGTATCTCAATGATCCGAAAGCTAGAGCCCTCGCTAGGAGGGGCACAATCATGTAGTATCATACAGCGAGATCTGCACGTGCGATACGATCCCTTGTACGTTATCATGTGTATTACTTCCTATGCAAAGTTATTCTTCGTACGTTGTCGATTCCTGTTTGTCAACTCATCCTAAAAACTCATGTGTGTCCACTCTTGATCACGGTTTTCGCACGACTCTATATTGTTCGGTCATATCTATCGTCAGAATCTATGATACCCTCTTGCCTGGCTTTATGACTGATTTTCTTGGATTCTTTTCAGTTCATGTGAACAGTGTACTCAGTGCGTTTTACCTGCGACCTTGTGAAGCATACGATCTTACATTCTTTACAGTTGGATTCTTTTTCTTCTATTCTTTCTATTCCTTATTTCATATTGCTACTTCTTTTGAAGTAGATTGCAGCACGAAAACACGAAGCACATTTCCAACAAATCATCTTCTAATGGCACAGCTTACTAAGACTGTCAGATTGTTTGCAGGTTAACTAGATAACACAAATGTATGAGGCCAGAGGCATCCTCTCCGTCCTGTTGAATAGATCCCCGCTATCATGATACCCCACTCCAACTCTCTATCTCGCTCCTTCTCAAGTCGATTGGGAGGATCTGATGAACCCATGGTCGTGGGGAATTATCGCATTTGCAATCCTTCCTGATCAGCGATCAGCTGTAGGGGCCATCTCCTACGTCAGAGGGATCGTAGCTGAAGGACATAGCTTTCCAATATTAGGATATTTATTAAAGATAAAAATCATCTCTATTATATTTAGATTTGGTCACGTGCAGTCGTGCGAGATTTTTTCTATCAAATGCGCCACCCAGGATTCGTCATTTCTCTTCAGACAGTTGAGTACCTCGTTTTCAATTATTTGTAACTAACATGTAGTTTGTGAAATACGTAGAATCCCATTTCTGTCAGAAATGTTCTTAATTTGTAAACGCCAACATTTCATGCTACAATTTCTGTACTAATTCAAATTGAAGCTGAAGTAGTGAAGTAGGCCCTCAATGAATTTTTTCTCCCACTTAAACGTGATAGGTTAAGGTATTAATTAAAAGGTTGTATTATGGTACTGTAGCTTTTGGTTGTCCATTGTACGGTGTAGATTGTATATGAGTACACTGTAGTACAATGTACATTTTACAAAATATGTAATTTACAATTAATGTATATTGCGCCATTTCATGTCATTTTCACATGGGAGAGACCGCAATTCTGTATAATTCCAATATTCATTCGCATTCGGCATGATAGCTAGTTCATTTCAGTCAATACTCAATATTGAGGGTAATTGTATTTGAAAACAGTCAACACCCCTGTGGGCCAGTAAACAGCACCCACGGGGTCCAGTACTCATTATTCAATTTCGATCTTAATCTCATGTTGGTTCCTCCCTATCACATACACACGCGCGCACTCTTTTCTACTGATACTGATTTTTTACTGATAGCTTAGTGATAGAGGGACTTGATGACCAGCTTGTGTCGGTCTAGATTCACGAATTCCTGACAATTTTTCTGATCACTCAACTTTCCCCCTAGGATCTCGTGCAGCTCGTTCCAGATTCTATAGTTTAAGCCCCAAAATTGCAGTATAAAAACTCAGGCTGCATCTGTAAAGTGTAAATAAAAAATTTTGCCCGAAATTTCGGGCGGCGGTCGGGCTTCTTGGATACTGCCAAAACTCGAGTGTTAAATTTAATACATCAAATATGCTACCTTTATCATATTGCTACGTAACTCGGCATAAGACGCTTACCTTATGTTGACACTCAACGAGGGCTGAAAGACGTGTATTTAGGGTGCATTTAGGGTGCATTCAGTGTGCATTCAGTGTGCATTTAGGGTGCGTCGGGCGACTGGTCATTGACCTATATTTCAGCTTCGTGTATGCGCGTCAGGAGCGTCGTAAACCTAAAGGATACTGCGACAGAACGCGCTCTAATGAAAACGTACTCAATTAATTATTAACGTACCTCACAATATGCAATAATATACTGGTCTGTGCTCCGTATACTGCTACAGTACGTATACTGAAGCTACTTTATCACGGACTCCGAGTCCTCTCTATGATGTCAGGAGGGGAACCATGAAAACCTGACTATCGTGAAACCTGTCAAATGTATAATATGTAGCCGCTCAGTTTGGTTGGGTTATTTTGGAGAAAAATAATAGGTTTTACCGCGCAATAGCTTCACTAGGTTTTACTGCGCTATAGCTTGCGGAGAGTCCATACGTTGTTTCCAGTTCCCTGCTTTATATAACAGTTCTAGATCGCACTACGTGTCCTGTCTAGATCAGGTTAGCAATTGATCAATGATTTGATGGAGAAATTGCTTGTAGCTACAACCATCGCCATTTATTCTTTTAGCTGGTTTACTGGTTATTCGAACCATAAATGTCAGAAAAGTGGCGTTCTGCCCAATCATCATTTCTCAAAATTCATACATACATGCAGTTGTTCATTGTAGTCAATATGCATGAATCAATGTGAATAATTCATCATGCAGATCTGCTATGTATCAGATTGTAAAAAACACATTCTCAGATTCAGAAGATAGATCACTGATTATTCATGTGGGATGCGCTAGTGCATGTCTCCCGACATGGCGTCTCCTAGTTACAAAACATGTGTCTCCTGTGGTCTCATGTCTCCTGTGGTCTCATTTCTCCTGACCTAGTGTCTCCTCAAAACTGGCACAGCTGGAGACTGAAGATCGAGTCTCCATGTTGTATACAGGGATCTATATTGGTAAACGGTCTCACATAATTATTTGAGGAATATTCATAGGGAAAATTATCTGTCTGAAGAAACACAGCACTATAGTTCATCATTATATCAAGATGGATCCAGCATATCGTGATGGATCCAGAGTGTATGATATTAGATGTGTACGAGTGTTCGTAGAGGGCTGCTACCGTGCTTGATTTCACTGAATAGTGGACGGAAAACCTCCACAAAAATCTCCAACGTTTCTCAGTTTGTGACCACTTTCCAAATTATCAAATTATCGATGATCTTGCATTCCTTCTAGCCTGCTTCTTGTTGATGAGGGTATATAGGTACCATGTTGTACCTATGGACCCTCCCTGCCCCAGGCTGTTTATCGTGGAGGTGTGAATTCTCATTCAGGGGTGTGGCGGCCACACATTGTTCTCATTCGTTCAGCTGTTCACAGTATTATACAGTCTTGACTCTTCATCGAGTATATGATGGTGATAATGTGCTATGATGCCCCCTCCCTCCCTCTCACTCTTGCTCACTGTCGTCATGACAGCAGCTGTCGTCATGACAACACTGTACATGTCACACTTCCTCGAGTGACTATGTACATGTTATATATCTGGATGTCATCAGAAAACACGACGGGTCGCATCCGGTATACACTAAAACTGGGACTGTGTTGACAAATACCTACAACACGTTTATGATAGTTCCTTCTAAAAACATGTCTATCTTGTTGATTGACTGTTGAGTTGTGGCCTAACTATGATATAGTCGCAGCTGTCCTGATATGGATCACATGGCTGCGGCCACGCCCTTCATTCTGCTGAGAATACAATATGTTTACTCTGTTCAGTTGATGAAATGTTGATACTATCTCAGATAATGTTGGTCAGTTTTCTGTAGATCCTCGGGAGCAGATTGACTCTCTTTTTAGATCGTGTGATAATTGATGGGAAACTGTCCGCAGCACTAATTGTGTTCTAATTAGTCGGCAATTACAGGTGTTTTGATAATCACATAACGACTGTGCAGCCATATTGGAACAGCTCTGTACTTGTTCCTAGATGATATGTTGCTCCCAACATCTCTTCTCGACTTGAAATTTCGATCTTGCTCCGTTTGGGCGTTGATAAGTATTACCCTTACCTCATGTATGATGTATGACAATCTTAGACAATAGACATCCCTGGTA
Organism: Beroe ovata; assembly: GCA_946803715.1. NCBI lineage: Eukaryota > Metazoa > Ctenophora > Nuda > Beroida > Beroidae > Beroe > Beroe ovata. Next base: position 359,412 of record CAMPET010000049.1, on the reverse strand, counting down.
TTTGAAAGTGACATAGCATTGACTGATCGTGGAATGTTCGTGAAGGTGGACTGTGTCAAAGTATCACGCCGACTAGTATTATATAGTGTATTATATAGTGTCTGAAGATCAGAAAATACCTCGATAGATCTCCTCAGAATAATATGAACCCTATCGTCTTTACTAGCTTATACTATAGTGGAGTAGGATGATGATACAGTATGATCATCTCCGCTGTCCGCAGCTTCATTGTCATTGTCATGCTTACTTTCGATTCCGTTCCTGAGGTCAAATGTCTGAGCTGTTGTCTTAGTGTAGATGCTCATCGAGAGATATCGATTCCACCATATTTATCTTGTAACTTTCAATAGAATATCTTTCTGTAAATTAAGATCGGAGCGGTTTCGAGCACATCTTGTCATCTTACACTTCACGTCATAACAGATCTCTATGACGAATGGAGGACTCCTTCGTCATAACTTGCTGACCCCACTGCATAACTCTGACGTAGGAATGCGTTGACACCAGTATGCGGTACGTCATGACAGTCCTCTATGACGAATGGAGGAGTCATTCGTCATAACTCGCTGACACCATTGCATAACGTTGACGTAGGAATGCTTTGACACCAGTATGCAATTCCTACGTAATAGCAGTTCTCTGTGATGAATGGGGACCCATTCGTCATGACTTGCTGACACCACTGCACAACTCTGACGTAGGAATGAGTTGACACCAGTATACAGTACGTCATGACAGCCCTCTATGACGAATGGAGGAGTCATTCGTCATAACTCGCTGACACCATTGCATAACGCTGACGTAGGAATGCTTTGACACCAGTATGCAATTCCTGCGTAATAGCAGTTCTCTGTGATGAATGGGGACCCATTCGTCATGACTTGCTGACACCACTGCACAACTCTGACGTAGGAATGAGTTGACACCAGTATACAGTACGTCATGACAGCCCTCTATGACGAATGGAGGAGTCATTCGTCATAACTCGCTGACACCATTGCATAACGCTGACGTAGGAATGCTTTGACACCAGTATGCAATTCCTACGTAATAGCAGTTCTCTATGACGAATGGGGACTCATTCGTCATAGCTTGCTGACACCACTGCATAACTCTGACGTAGGAATGAGTTGACACCAGTATGCAGTACGTCATGACAGTCCTCTGTGACGAATGGAGGACTCATTCGTCATAGCTCGCTGACACCATTGCATAACTCTGACGTAGGAATGCTCTGACACCAGTATGCAATTTCTACGTAATAACAGGTCCCTGTGATGAATGCGCCCCCAAACCCAGCTCTAGGTTTTACAATTATTTTCATTTTTTCATTGAGAGATTAGATAAACTAAGTCAGTTGAGTTCTTCGACATAGTTGAAATTCATGTATCGACACTAATAATTCATTATGGGTCATTGACTGCTCTACCGACGCCCCCTTTTCGCCCCAAAGTGCCCCCTTTTCGCCCTGAATGCCCCCTTTTCGCCCCCAAAATGTCCTATTTGTGCCCCCTTTTTGCCCGGTGCGTGCACGAAGGGCGCCACCTTTCTGCCCATGTTGTGCCCCCTTTGTGCCCCCTTTTCGCCTCCTTTTTGCCCCTTATCTCAGATGTCTCCTACACACATGTTCCCAAATTGTCCCCTTTGTGCCCCCTTTGTGCCCCATTTTGCATCCTGATTTGTACTCTTCCAGCAAGGGGGCACAAAGGGGGCAATTGAGGAACGCTCTCTGCACAAAGGGAGCATTTAGGGGGGGGGGCACAAAGGGGGCAATTTGGGAACATGTGTGTAGGAGATGATTCAAAAAAGGGGCCGAAAAGGGGGCGAAAAGGGGAATTTGGGGGGTGATAAGGGGGGCACTTTGGGGGCGGAAAGGGGGCAAAAAAGGGCGTCGGCGGACTGGTCAATAGCCCATTAATGAATAAATAGGTATAACCAAATTAAAACTTAAATCTCTGGAACTGAAGAAAAATATTTTTGCACTTATGTCTGGCTCTAGTTTCCAAATTCCATGGTCCATGGTCTGCACATTCTGCAACATATCTGTTAGCTTGATTTATGTAATTGTAATTGTCCAGCTTGAAGTCATAGTAGGGAGCTGTAGTCTGTACCATACTACACCTCAGCAGTCACTCGTTACTGAGTACCTCTACACTGCAGTGATGTATGAACTGGGTGATGCAGTGACTAGTCACATGGTTCACTTGTGTTCACTGCTTATTTAGTTGAAGTCTCCCCAATCACCAGTCATATCATTACACACACGATTGTTATATTGGTCACTGAAGCGTTCAAATCACATAGCATACACTGATTAAACTACTACCCACCCTCTTAAGACACTATTGTTAATCAGTAGTTATAGTAACGAATGCAATATTCCTTGGAACTGAGTTCCAGTGAGTGTCGTTATGGGGTGAGACATGCTTATTTCACAATATGAAATTTTTATTAAATGATCCTTGTTATTTCAGAAACCGTGGTGTCCTCCCTTCCCCTTTGGCCCTTTGTGTTCGCTGTTAAGGGTGATGTCACCACCCTCAATAAAACTAATGGGTATAATCATTTCCATCCTGTGATAATTATATGCACAAAGAGCTCGTATGGACCGATCACAATATGACGTCATGTTCACGAAGTATAGCAGCACGTGTGGAACTCCTGGTGGTAACACACACA
>CAMPET010000049.1:302962-342313 GCA_946803715.1 Beroe ovata | reverse complement strand
TGTGTGTGTGTGTGTGTGTGTGTGTGTGCGGTAGTGCCGCGTGAAGATGATTCGGCAGTAGCTAGCGCGCAATTGAGGTTTTTATGGTGTGTAAAATTCCCCTTAGGGATGGCTTTTGCGAATTATATTTCCTTACTTTACTCGGATTTATCCTCATTTAAGTCGTTTCGTCATGGATCTACTCATGTCAACATTTTTGCCGTGTAAAGTGATTAAATTTAAAGTGATTTAGGTTTCGTAACACGAGCCTTTCTGGATGAGCCTCGCAATTCTTTTGAAGTTCACTGATTTTCTCTGTAATCACTCAGTTCCCTGTAACCTCATGATCATATCACTTGATAAAACTTGATAAGATTGTATCGTGCATTAACGCCAATTTACTGGGGAATCCCCCCTTTTAATGTACAGTGATTTGATAATCGCACATTAGTAACTTTCAGACATGGGCTGCAATATTTGTGATTTTTCATTTGCCATGTGTTTGTCTGACTCAGTTATAACACCCACTCTTCTCACTATAGCTCAATAAACAAGATGTTCCGAGCTATGATGTCACAACAGCAGCAACAACAACAACAACAGCAACGGGGTTGCCAACCGGCGTCGTCCCAGCAGCAGCAACAACAGCATTATTACCAGCAAGTATCCCCCCACTCTGTGACCTCTGCTCTAGCTCAGATCGGTGTTGACCCCGGTTACTATAGCGACAGTGAGTGTTCTAGCAACAGCTCAGACAAGGTTGCTGAGGAGGGTGGCAACGTGTCTCCACCCCATAGCAACAAGCTATCCCGCATCCCTGAACAGCTGACTCAGGTGAGGGGCAGGGGGCTATAATTCATTCGTATCATGTTCATTGTTCATGAGTCTCTATAGTCCCATGTGTCACACTTGATTCTCTATAACTGTTCACTAACTCCCTGTTCCCAGCCCTCATTGTTCACTAACTCCCTGTTCCCAGCCCGCAACTACAAACTACAACTGTTTCAACGATTACTTTGGCTTCAATGACCTGGTGAAGCCGCTTCCCCTGCGCTACAGTGGCTCTCACTCCCAAGACGGGTGGCAGCAGGAAGACAGTTGGAAAGACCAGGGATCCCCTGCACAGGAGAGCGGGGTGGTGTCAGAGGGTGGTGATAGCAGTGAGGATGTTTACACCCCCGCCACAAGCCCGCCATCCAGCGCCGCCACGCCGCCAACAGCCGGACTCACCAAGAAGAACAGTGGGAAGAGGAACAAGTCACAGGTCAGTACTGTCATGGGTTTGTTGTTGTTTTTGATGGTGTTTTTGATGTTGCTGCACTTGATGTTGCTGCTTTTGTTACTTATGTTGTTGATGTTGTTGTTTTTGAACTGTTGTTGTTGTTGTGTCTGAAGACTGAGTCCCACTATTAAATCTTATGTCACGTGGACACTGTTTGGTTGCGGCTAACTCGGCTATCTTGGATTCGTTATCTGTTCTTCACGCGACCTACCTCTGTGCATACTACGTCATACACACCCCCCTGCTGAACTTTGCAGAAACCTAATTAAGATTCTTACCGCAGCCCGATATTGATTCGTGTATAATTATGAATATGTAAAATGGTCCATATTGCGATGAAATTGGTTTGACCATTGCATTCATGTAGCACCGAGTAAATCTAATAACCCGTCCCTCTAAACATTTTCCAGGGGCGGGGTTTTCACCCATGATAAATTATTAGTGCAAGATAAAATTTCCCCAAAAACAGGGAAATCTATTGGGGGAATTTTGGTTCCGCGCTTCATTCTAGAATGATCTCATGACTTTTACCGCTTATCTGTCCAAACTGGGAAACTTCTCTCTTCACAACAACCACACTCTCTCCCGCGACTGTGACTGGATCAGAGATCCGGGAGAGAGAGAGTGGAGGAGTGAGAATGATCAGAGGTGGAGGGATGTTTGTACGCTGTCATTTAATGGGAACAATTAGCGATCGCTCGGCGCCCTATACTGCTTGTCATATTGTGTGAATCATTTTACGCTCGAGTTTAAAAGGAATTGTCCGTCGTCATGCAAGTCTCGAGAGATGGATAGTCACACCCTGTCGTGTGGGCCACACAGTTCACCACCACCACACACGGTGCATGGAGATTCGGGCGCTGGCGCTCTCTCTCTCAAACATGCAAAAATGATATGATACACGACAAACAGTTGTAGTGAATGTGTCGTGTGTGTGTGTGTCTGTGTCTGTATGTCTGTGTGTGTGTGTGTGTGTGTGTCTGTGTGTGTCTGTGTGTTGCTTGTTCACCGAGTCACGTGACAGTCTGGTTTACTTGTTAGCATGTCAATTTAACGTGCTCCTTACCACAGGTGTGTGTGTTCTGTCGGAACAACGGTGAAGATGAGTCCGTGTACTCGACCCACTCTCTGAAATCGGCCGATGGGAAGGTGACGTGTCCCATTCTGTTCGCATACGAGTGCCCTATATGCCGGGCTACCGGCGATAATGCTCACACTCTCAAGTACTGCCCAAAGAACCCTAACGGACAGGGATCCCAGCAACAGGGCGGAGCAACATCAACAAACAACCTTCTCAACGGTTACCAGGGATACACGGGCAGCAACAATATGGGATATGGCAGCAGCAGCAGCAGCAACAATACTAGCCGGATTGCCCCTGGGAACGTTGCTGGTAGCAACATGGGAAGCAATAGCAACAATTCCGGAAATAACCAGCTAAACTACAACCTCATCCAAGCCATGCTACAAATGTCAGGCATGAACGGCAACGTTCACCCTGCACTAGCTCAGCTTAACTTCAACATGGCTAACATGCTCTACCAACAACAAGAGCAGCAACCGAACAACCCATTTGCTGAGTGGTTGCAGCAACAACAACAGCAACCACAGCAACAGCCGTACGGTGGGGAGAGCAAGGGATACAATGTGCAGCAACCCAATATGTACAGCTCACAGGCGAACTACAGCAACCAGCAGCAACCTGGCCAAGGATTGTACCCACAGAGCAGCTACGGCAGCAACCCCTCACCCAGCTACAGCTCTCATCAGGGCTACAACTCCGGGTATAATAGCAACTATAGCAACCAGAGCAGCTATCCTAGCTCGAGCAACACCTATCACTCGACAAGCAACAGTCAGAGCAACAATTACCCTGGTGCTGCTGCAACCACCGCATCCACCTCAGACCTGTACTCAGACTCTGAGATTGAGAACAACCTCACACAACTGTTCGGTAAGGCGAGTATTGATGATTTCATGCAGAATTACTCCAGATAGAGACACTGCGTGTGCGTGTATTTTACTCTAGGGAGCATGATCTATTTGATGCGTTTATATCATGATGTGAGGCATTTTATACATTCACTACCAGCATATGGTTTACTATTATACACCGCCTTATTTTATACCTCACCAGATTATATTAATTAACCATTGGCATTGTATTATATCTGCTTACTCAACAGTAGATAATATGAAAGCAGCCTGGTTTACAACTTATTATCATTAAGCAGCGTGTGTGTGTAACGTACAAATATTATTACAAAATCAGGATTGTTTTGTCTTATTAAGAATTTTTATTTGAATTTGAACATATTTCTCATACGTATATATTTTAACCGCAAGCCCCCTTGTAATATTCATTACCGCAAAGTTTTACTATATTGTTATTGTGATTGTCCTTATCAATATGATATATTCAATTTCAAATTATAGGTTAAATTATTATTGTAAAAAGGTAGCAGGACTTTTCAGAATTGATATTTTGCTAAAATTTTCAATTTTATACCGAATTCTGTGCTAATTGAGTAATAAGTTGATTAATTTAGTAATTCCCTGCCCTTTTGATGATGACAGAATATGATTGAGAGATATTGGCACGAGTGCTCCGTCGTTTAATATGCTAAACTCCAATTAGCATTATCAATTAACTACACGAGAAAACGAGATATATAATGAGATATACTATATTTGATGATTTTCGTATTATTACCAAGTGATGTGTTCGTGTGTAATGAATAATTAAGTTATTGACTTTGAACTGCTACTGTTTATCAAAACAGTGTATCAGCTTTCAATTAGCTAGCGGAGAGTATATATTTTCGATTACAGTTTTAATATGAATAATGGATGCATATTATATTATGATGTTGTCACATTTCGTAAGTCATTCCACACCAAATTTGTAGAATCTTTTTAAACATCCTAATATTTGTCTGGCCCGAACTTACTTTCATCACTTTGTTATCGTTATGATAGACCAGATTTTTTTGCAATAACATTATCGAAACGGTTCGTATAAAGCTGTACACATACCGAATTTTGAAAGAAAAAAAGGCCATTTAAACCCGCATAACTTTATGAAAGGTATGCCCAGTGCCCGTTACCGACTATATTTCACTCCAATACTTTGTAACTTAGTAATTTAATTTTTATTTGTGTTTTTATACTCTTATTGACATGATATACCGTGTCTGTGCCTGTGTTCGTGTGTAATTCAACGGATTCGCATCACAATACCCAGCTACAGCCCACCAAAACCCGATCTCATGGTGTTGCATGTTGGCATGGCAATTCTTGACTCGTTTACGTTGTCATGGTTGTCATAGTGATTCTGTGCTCACTACACTGTTATAGTGTTATATGAGTGAGTACTGTTTCGTTGCAATATGATAAAGTCTAAAGAATCACATCGCAACAACTAGTACCAACGTGTGGGTATATATGATGTGAACCTGCATGTACATAGTTGATTTGTTATCATTATTTATTAATTTTATACGGCATATATAATGAGATTTGAACTATATCGTATCAGGAAGCACAATTCTGTGGGTTTAGAGAAGAATGGAGTTTAACAGAGTTCAAAATATTTCATTAATCATATTAGAATCGATTGCAAATTTGATGATTAAGATATTTGTATGCCGGATTTGGACGGGAAGTACCTTATTGTAGATTTTGTAGCTTGTGGCTATTCGGATTTCCAAACAAGATCTTCAGTATCGTATGAAGAACTTTACCCTGGCTCAAAAGTTAATAGCTACAAGAACACAATCTACTAGTACAATTCAGAACTGAATGGCATATATTGATACGGCAATTGAATTAACAAATAGTATTGATTAGTGTTCTGATGATCAAGCTGAATCGACGATATTATAAGAGCACTGACCTCCATTTCTGATATAATGTTCGATTGTTATATTTCAAGACAGCTTCAATTATTCTATTTCTACTCCACCAACTATTAGTATTACTTACCAGTTTTCATTAATTGTGATTGTCTGTCAATGTCATTCAATTTCAATGACAGACAATCACATGATTTCGGCCCGAATTGCATCATTTCCCGAATCAAAAATTGACAGTTATACTTATGGCGTCCGCGTCAGAGATCGTTATGCAGTTGAACGTTTTCTTGTCGTGTATCACTATCAGTATTGTAGGATTTTACCCTACCGTCGGTGCGCGCAATTTTCAAATTCCGCCAGGGATAAAAATAAAATCCCGCCAGCAAGGGTAGGGCGAAATCCTACAAGTATCAGTATGTCATGTTCCCGGGCGCTGCGTGACCCAAATACTCCGCGCATCTCCTTTCAGTTTCTACGACTTTTCAGTTCACTGAGTATAAGTTGTCGATCGATGATAGAGTTAGACGTAGACGCTGTCGAGAATTTCGTTTTGCGCGCGCGCGGCGCAAACTTATTCTCAGACAGAGAGACGCAAGCCGCTTCGCGGCTTGCATCAACGGTCTAGCATCGCCAGACAAAGTATAAGTATAGAACACTAGAAGTAGAACAGGGCCAGGGCCGGCGCGCAGGATCAGGAGTGTCAGATGTCTAAGCTTCGATAGGCCCGAACACCGAAACAGGCCTTCGATGAACGCGCGCTTAAGCTTAATGCAAACGCAGCTGCTATTCTGCCTCGTTTGAATCCGCGCACGACGGTACTTGCGACGCGCCTGCCAGCTTTTATGCTAACCTAACTTTAAGTTTAACCCTAACCTTAACGGTTAGGGTTATTGTTAGGGTTAGGGTTAGGGTTAGGATTAGGGTACTAGGGTTAGGGTTTGGTTAGGGTTAGGTTAGGGTTAGGGTTAGCTTAGCATAAAAGCTGGCAGGCGCGTCGCAAGAACCGTCGTGCGCGGATTCAAACGAGGCAGAATAGCACGAGCCTAATGCAAAAAAGCAGTTGCTTGCCTAATGTTATCGATCATATTCATATCTGTCCACGGTTCCTTGCGCGCGGTGCGCGCGCCTGTTCTATTCAGTGAACTGAAAAAGTCGTAGAAAGGAGACGCGCAGCGCGCGCGGAGAATTTGGGTCACGCAACGCGGGTACAAGGCCTGCGCGCCGCGCGCAAAAAACAGTGGACAGATAACATCCGGCAAAGAAGTATGAGCAGTGAACAGATACAAGATAACATCCGGCAGCATCGCAGTCAATTGTCAAATCCTTTTGCATCATTCATGTTTCGGCATTAAATGAAAGCCTGCGCGAGAAACATGAAAAAAGCGAGTTGTAGGATTTCACCCTACCCTTGCTGGCGGGATTTTATCCCTGGCAAGGAATGACAATTGTGCGGCGCCGACGGCATGCCAGTATTCAACTGAGTTCTTTAAACTGTAGTCAGTAGTCATGATAGGATTTCGATTATTGATTCTTATGCTAAGAATGAGTATGGGTAAGAGTTCATATGCTCAAGATGGTGTCTCATTTTGTGATTTGCATGATACTTGGACTCTTCTTGGACTTTTCTCAATACCTGATCAATATCCAGTATTTTGTTATACCCAGTGTTCCCATTCTCCTCTATTGATCTATTGATAAGATTTTGGATAAGAATGTGACATCTTGATAATTTGACATTCAGCTTGATGTATAGTGAGTTTGGTGAGTAGTGAGTGTGGTGAGTATGTGTGTTTCAGTGAGAGTGCGAGTTTAGTGAATTCATTATTAACATGTTTAGTTCAGTATGTGTTTTGGTCAATTTCCCATTAGAGTAATTTTTATCCGATTCATGCTTCATATTGATACATTAATGACCAAGGGTTCTGTGTGTCTAATATCTTCAAAAACTAATTGCATTCATAGAACATTATGAATGCCTCTGAGAAAAGCCAGCCACAGCGTGATATATTGTTGCTAGTGAGCAAAATATCTAATCTATTGGATACTGGATTGGACAACAGATCTCTTTACATATGCATACGTCTAATTGAAGCAGGTACCTATAGGTTTTTCTCTTGGTTCAAATTAGTGCTCAATACTAGTGTGGCAGTGTGAGCCCTCCAGATCCAGGTCCAGATCCAAGTCCATCCCCCTATTAGTAGAAGTAGATAGTAATAATGAGAGAAAACTTTTATCAATTTCATATACATTAAGAAACATTTCTTGTTCCCTACAGATCATTTGAAATTTTGGAGAATTTAACTTATCTACAAATATTTGCAGGTGTACACCCTGAATGCCTGGCTGATATGATAAAAGATGTAAGGAATGAAATGGTTACCCATGGAGATAAAAGTGATTTATCACAACCCAAATGATCAAGAATATCACTCTTGGCATGAAAATGTCAAACAGATGATCCACACACTAAAAACCATCGAATTTTTATTGAATCTTTATATCAATTCACGCTAGTTCTTGTATAGAAACTTAAGCAAGTGAAATTAAATGAATGTTATTATTATGATATTTGTATTGGTTATTTTTGCCCATGGCTGGTCTCAATCAAACTTACTGGAGTAATGCTGATTGTAACTTTCAATGAGTAAACCAAATGTAATTTATTAGTAGGAAGACTCTCGATTCTTGATATTAGCTACATGTGAATACTGTATATCATATTCATTTTATTGAAGTTCCTTCAGGAATGGTCATGGATCCCCAAACTCAGTTTGATCAAATGAAGGAGGAAGCTTACTATTCAATGGAAGGTCTTGGCCGCTTGAACCCAGAAAAATTGGATTTTTACATTGACTATCTGAAATTCCAAGCAGAACATGGATTTTATGATGGTGATGCAAATCTCAATATTCTGAAATTGTATCAGTTCACCCCTGACCTGATTACAAGATCCAGTATTGATATAGTTCACATTGTCCTGGTTAAAGCACTGATGCAGCTTCCCGGTAGTGACTATGTTTTTTGCCGCGCTCAATTGTCACAGGATATGATAGATGATAACCTTACAAAGAAGATAGATGATGTTGCCACTTTGTTGGAGACCTGCCAATTCCCTGAGTTTTGGAATGCAATTCAAGAAGAGAAAATTTTCTCTGAAATGACAGGTTTTGTTGATGCAGTGAGAAAGTTCATCTGTCATGTGGTGCAGCTAACATATAAACATGTGGAGGAAGATTTCCTCTTAAAAATGCTCGGACCTTCCCTTGATCGATCCGAGTTTATGAATATCCTGGATGAGAACAGTTGGGTGCTCAAAGGCGACAGCGTATTTATTGGGCATAAAGAGGAGATGGTGGAACAAAAAGAAATCATTGAAAAAATGCCCATTGAAGTTGTTACACCAATCCTTGCCATCAGATAAAGCAAATACTCTAAATATTTGTTATGAGAAATTTGACTCTCTTTTATCCATTGAAATAAGCTTTATACCAATTTGTGTTAGTTCCTCCCATACCAGTTCCTTGACATTGAAAATTATGAATTAGTCCTTGATCGTGTTTCTTATGTTAGTATGACTTAGACTTAATCATCCATCGAACACAGCCATGGGAGAGAGATCTTCGTCGGAAAAGAAGAAGATAGGATTGAATGGGGACTTTGGAAACAGGAGCAGATCGACTGGCTACGAAAAAAGCAGAATTGATCTCTCATCAAGTGGTGAAGGCAGTGATATATCAAGGTCCCACAGTTCGACAAAGCTGGAAGATCTGGTTTATCAGAAAGAGCATAAATCGAAGGCTTCTATACGAATATTATCTAGAGAAGAAAAGGAGCGGACAGAAAAGAAAGGTATATGACGAGTAGCAGTTCCTGCATGAGTTTTTTCACTAAATTACTTTCAAGTTTGAACTAAGTAGCTATGTGTGAAGCTTCAAAGTTCCTACATCATAGGTATTCGAGTGGAGAAATGGAAGCAATTTTTCCAGAGATATGACTCTGATGAAAACAGTGAATGGTTAGTGTATAACAGGAAAGGGAAAATCAGCAAAAGGGCTGCAAACCAGTTCCCATGTCTTGAAGACTTCCCGAGCGATTTTATTGAATATACAGGTATTACCAACCTATAAAGCTATAAGGCTGATTTGAACTGGTTTTCAAACGTACCTATTATAGGGATTATGTATTCTAAGATTATAGACCTATCTGTCCTATAATATGTCATATGACTCGGTTGAATGGTTAATCAATTTTAATCAGATCCGTTCTTTGATGGGTATCATCTGTTCGATGATTATTGACCAGTGACCAATTGACCCTTTTCATTGCTACGTACTTTTTATATCACAACGTTATTAAAATTGTATCTCAGATGACTCGGAGGACTCAGAGGAGCTTGAAATAATAAACTCCGATGATGAACTGAACAGTTCATTGTATGAGCCCGACGCTACCGACTGGAAAAAGTGTCTCTCCTTATTTGCGGATCAGACCAAATCAAACTTGGGAAGCGCGGGTAAATCCAGCCCAAAAGTTTTATTCGAAGTGTCTGGCAAGTATTCTGCCCTCGTTGAGGATGGAACCTATTCAAATTGTGTGGGAAATGTAAAGCTCAGACTTTTAGACATAGATATAGAGATGAGCGAACCATACTTAGATATGATGAGTTCATTGACTGGATGTGACTTGAGAGATCTTGATCAACCTTGGGGAATGAGCATGACGACAGATAAGAATGGTGAGTCAAATTTTCTCTTATTTTTTGGGAATTTAAAGGTGATGGGGACAAATGCCGAATTAGATGTTTATTGTCTGTAGCGCCAATCTCATAAGAGTTCACTGCTAAATCAATTCCAATTCCTGATTTCAGGAACAATAACAACAACAATGGGAATGTTGGATGAGTCAAGATCGCTTCGTCTGCTCAATGACTCCTCTCTTGCCAACCAGTCCACAACATCAAATCTCAATCTTTCACGAAAATGCATGAAGATTTGCAAACAATTCACTCCCATAAAAGATAGGATTGAATCCAAGTTTGATATCACATCTAGCAGTATGAATTCTACTTTGAACATATCGTCTCGGGGCAGAGCCCTTATCCAAAAGTTTACCCCTCTGAAAGAAAGGGGGCATTCCAGTTTGAAGAGAGAAAGAGCCGATACCTCTTTAGACGATACATCAGAACAAGGATCAATAACCTTGAACTCTAGCAAATTGAACAAGACATCCGTTTCATCCAAGATGGCAAGTATTTTTCGGAGCATAGGCTTAGTAAAGGAAACTTCAATCTTGGATGTTACCTCAGAAAATATTTCTGTCATGAAGAAGGGGAAATCTGTTTCAAGATCTGGTTCTGTTGAAAAGGGACTAGCACTCAATGAAAGTAGACCTGTCACAAATGTTATAAAAAGAGAAGCAATATCACCAGAAGCAACCAAAATGAATACGCCTAGATCTGAATCAAAGATCAAAAACAAGCGCGCAAACGTTTGCCGAGTTTCCCCAGTAGCAGGAATTATGGAGGAATTAAACATAGAATCCCCTTCAAAGAAAACAAAGTTTGATGCTGAGTGTGTTTTGTCATCTACTAGAATTGATGATGTTAATACGCCATCTACAAACTCTCCGATGCAAACAACCCGAAGTAAGAGGTCTAATTTTGTAAGGAATATGCTGGTAAATCATGATAAAGAAAACTCCTCCAGGAAACGTTTCTATACAACAATCGATCCCTATAATTACGAAGATCAGCACAATTCATGCGGCAGCAACCAACTGCAAAGATCATATTGTCACCATCACGGCTCCATGTACAATGGGCCACCGTATGTCCCCGGTGACGGTCCCCATCCCCAAAGTTGGGGTTATGATAGGCAGCAGCCTCATTTCTATCAACCACCTTATCCGTATCCCGGTGATGATTATTACCGTCCCCATCCCTCATCATATTACTCTCCTAACAATCCACATAGAGGCAATATGCCACATTCACGAGCACTATGTCCTCCAAATCAGTCCTTCAACAGCTACAGCAGCAACTATCCACATATTTATCACCAAAATTCTCCAATTCCTCATCTCAATGACTCTAGAAACAGTAACCTCCCCATGGTTCAGTATCGTGACAATGGTGTCAGTTCATTCGGTAATAGTTCAGTAAGCCCTTCCGGGATTCCTGTTGTCAGTGGCATACTGAAGGAGCTAAACAGCCACAAGAGAAAACTCAAGGTCAATGTTGGTTATAACATACAATTAGCCAGTGATGAAGACGATACTGATAATGATAAAGAAAACTAAAACAATTAAACTGTAATTAGCCGTAAATTAGTGATGTAAAGTCAGTTGAGGGATTAAGTTTTTCATCGGTCGATACCCGATGGGTCCTGCCCTTATGTTTCGTTCTTATGATAATTATTTTTGCGGGTCCTGTTCTTGGATTGTAGTGTATATTCATATTATTTCTTATTATATTGTGAAGAATGGTGTAAGAATGAAACTATTCTTTACATTACCCACTCCCCATGTAATTACAAGTATCTCGTCTTAAATTGTTCAAATATGAAATACTCAATGGATGTTTTTCTGGCCTCAAATGAAATCTTTTGAGCACACCTCCTTGATCCATTATTTGCACCCATCTTGAAAAGCTAACATACCGAAACTTTACTTCGAGTTGTAATTTGACTCCCAAAGCATGATAAGAACTGATTAACAACAGGGCTGTGTCCTACGAATTAAAGAAGTTAATATTTTGTTGTTCAATCATGCAGCTGTAAGAATTCATAGGTAGGCATTTAGTTTTGTTTTAGAGCACTGCTTTGTGAAAGTTTTCTGCAACATTAATACATTTTTATCCGAATAACTGATCACCCTTCCTATCTGCTAGGTTCTATGAGTATATATCTGGATGGTTAAACCATTCCGGCTTCTGCAGTGCTATGTTGTGATATCAACTTTATTGGAGTGCTACCGCGCACTCCAGCTACACACCTACATCCCACTCGACCCTGGGCAGTACACCCTGGTGGACAGTGGCAATGTCACTCTATGGAGGTTCCCCGAGGAATCGGACATCAAGGTGTCAGTGTACGGCGTGGGATTGGACGACCTAGAGGAGGCATTCGTGTCTAAATCTGCCGAGTGTGTGGACCGAGATCCGCTGATCATACAAGAAGGAAGTCGCACTGACACGAAAGTTATCCTGTCAGGGAATTTACCCTCCCGATCTGTAGACATCTACCACATGTGTTTCATCGCCTCCTCCAACCCTGGCTCTCCCCTCCCTGAAACTCTACAGATGGAGCTACTCGATGTCGGTCTCCAGCTTCCCATTTATGTGAGGATCATCGCTGCGTGTTTTCTACTCTGTCTCTCTGGTCTCTTTTCCGGTCTCAACCTCGGTCTCATGTCTCTCGATCTGACGTCTCTCCGTATTCTCATTGAGACGGGTAATGAGCAGGAGAAGAGCTATGCTAAGAGCATCGAGCCCGTCAGAAAACAGGGCAATTTCCTGCTCTGTACACTGCTGCTCGGCAATGTGCTGGTAAACAACACTCTTACCATCATATTGGATACACTGTTTGGGGGATTGCTTGCCATTATCGGCAGTACCGCCGGAATTGTTGTCATGGGTGAGTCTACTGTTGTCACTATTCCTGTCAACAATCCTGTCAATATTCCTGTCAACAATCCTGTCAATATTCCTGTCAACGTTTCTGTCAACAATAATAGATCAATAATAACAGCGATTCATGTTACTGTTCCTGTCCAAGACTTCAGAATTGACAGCGATATCAATTGCAATTATGCCAAATGAGAAACATGCTAACATCGCAACGGTCGAGAAGTAGTGTCATTAACACATTACCCCAGTCGTTAATGAATGTAATTGCCTACCAGTGATAATTACTTCTCACTGAAAGTACACCATGAATGTGTACGTGTAGTACATTTTCACTGCTTTTAATAAATTGACGTCAATACTCAATGCCCAATACTGCCAACTTATTTCTTCCACTGCCCTACCACTCTACCATACTTTGAACAGACGAATTGTATGAAAGTGCTGGCAACGTTATTTGTGCAACAGGAATTATCTCCCTAGAGTAATTTTGTCAAGGTTGAAATTTTCCTATCGCAAAACCGCGTAGACCGTGTGAAAGTGATTTCGTGCCCTAACTCAACTTATACATTTTAGTCCAGACCACATTGTTCCTGTGACCTGTCAAATATTTCCTGTCACTGTAACACAATATGTAACACACAGACGTGTTTTTGCCAGGTGAGATTATACCGCAAGCTATATGTCAGAGGTTTGGGTTGGTCGTTGGAGCTAGGACTCTCTTCATAACGAAGATATTCATGGTGATCACAGGGCCCATTTCCTGGCCCATTTCCAAACTACTGGACTTTGTTCTGGGCGAGGAGCTGGGTAGGTACTATGCCACGTGTAGCTCATCTTGACAACACTATAAATACACGTGTATAGCGACCTCATCCTGCACGAGTTCATCATTTCTCTTGTCCATGAGGAATATTATCCGAGTTTTCACTGATCGACTTTCCCAACAATTGACATATATCGCTTTCCATAATGTATAAATCCCCACTCCGCACACAGGAATATTTTACCGTCGCGAACAACTGAAGGAGCTTCTCATGTTAACCGAGCACCAGCACGACATACACAAGGAGGAAGTTAACATGATCACAGGGGTGCTGAGCATCAACGAGAAGTGTGTCCGAGAGATTATGACGGACATCAATGATGTTTACATGCTAGGTGAGTGATGAGGACTCATCATTGACCATTGATGATAAGTGATGATGACTCATCGTCATCACTGATGGTGATTCATCACCACGACTCCATGACAGTTGTTACCGTCTGTCACTGTGATCATTCTCACTTGGCTGTAAGGATAATATCCTCTTCGATTTAATGCACGTTCGTTGCTAATTATTCATTCTTATGTATATCTGAATATAATAATCCGTGTCTCACCAGATATCGAGGTGAAGCTGAATTTCGAGGTGATGCAGGAGATCATGTCGAAGGGTTTCAGCAGGATACCAGTGTTTGAGGGTGACGAGAACAACATTGTCGGGTTGCTATTTGTTAAGGACCTGGCATTTGTTGATCCTGATGATGAGCTTCCACTAGAGAGTGTTATCAAGTTCTACAATCATGCTGCACACAGGGTAACAGCTCATGTTTACAATTTACAATGACTAGGTATGAGTACCTAGTACATAATGATCAATGACCATCCGATTCTGCCTTGAAATCATTGAAATTTTAGCCGAATTTCACCAAAATACAATCATCGCCATGACAGTGTTGAGATGTCTCAGTGACGTCATTGACAAATTGAAACATTGCATGTGTACTACACGTGTGGTACACGGGTAGTACACATGTAATGTACTATCCCATTAGTATTTTTCAGGTGTTGGGAGACATGAAGGTTCTCCAGCTGATGCAAGACTTCATGACAGAGCGATATCACATGGCCATTGTGGCTGATGTCCAAGAAAAGGTAACAAATTGATCACACGATCATAACAATGAAAACTGATTGATTTTCTACTGTGAGTTTTACTGATCAGTGATCGTATCGATATCCAACCCTGATCGTTTTACTGATCGTATCGATACACTGATAGTATCGATACACAACCCTGTATTGCTTTATTTTCTGTTCTCCTGTGTATGAATGTCTCACTACCTATAATGTCTTTTCTCTCTCAGGAAGATTTTGACCCAGTTTATGTTCTGATTGGAGTTGTAACACTGGAAGATATTATCGAGGAGATCATTCAACAGGAAATAGTGGATGAAACTGACGCATACGGTAAAGTGTATTTTAATTATCATGAGCAGCGCCAATCGACACTTGTTAAATATTTGTCGCTTCCATCAACCGTCAATACGACACAAACCATAACTCAGATTTGTATTCAACTGCCCATCACATTGCCACTAATTGAGCCTGTCAAATTGTGGACGATGCCTTACAATAACATTCCAGCATGTTCTATAATATGTACAACGAACCATCTATAAATTCATAAATATCCGTCTCTCCTTGCACTGGAAGACGAATTGTACCTGGTGTAATTGCGTAAATACCCGGTGTTTTGCTGCAGATACACTGTTCATAGTGACGTCAACCAAACTATGTAGCAGTATATTGTCAGTTTGAGACAGTCAGCAATGAACAGTGTATCAAGTACCTATGTAGCTCAGAACGTGCGCATCATGTACTGCAATGAAATGAAATGTGTCCACACTAATAATCATGTCTCATTAAGTCATTACAGAGTATATAGCTACTGCCTGTGGTGATGTATCAGGGTGACATGTTTCATTATGAAGTGACATTCCATCCCCCCCATATCATTAGTTAACAACGATTTCAAGAAGAAGAATGAGAAGAAATGTACCCCTATGCTCCCATTCGATAAGAAGAAGGATATAGAGATGACCAAGATTTCCCCTCAGTTACAACTTGCAACTTTCACCTTCTTGAGGTAAACATATTCATAGATTAATGAACAATAATCGCAAACATAATGCGTGCTATGCTATCAAAATATAGTTTATCATTCAAAAACACCTTCCCTTCCCCATCGGCTGATTACGTTTTATGTGAGCCAACACTGAGAAATTTCACAGCGTTTCCCCGTTCGTGCTCATTGCACATAGCATGATCCCTGTAAATAATCAGTGAAGTGTGATCATTCCATGCTCATATATATTGTTGTTCAATAGTGTTCACTTCATGCCACACTGCTTCATATGCAATTATCGGGTGTTGACAGTGAGATGCTAACAAGTGCGGATGTTGCCATACACTTGTAATTAGGCATGCACAGAGCTGCTGCTTTCCGGATGAAGATCAAAGGGTCACGTGTTATCATTCAATCAAAAAACAGCAACACTACGTAGTACTACTTCTACTCGCCGTGAAACCAGGCTACTATCTCTGCTCACTGCTCAGTGAGACACTGAGCAGTGCGATGCCGAACTCATTTGACCTGATGCTATCTGACATCAGTACACTGAACAGCTGACACTATCTGTACTGACGCTATCTGTTATACTGACACTATCTGTTATACTGACGCTATCTTCATTCAGCACCCAGATAGCCGAGTTTTCTGAGAACACGATTAGTGCAAATGTCCTGCACAAGCTCCTAAAACAAGATGTCATACGGGAAATTAAACCTGAGGCTGAGAAACCGATAATCGAGGCGGGTAAAACTGTGGATTTCATGGCAATGATCCTAACGGTAAGGAGACACTAGTCACGGCCTATTTGACATGATTCATTTGACATGATTCATTCATGATTCTATTTTTCCTTTCTCGTCACAGTGTGGACAGTTATTATGGAGGGAAGTGTCACTAAGGACGTCCCATCATCACTTGGTCCATACTCCCCACAGGGAGAGCTCAAGGTGATAGTCGGGATAGAGAAGATGATATTCGCACAAGGTCCATTCGCCACATTCTGCATCCCTGCCCTATCAGGACCGTATGTCCCTGATGTGACTGTCATGGCTGGGGAGGTGCCCTGTCAGTATCTCTGTATCTGTCGGGACGACTATCGACGTGCTATTGAGGTAAGTTCTCACAGCTGCAACATTGGTTGTATTGAGGTAAGTAATTGTCAGTGCTACTACAAAGGTAGGTACAGGTATCACTGTATGTGGGGGAAGGACTGTAGGTCGGCGGCAGCAACCTAGGGTCGACTCTAGGTCGGGAGACTCTCAGAGGGTGGACGCTAGGTCGGGAGACTCTCAGAGGGTGGACGCTAGGTCGGCGGCAGGTGTGACTTGTGCTCCAGTCGTGGTAAGTTATACTGTCACTTGTTAGTAAGTGATAAGCAGGCCGGAGGGAAGTGCTACTGTTAGGGCTGCTAAACAGGAGTAAGTCTTACTATCAGTGCATAGAGATTCGGTGTTTATTTCACTTAATTTCAATCGGAGGAGGTTTCCGAATGGCTATATTTAATTATGGTGGTTTCTAATGGTCTTTTCCATTATGCGGGGCTGGGGTATTCACAGTACTCCTCTTTTCTCTCTCTCTTGGTCAATGCAGTAACGAGCAAAACAATGTAGACGATTTAGAGCGGTATTGTAATGGTACAATATGCCATAACCGTCAAATATAGCTACCTAATTGACCGGAATTAACGTCAATTGTGTCAATGTTTTCTTCCTTTTCTCCAATAAAGCTCCGGTCGTGACACAATGGATTTCGTGCCATTTCACACTGAAAATGAAGTGGCATTCCTGCGTAATGTTACTTTCTATCTATTGAAGTACCTAATGTTCTTTCTCTAGAAATAATGTTCATGGGATGAAAACCTGATCTCGATATTCTATAAATAGAACCCACCTCGTATCTAGACTCATGAGAGTTAATTGAGGCGCGCGTATCTTAAGCCTTTCCATGTCCGGTTGAGGCTTTATACTGTACCTATGTCCTATAATAGGTTATACCTACCCCCATCTTCCCTCCAACATCCAGCAGTAGTATCAGGAGAGATAAATATGGTATACAATAATATGCACAAGGATTTGAACCGGGATTGTGTTTAGTGGTGTCTGTCCGATATAAACATTGTCTATAACAGCACTGCTGTATAATGGATTGTCTGTCTTGTTAACAATTGCTATAGAGAACGATGAGTCCGTCAGAAAACTGTCTATCTTGGCTGATTGCCAGTACAATTATATCATGAACACTCTGTTCCTCTCACCCAGTATGCGATTATCGAGCAAACACCACTCTCAACACGGAGGAAGGGGGATAGTCCTCGTCCCCCCTCTACTAACAGGGGCTACTCCCCCCTCGCCACCTCCCTCCTCTCTTTCCCCTCGTGTGGACCTCCCAACGAGGGGCAGACCTCTCGCAATACTCGCGGCTCCTCTGCCGTGGAGTCCTCATCCTCCACAGCCCCCATTCCCTCGACTGCGGGCTCTTCTTTTGCGGGAGAAGGTAGAGGTGGAGGCGGGTTTCTAACCCGCAAAATATCCTCACTGAGTCTGGGCAGTTGGAATAGTGTGGGCAGTAGTGTGTTTAGTGCGGGCGGATTGGCTGTCAAACAAGTGGTGCCTTCTCCCAACTTCCTGTCTGTTCCTAGGTGAAGGCTGGTTTAGTCGTTCTCTGCTCTTACACCAGCTGGTTACAGTTTCATAGCTTCGTGATGCCCACGAATTCTATTCCTGATGGATAGCAAAGAAGAGCTTGTTCTCATGTTCCAATATGCTTGTTGCCCTATTTGCGGATTACTATTTTCAAGGATTTGTTACCTATCTATTTGTTACTGATCCATAACACCTTTCGAGATCTGATAGCCCCTCACATACTCACGTTAAAATTCAGACACTGGGCCTTTGTGACGAATGACTGCCCTTTCGTCACAACTTGCTGACGCCACTTCATGACTGTGACGTAGGAATGCATGCTTGCGATGGAATTCGCTGACATCACCGCGTCAGAACAGGCCTGTGTGACGAATGAGTACCCCATTCGTCACAACTTGCTGACACTTCTTTACGACCGTGACGTAGGAATGCATGCTTGCGATGGAATGCGCCGACACCATTACGTCAGAACAGACCTGTGTGACGAATGGGTACTCTATTCGTCACAACTTGCTGACACCACTACATAAGTGTGACGTAGGAATGCATGCGTATTGCTTGCGATGGGATTCGCTGACTGGCGTCAGAACAGGCCTGTGTGACGAATGGCCAATGGGTACCCTATTCGTCACAACTTGCTGACACCACTTCATGACCGTGACGTAGGAATGCATGCTTGCGATGGAATGCGCTGACACCATTTCGTCAGAACAGACCTGTGTGACGAATGGGTACCCTATTCGTCACAACTTGCTGACACCACTACATAAGTGTGACGTAGGAATGCATGCTTATTGCTTGCGATGGGATTCGCTGACAGGCGTCAGAACAGGCCTGTGTGACGAATGGGTATCCCATTCCAACTTACAACTTCACCACTCATGAAGCTTCGCCTCAGGCTACTGCAATCAAGAACGAAGAACAAAAAGAGAAGCCTCCCCCTCTAGGACACCGCCCACTCACGCACCGCACACGCAACGACTCTGGTCGATCATCCAGCTCGTTACATCGGTCCACACCACGTGTCAGTGATAACGTAATCTCGCCCGATCACGTGACTCCATCAGCAGATCACGTGACTGATAATGATCACGAGGTGATAGAGTTATCTGGACAAGATGATGAGGAAACTAGCGAACGAGAACAGTTGCTATGCTCTGATAAACACAGTAACTCAAGTATGATCTAGGATATCTGTTGAGAGCAGTATGCCCTGTGTAAAATGTACAAATAGCTAGTGACTACCACGCTTTTGAGCATTCTCTAGACTCTACTACCATTGCTTCACTTTAGCTTCATCCACTTTAGTGCTATTACAAGCTCTTAATATTGCAATTTTCAACGCTATAGCATGGTGCATACTCTATTTCTTTTATACACGTTTCGATCAAAGATAATTAATGTTGAATTTACAAGCTTTTATAAAAAGTAAATTATTTATTGAACACGTTACTTCTATCAAGCGTATGATTATATTGTTTTTTTTTGATACTGCACATCGCGTGTAAGAAACGAATGTCAGCTAATTCATCCGCATAGTAACAGTGAATGCGAAACTCATCGAATTAAATCAGTTGATTAATTCGAGAGTCAGTGGAACTGTTTCTGTGAGAATTGATTTTTTGTCTCATACCAAAATTTCTTGTTGCGA
This sequence comes from Beroe ovata, assembly GCA_946803715.1. Lineage (NCBI taxonomy): Eukaryota > Metazoa > Ctenophora > Nuda > Beroida > Beroidae > Beroe > Beroe ovata. The sequence continues at coordinate 322,387 of CAMPET010000049.1, read as the reverse complement.
TTTGCACACATCTTTTATCTAGACCAGATAATCATGTCAAGAGTTATCGTTTTTGTGAACTTCTGTTATATCAAAAGTGTTACAATGATTTAGCATGCTATTTATAATGTTCATGTTTGTTAACCGACCTCTTTTTTTTGATTCATGGAGACGATTTGCCCCATTTTGAATGAGGAAATGAGACTCGTATATATAGTTGAATGTCAATTGTCTTTATGATTACTATACTTATGCCCATTTTCGTAAAAAGATTCTCTAAATATTCAGTTTAAAATAACGCGACCGTGCGACACCCGCTAATTATGTTTTTCAGAAACTCTATTGCTTGTTTTCGTTCGATTTTTATGATGGAATATTATTTCCAAGTGCGTTTGTACGTGAGCGCGCGCCGGCCGGATCGTCGATTGAACGCGCGCGCGGCGCAAACCAACAGGTCATAATCGAACGCAAGGAAACATTTGCTGTAAGGGCACAGGTTATGTGCCTGCCTGACGATCACAGCGGATTACAAATATGCATGTTCACCAAGGAATCGAAACCAACCTGTTGTCGCAAGAGTTGATTGCCAAACCCTAATCCCTAATGTTCGAACCACAGATCTGAGAGTGTTGTTGGGTCAAACTACGAGGCTCATCACTCATCAGAGGTTAACTAGGGCACCAGCAGAGAGGCATTGGAGAACGAGTTTCTCTTGACAAGACTTGTCACCGTATCCAGCGCGTGAAGGTCACACAACTCATCAGGCTGTTACTAGATTTCAAGTCGAGTACGGGAAACAAACTGTGTGATAATGATTGAAAAAGAATATTACAATTGAAATTTGTACAAACAAGGTATGAGAATTGTTATCATGTCATCAATTATCGTCATCAACGAACAATGCTAGACATATATTAGATGACCGAGCAAGACTGTATGAGTGAAGTTCGCACAGTGAATTAACAACCCAAACCATTGTCACAATGATTTCTCCATTCTGCATTCTAGGCCATTCTTCAGGATATTTTCCTAAAAACTTTCATGAACAATAATTAAAACACCGGTGAGAAATATCGGTGAGAAATATCACTAACATATTAAAACTGTCTCCTAGGATTCTGACAGAATGTTCATTCGAGGCAAATGCAGCAAATAACTTTATGTTGAAACAAATCTCATATACATTCCCGTTACAGTCCCCCGAATATGGGTAATANCGAATGGGTACCCTATTCGTCACAACTTGCTGACACCACTTCATGACCGTGACGTAGGAATGCATGCTTGCGATGGAATGCGCTGACACCATTTCGTCAGAACAGACCTGTGTGACGAATGGGTACCCTATTCGTCACAACTTGCTGACACCACTACATAAGTGTGACGTAGGAATGCATGCTTATTGCTTGCGATGGGATTCGCTGACAGGCGTCAGAACAGACCTGTGTGACGAATGGGTATCCCTTTCCAACTTACAACTTCTCCACTCATGAAGCTTCGTCTCAGGCTACTGCAATCAAGAACGAAGAACAAAAAGAGAAGCCTCCCCCTCTAGGACACCGCCCACTCACGCACCGCACACGCAACGACTCTGGTCGATCATCCAGCTCGTTACATCGGTCCACACCACGTGTCAGTGATCACGTGATCTCGCCCGACCACGTGACTCCATCAGCAGATCACGTGACTGATAATGTGACTGATCACGAGGTGATAGAGTTATCTGGACAAGATGATGAGGAAACTAGCGAACGAGAACAGTTGCTTTCCTCTGATAAGCACAGTAACTCAAGTATGGTCTAGGATATCGGTTAAGAGCAGTATGCCCTGTGTAAAACGTACAAATAGCTAGTAGCTACCACGCTTTTGAACATTATCTTGACTCTTAGTTCTACTACCATTGCTTCACTTTAGCTTCATCCACTTTAGCGCTATTATAAGCTCATAATATTGCAATTTTCAACGCTATAGCAATTAGCATGGTGCATACTCTATTTCTTTTATACACGTTTCGATCAAAGATAATTAATGTTGAATTTACAAGCTTTTATAAAAAGTAAATTATTTATTGAACACGTTACTTCTATCAAGCGTATGATTATATTGTTTTTTTTTGATACTGCACATCGCGTGTAAGAAACGAATGTCAGCTAATTCATCCGCATAGTAACAGTGAATGCGAAACTCATCGAATTAAATCAGTTGATTAATTCGAGAGTCAGTGGAACTGTTTCTGTGAGAATTGATTTTTTGTCTCATACCAAAATTTCTTGTTGCGATTTGCACACATCTTTTATCTAGACCAGATAATCATGTCAAGAGTTATCGTTTTTGTGAACTTCTGTTATATCAAAAGTGTTACAATGATTTAGCATGCTATTTATAATGTTCATGTTTGTTAACCGACCTCTTTTTTTTGATTCATGGAGACGATTTGCCCCATTTTGAATGAGGAAATGAGACTCGTATATATAGTTGAATGTCAATTGTCTTTATGATTACTATACTTATGCCCATTTTCGTAAAAAGATTCTCTAAATATTCAGTTTAAAATAACGCGACCGTGCGACACCCGCTAATTATGTTTTTCAGAAACTCTATTGCTTGTTTTCGTTCGATTTTTATGATGGAATATTATTTCCAAGTGCGTTTGTACGTGAGCGCGCGCCGGCCGGATCGTCGATTGAACGCGCGCGCGGCGCAAACCAACAGGTCATAATCGAACGCAAGGAAACATTTGCTGTAAGGGCACAGGTTATGTGCCTGCCTGACGATCACAGCGGATTACAAATATGCATGTTCACCAAGGAATCGAAACCAACCTGTTGTCGCAAGAGTTGATTGCCAAACCCTAATCCCTAATGTTCGAACCACAGATCTGAGAGTGTTGTTGGGTCAAACTACGAGGCTCATCACTCATCAGAGGTTAACTAGGGCACCAGCAGAGAGGCATTGGAGAACGAGTTTCTCTTGACAAGACTTGTCACCGTATCCAGCGCGTGAAGGTCACACAACTCATCAGGCTGTTACTAGATTTCAAGTCGAGTACGGGAAACAAACTGTGTGATAATGATTGAAAAAGAATATTACAATTGAAATTTGTACAAACAAGGTATGAGAATTGTTATCATGTCATCAATTATCGTCATCAACGAACAATGCTAGACATATATTAGATGACCGAGCAAGACTGTATGAGTGAAGTTCGCACAGTGAATTAACAACCCAAACCATTGTCACAATGATTTCTCCATTCTGCATTCTAGGCCATTCTTCAGGATATTTTCCTAAAAACTTTCATGAACAATAATTAAAACACCGGTGAGAAATATCGGTGAGAAATATCACTAACATATTAAAACTGTCTCCTAGGATTCTGACAGAATGTTCATTCGAGGCAAATGCAGCAAATAACTTTATGTTGAAACAAATCTCATATACATTCCCGTTACAGTCCCCCGAATATGGGTAATATCTGACAATTTGGTGGTCTCTAATCCTCACTGGTAAGATGGGACTTGTAGTACGATATCTCTTGATCGGGTAGCTGTGACTTGTCCAGATCATCAAAATAGGGGTGGTTCACGGCTTTCTTAGCACTGATTCGTTTTGCTGGCTCGTACTCAAGCATTGCCTGCAGAGGTGGGTGTCAGAAAAATGAGAAAACGTCGTATCAGACATGTATACATCAGGTAATACAGATCAGTCAATTTACCTCCAGAAGGTCCAATCCCTGGGCATCAAGACGGGGGCATGCACTTTTCAGGGAGGAAATGGGCCAACTCGGGAACGTGGGCTTGTAGTCAGGGAGCTGTGTAACCCCTGGCCATGTCAGCTCGTTGGGGGTTCCCTTGGTCCTGAAACGTGGATAGGTCACAGATTGGCAAATCCGGTGGTAGAGGATTTATAATGGTCTGCATTCAGATCGAGTGAAACAACAACCCGTGAAATACCTGAATATTCTGAATATTTGGTCGATTTCTGAGTCACCGTGGAAGAGAGGTCGTCTGTTAGCCATCTCCCCGAAGATACACCCTACACTCCAGATGTCGACTGGGCAACTGTAGCGTAGCTGTCCCAGGAGGATCTCAGGTGCCCGGTACCACAGGGTTACAACCTGTGGGAGTGTGGAAAATGAGAGACGTGCTGCTGAGGTAGCGTGCTGGTGTCAGTTCCATCGCAGGCATGCATTCCTACGTAAATGTTATGTAGTGGTGTCAGCAAGATGCGACGAATAGGTGCCCATTCGTCACACAGGCCTGTTTAGACGTAGTGGTGTCAGCGCATTCCATCGCAAGTTTGCATTCCTACGTCACAGTCATGAAGTGGTGTCAGCGAGTTGTGACGAATACGCACCCATTCGTCACACAGGCCTGTTCTGACGAAGTGGTGTCAGTGCATTCCATCGCAAGTATACGTCCCAGTCATGTAGTGGTGTCACACTGGCCTGTTCTGACGTAATGGTGTCAGCATGTTACAGAACCCGAGCCCCCCCTCCGAGACATACCTCGTGAGTGTACGCTCTGACGGGCACACCAAACGCACGGGCAAGACCAAAATCAGCAACTTTGATGATTCCCTTCTTGTCAATGAGGAGGTTGTGTGGTTTGAGATCTCTGTGTAGGACACGGTGACTGTGACAGTACTTGATTGCCAGCAGGATTTGGTAGGTGTAGCTCTGAAATACGGCGATAGTGAGAAAACCGCCAACTAGGCTCCAGCAACACGTGTGTAATCGTTCAAAAACACCGATTTGAAATACAAATATTTCGCCTACTGTTTCAAAAAGAACCCCGCTTTTGTGCTGCTAAATTCGATTGATTATCGAGGGGAACGCGCGTGCGCGCACCAAAACATATTTCAAAAAGCGCGCCAAGTCCATATTTTGGTCAAAATCTGCTAGTAGTTTTAGCAACAAACGAACTGCATGTGAGTCGCTTTGTTATCAGTAATAAACACGTACCTTTAGCAACTGGGCATCCATTTGCCTGTCTTTGATAGTGTCAATGTACTTCTTGAGGTCCATGGTGAGAAATTCGAACACCAGATACAGTACATTATTCTCGTTAACAACATCCAGGAGCCTGAAATGGAGGCCGGCAATCAAACCCCCATAGCAGTTTCATCCATAACAAAAATAGGCATTGCACAGTCGGGAAGCTTCATGAAATATCAGAATGAAAGCTGTATTCATTGTAGTCATAATAAACGAGGTGTGACGAACTTACCCCACTATGTTGCAGTGCTTCAGCTCTTTCAGCATGGATATTTCTCTGATGGCAGTTGAAGGGACACCTTCATCGTCAGCTTGGAGTCTGCGAAGTGGTGTCAATAGGGACAATAATAGTGATGCCAATAGTGATAATACTGTGGTGCCGGCATGGGGAAGGTTGTGTTAAGATCAAAAAGTGACATTCTACTCTTTCTCACGCAAATGTATGCAGATTGCAGGCATAAGAAGTCTCATGTCACTAAACCTGACTATAGTAGTATACCTGATTTTCTTTAGAGCCACTATGGTCTGAGTTGGCTTATGTTCTCCCTTATACACAACGCCGTAAGTTCCCTCACCAACTTTCTCAATCTTCTTGTAGTGCTTTTCCATCGCTAACTACGATTACAGAATAGTTGAGAAGATGGCCCAAGGTCTGCTTTTGAATCTCAATTCAATGTCGGCTCCACTCTAACCCTCACCCTAATCATAACTCAGTGAATAATATCAATAAATATCTGACTAATATCAGACATCAATAGGTATTCGAACTGTGCCCTATGGTCTGTCTACTTGGATAGGGCCCAAAAATGATCCAAGAATGCAACGAGAATGTCATGATCTGCAGAAGTTACTCATAAAATGGGATAGAAGAAAACTTTAACAACAATAAAGACAAATACAGCAAACACAAAATGTTAAAAACCACACATGATATAATTAATTTGATGTAAACTGCAAAACCTCAATTCCTATGACTGCCATACAGATCACAAAAGAACTGATCAGTAAAAAACGCAGTAGCCCGTATGGGTACCACCCATCATTTGGTCCCCGTGAAATACAATTTGAATTAGCAATAAGATGAATTCAATGAAATTTTACCAAAAATGCTGATGAAAGTGAGGAACAGATGATAGAATCGTTACCAAGATGACAACTGGAGATAACTCCTGGTGTATTTGGTACAGAGAGGAGAGGGATGGAGAATGTTGTAGAGAAAAGTGACAAATTCTCGTAACTTTGGATAAAGAAATCGTCTTTGAATGCGAGTCCTCTTATTGGGCTACACCCTTCAGTTCCATAGTAACTGCTGCTAACTGGAGCTAGAGTAGTTTGGTCGAGTACCTTCACCTTTCCGCTTGTTGACTGAATAAGAAATGTCTCTGAGAGCCTCTCAATGCTGAAAATGTTTTTGAATCTTGTATTGACTGACTGTTTGCAATCAGCAAGATTCCTGAGGTCAAGCAATATTATTTGGCCTTCTACTTCCTTACTTTTGCCTAGTATTTCAAACTCATTTCGCTGGAGAAAGCAGCATTGCTTAGCTTTTAGCCTGTTGGTCGTACAACAAGGCTTCACTTTATCATAAAACAGAACTGGGCATTCTTGTCGAGTATCCCATAGTTGTAGACTTTTTCCTGAGGTCCAGATAAGACTAGAATTTCCTTCACTGGATGACACACAACACATTGAGTTAGGACAGCGAGATGTATAAGAATCTTCTGAAACTAGAACATCATGCATACTTATGCAAGACCTCTTCTTTATCAGACTCATATGAGACTGGCTATGAGAACTCCAGGAAAAATCAGAAATTTTTTCGGTTTGACTAACTTTGCACACGATCTCTTGTCTACCAAATGCTGGGTTATAAGATATAATCACCGAAGAGTCCCTTAGCAGTCCAATGAAGGCTTTTCTGGTGTTTAACATAATTTTAGAAGCCTCAGACAGTTGTGAGGCAATATCATTAGTTTTTGAAGATGTGTATGAAAGAGCCTTGAAGCACAACTCAGTCAATTTATTTTCATTCCCAGATTTTGATAACACACGATATAATTCTTTGAACCAGTATCGAAATTTGCCTTTTCTATTAAATTTTATGTCCTTGTCAAGATTGCTTCCCTTCATAATACTATGCCGAGATACTAGATCTTGATTGAGTGACCCTAACTCCTCATATGAAGATAAAAGCTTCTCAACTTTCTTATCATGACATATTTTCAGGAACCATTTTTGAAGTTCATTATAACTATCCTCCATAAACTATGTAGTATGTATGACTTTCACCACCCAGCTTCATACACACATTCTAGTGAGTCTAAAAACATCACCAAGAGATGAATCTTCCCTTATGAGCATTGGGTTAATTGAATTAGGCAGTATTCGAAAACGGGGAGTATGTAAAACATCACACGTCTGACATCACTTGTCAGAGAATGGAAAGCATTTAGAATTGAACGAATTTAGACATCACAAAGGAAAGTCCACAGACGGGAATACTCCATCACTACCAAGTACAAACACTTCAACAGATAGGACTATCGTTGCACTACTGCACTAGGATTGTATTGTAACCTTGAAAATAGGATAGCCATATCAGAATAACAGAGGCCAGAGGCCGCGGGTCCTAATAGTATTAAGAATGCTCTATATGTCTACTCTTTTCTCCCAATTAAAAAGGTGGTACCTGGTCATTAACTGATTAAAACAGAGCTTTACTCTTGATGATGGGTGAAAATAGACAAAAAACCTGGTACTGGGAAATTCAGAATCAGGGTTTTACAGCTAGTATATACAGCTTTGCTTAAGCTTGATATGGAGAATGGCTATATATAGCTAAACTTGTCAGTCAATTCAATTATCACATATCATTAAATATTCAGCCGTGAGCGTGGACCTCTTTGGTGGTGCTAGCAGTGCCTGATCATGGCACGTCAAGTATACTTGCAAACTCACAGAATACTTGCAATATAAAGCCTTTCAAGTTTCAACAAACCAGTTTAGATTCAGGAGGCACACCAATTGATTATAGAGTCAACACGAATAAAGACAGATTAAGTCAACATTATGTTGGAGATGTCTAATGTTGTAACATGAACTCCCAGTTCTCCCTTTTCAAAACTGATTCTAATGTATTCCAATCCTTAAGTTTTGTTAAACATGATATTTCTTGTGTAAGTCAATGATTAAGAAATAAAAATTTGACACTTCTAGGGAAACTCCCTTCCCATACTGGGACAAAAGGAGGGAGAAGTCATACAAATATGATGTTGAATAAGCCAGGTAACTGGCTTATTCAACAGGTACCTGGCTTATGCCTTATTCAACTACCTGCAGGTAGTCACAGAACTTGATCATTGATAGTGCTTGACAGCACTAGATGGTATGATAAGATAAGATAAGACTTGATACCAGGGGTGACAACCTAAATAGGTGTTATGTTATTGAATTAAATTGAATCAGATTGAATTGAACGAATAATGAGACAATTGAATGAATAATGCAAGACGTGAATGAATATATCGAAGAAGGTGCCTGCTTAAAACAGAGATCGGGTAAAATCTGATGGTAAATCTGTCCACAGTTTCTCGCGGCGCGCGCGGTTTCATTTATGGCCCAAATAGGCTTCTGATGAATGATGTTTTGTGTTTCGGCGTTCAGCTTTGCGTCGATAACTCGACCCTACGAAAACTGACCGCTCAGATCCGCGCGAGTCNAACCACTTTGAATCTGGTTCGTCTCTTATCCACTTACTCAGCTTAGGAGCATGCTTGTCAAGAACTTGAGTGACCTCATTGTTATACCTGGACATCTTGTTTCCAAAAGAAGACTGATCACTTGAAATTGATGTTAGGGTGTCCAAGAGATCAGCCCTAAACTCTTCTTGGGTTATATTCTGAATGTTTCTGAATGTAATCCTTTTCTTATTTTCAGAAGGCACTCCTTTGGCATTCAATGTAAAGAGTATTCTTGAGTGATCGCAGGTGGGATAGTCTGAGGATAGGGGGAGAACACTGACTACATCATTCTTGATGACTTTGGGTGATGCTACTACTAAGTCAAGCATGTGACCAGATCTGTGGGTGGCATCCTTACATAACTGACTGAGTCCATAAGATGAGTATACATGCGACTATTATCACAACAAGAATTGTGTTTGCCTCCCTGTTAGGCAAGCACTTTTTTCCCTCCCCTACCAGGAAGATGAGTAATGAAATATTGCATAAGATTTGATTGATGGGGCAAAAGCAAATAGGGATACGGCATGGAGTTTTGTCTTGTCTTAGAATAAATAGTCCCCTGTTTCCTGAAAATTGACTGTGAAGTCAGAGAGAAATAAGTTCTGGAAATACTATTCAAAAACATTGTCCAGTATCTGTATTGATGTATTGCTAACTAGCGTCTTTGATCATATCTGCTTAGTGTGAAACAGAACATAACAACCTCCAACGACATTGAAATGGTTTTTTTTCAATGTAAATGATCTTTGCTCTGTGTGCAATTTGAATGCTCTTCTTCTGCTAGTGGTATTCACAAATTTGAAATTTGCTATGCATTGTTGTCGGATATTTGCGATTTACTTGACTGAACAACGATGCCTGTTTAGTACAATGCAGATCGAAATTTGAATGTGACACACCGTGCACTATGATTCTTTGAAAATTCGCTACACAGAAAATAACTTTGCGGCATTTCAAGTTGAATTGTCATTCATCAATTGTTAGGACATGGCCTCTGCTTGGCTGATTGGCCAGAAATGGAGGCGTGTGTGTGGAAACGGAGGGAGGGAGGGATCTTAAAATTTTTCTTCTGGCTACTTTAGTTGTCATAGCAACCACAGTGATTTTCCTATTCAATTACAGTAGAGGTGGTAAGTCAACGTGCTTTTTTCATCTCTTCTATCCCTTCTCCAATGCCTATTTGTAAAACAAAAAAGGTGATTGGGGAGGAAAAAATTGAGCTAGCACCTTTAGCGGATATAATGCCTGGAGAGTATTATAACTGGTATGTGTGCACCTGGCCCCATAGCAGATGGACTGAAAATGTTTATTCAATGATAACACCAGTTGGAATACGGCAATCTGAAATGAAAGTAACATGAACAAGGATTTACTCAAGCTATATATAAGTTATTAGGTTTAGAAAGAAAACAAGAAAAGAAGCTATACTGACCACTAAGGTAGATCCTGACTTAATGAAACTCCATCCTATTTAAGATCATATTGTTAGTAACATTGAAATGACAGAAAAAAAGAGCACATCAGCATTTTAGATGAAGTAGTATGCTTTGATAGTCCATGCAGGTTTTTATGGGTCTATTTTTGGTTGGTCCATTGGTTTTTGGTTTGTGCCCACATACGCACCATGGCTAACTTGGTTTATTTCTGCAATTGCATACTTGCAATCGTTGACCTCCTGAGAAGTTTCTTTCCTGAAGACAAACAGCTCCACTAAAGTAAGTTATCTTATGAAGTTGTTTCATGAAAAAATGGTCATTTTGCCTCCAGCCTTCAGGATTTGATTTGTAGTAATGCTAGGAGTCAAAAATATCTGATTTTGAAAGCCGTAAAAGCTGGTTGGCAATAAATTCTTTACTATATTTTTGGTACTTGCAAGCTCAAGAGAGTGTAGGACAATCAGAGCAGCTGATTTGCTGATCTGAACAAAATACACAATTTTTCGCATTCAAGAAAGTATTATGTTGGAACTGAAAGCATTAGGAGTATTGCATTGATACTTGAGTGGTTTGAATTGTGAAAAGCTGGTGTGGAGTACACATAATGATCTTTGTGTCACAATTCAAGTCATGGATATTCTAACTCACTCCCCCTTCTTAATTTATGCCCATTTTAAACCAGTTGAAATTATTCATGATTCCTTGCTTTCAATTTCGACACCCTCTTTCTTTCCCAATTCAGGGTCAACCCATGACATGTTTAGTGGGAAGTGTATTTTGGCACCCATGGTCCGTGTGGGAAGACTCCCATTCCGACTCACATGTTTACAATATGGTGCTGACATAGTTTATGCTGAAGAAGTGATAGCACAGAGGCTACTAAAATCCACAAAAATAGCAAATGAAACTCTGGGAACTGTTGACTTCTATGACGAAGATGGTGGCATCTGCTTCAGAACCTCGACAAATGAATCTGACAGAGTTATCTTTCAAATGGGAGTTAGTGACCCTCAAGTGGCTGTTGAAGCTGCTAAGAAAATTGAACCACATGTTGCAGGTAATAATTAATGCAGGTATCTCTTTATTCATTGAATATTCTCACTGTTCATAATAAAACAAATAGAATAAACTGACCCTCTATCATCATAATGTTTACATGTTTGATATTTTGTTTGATATTATGTTTAGTCAAATTATTTGACCCATGATTTCAGGCATAGACGTCAACATGGGATGTCCCAAAGACTATTCTATAAAGGGGAATATGGGCGCAGCTTTACTAACACAACCGGATCTTGTTCATCAGATATTATCCAGTTTAACTGCTGTATGTACAAAACCTGTGACATGCAAAATTCGCATTCTCGATAACGTAAGTCCATCAGTGCTTGAATCAAAGTCACTTTTGACACTATTATATGTTATGTTTTCATCAATCCTGAGTCTCCACTAAATACTACAGGAAGAAGAGACACTGTCACTGTGTAAGTTGATAGAGAGCACTGGTGTTGCGGCACTAACTGTTCACGGCAGAACACGGTACACACGATCATCAGAACCGTGCAACTATGACCTCATCAAGAAGATAAAGGAGAGCCTTAACATACCTGTTATCCTGAATGGAGCTTCTCTTGATATCAAGTTAGGAGTTTATGATCAGATTTTGTTACTATCTATCTAATACAAGTCTGTGACACATGTATGACAAGCTGATTATGGATGAAAATTATCAGGAACAGATCAGATATGAAGGAGATGATCAAGAGAACTGGTGTTGACTCAATAATGGTTGCTAGAGCAGCCTGGCATAATCCATCAGTATTCAGAGATCCTGAGCCCGTCCCAATAAAAGATGTAATGAGTGTGCAATACTGTGTCGGCTCATTGTGAAATGTTAGTCAAACAATAATTGTCACTTTTTCATTTCTCAGGCGGTTTCGACATTTCTAAAGCTGTGCATTGACTATGAGTGCCCTCTTCATATCCTAAAATACACCATTGGCAAGTTTCGAGGGGCTTTCAAGGACTATGAGTCATCTTTAGAGGTGACACGACATATCGAGCCTCGGCTCATCTATAAACATTTCGGTCTAGTCGAATAGTGAGTATTCAGGTGAATCATTTTCCCTTGATCCTCCTATTGAATAGTAGAAACTTGACCATACCTAAAGCCCGTATATATAGTAAGTATTCGAAAGTCGTCCCTTGACAGTTATGACGAAGTAGCTGCAAAGCGGCCACAGACATTCCAAGAGACGTATCAGATGAACAAGAGGCAGAAGAAAAGTAACAATTGCAAAGTTCTTAGCGAGGAATTCACTCCCACTATCCTACAGTCATTCAGGTAAACTGACTTTCCATTGCACACTGAGTGTAAGGTTCCAAAAACATATAGGCGTGATCGATTGGTTATCTATCAATTTACTAACACCCAATTACTAAACAATTACTAACCAATTAGGAGCAGCATAGCACCGAGGCAAATCCTCAATCAGTGGCTGGAAGCTAATGGGTTCTCCAAACCCAACTACTACACCACGTGTGATGGGAGGATATTCACCGGATTTCTCTGCATTGACAACGACACTTTCATGATAGAGGGCAACTTCAAAAACAAGCGGACAGCAATTCAAGCAGTGGCATATGCGTACTGCAAGAGTTATCATATAGAGTTGAGACACTATAAGACTGGTCCTAAGCCTGTTCACTGTGATGGTACATGTCAGGAAAATGGTAGTGAATCATGACGCGGAAAGAAGGGGACTATGTTTGACTTGTTTTAACCCTGGTTCTGGTTTTAGTTCTGGGTGGTAATTGGATTCATTTATTCCGATCCGCTGTTTACCCGTCTCCAACTCATTACCTCTATGATGTATTTCTCAATCCCTTTCACCATATATATTTTCATGGTGGACTCAGGAGAGATTTTTATCATAACTTCTTGTCTTTGCAGCAGTTAATGTCATGTGTACACTGAGACCGTTCACGTGTAAAGATTTGTTCCGGTTCAACAGGGTGAACTTTGACCCCCTTACTGAAAACTATGGGATATCATTCTACCTCCAGGTTTGTTATTTTCTCCTGGGTAAGCAGTATGTAGCTGCCCGATGGAAAGTAAAATTCTTCGATAATTCTATCAACGCTGTGGGACCGTCACAAATTAGCATTTGAAAGCAGTAACGCGCGATGCGAAATGTACTGTCTCTCTGCGCTATTTCCACAATTTAATTAAATTTCAGCACGGTACGCGCGCGTGCAGCCAAATAAAATTTGCACTCGGTTCACCGTGTGTCACATCAGTGGAATACTTACTCAAGTCTGAGGAAGGTGAATGTGAGAGCGGAACAAGCCTCATACAAATACAATTTATCAGCTGAAAAATTGAACCGTATTAATCAATTCAGTACCTCGTGAAATGGCCGGAGTACTGTACGGTAGCGGAGAGCCCATCTGGACAGATCATGGGATACATCCTGGGGAAGTCAGAGGGTCAGGGAGAGGAGTGGCATGGACATGTCACCACTCTGACAGTGTCATCACAGTTCCGCAGACTTGGTGTAGCCCACACTCTCATGAATGAACTCGAGAAGATTAGTGAGGTGAGTTTGTACATTGTACATGAGTGTTCTTAGATCAGAACTTGGGGTTGTGTTCATATTTTAAGTTTGTGGGATATTGGTTTTCATTATGAATGTTCATTGTTCATCATTCTTCAGAACCAGAAGTGCTATTTCGTAGATCTCTTTGTTCGAGTGAGCAACAGTGTTGCGATCAACATGTACAAGAATTTCGGCTACTCCATATACCGGCAAATATTGGAGTATTACGCGGGAGGGAACGCCCCTCACTCGCCTCCCGATGAAGATGCATTCGATATGAGGAAAGCCCTATCACGTGACCCTGAGGGAAAAACGTTAGTCGCGAAGAAGAAAGTTATCAAAACCACAGAGTTATTCTCGAACTGACATTATCATTATGATCATGATCCTGCGAATGAGCAAATTATGGATAGCTGACTGGGAATATATTGCATATTGGTTTATGTGCAAGCTCGGCTATCATTAAAACGAATTATGTCAGTCAAATTAATTGATAAAATTTGACAATTTATTAAAAAAATCGGACGCTGATATGTATGAAGTATTCGACACTCACTCGTTTAATCGATGTCATTTTCCGGTTTGTATGTGGAATGTTGATTGTTGGTGCTCTGAGCACTGCTCTCATCATTGCTCTCATCAATGGTCACCCTATTTGCTAATCGCTCATCTCTAGAATGAAAAGGTTTCTCCTGAGAGCACCGCTGAGGTTGCACCCTCTGTACACGACGAGCTGCGGCCGTTCACTCAACTCACACACGAATGAACGGATGACGAACATGAATGAAGAAAGTGGTAACCCTGGTAACAATGCTGAACCACCCAAGATACGGAATAGTATTTCTGCCAATCATGTTACCATCATGGAACCTGTTGCTGTCAATATTGATGTTAACACTGAGATACTTCAATCGCTCACGCTAAGTAGTGGGTTGAGAAACCGACGGGTAAGATTGTTCGGGGTCTTCTCGTTTTCTGTTTCGTACGTGTAATATAGTGGGAGAAGGGTAACTTAGGTAAAGAATTACCAAAGTTTGCCTTACTTCCGCCCCTGTAGTGTATGACAGATTGTTGTTTTTCATGTGACGCGAGGAGACATCTACATTCTTTAGCATTTGAATTCATGGTCATGTTGATAGTGCTAGAAATTCAATTCACGAACACTCCCTACCGTGTGGTTGTCTGCAGACAAACTACGAGTTGCTTACGTCGGAGACAAGACGAGTGAAGGTACCGGGGTGTCCCATAGTCTCGCTATCTGGCTGGAGGAACACTTGTGAGGGTGTGTTGGAGAATGCGCGGTGTTATCCTGAGTCAGTGATGAGTACACTCATGACTGAGTGCAGGAACCTTGTATACTCCCACCCTTCCGATAGGAGGTTATATCAATATTGTTATTGCGGAAAGGGAGTCAATTATCAATTTCCTTTCTAAGGACTCGGAATTATGACTTTCATTGGAATGATTTCAAATTCTTTCTCGATGTTGTGATATCTAAAATGTACAACAGTTAATCACAGTGCATCCACTTGCCAGGGCATTGCTGGATTTTGTGAAGAACAGTCTGTTGGAGTGCGACTATCCCATATCAAGTGAACTGTACAACACATACCTTGTTGTGATAGCCGATATGAGACAAGATGTTGACCTGCATCAGGTCATTAAAACAAGATGTTGCACACTGATAACTGATTTACTTTGTTTCGAAACATTTTGGTTCTTCAGGAAATTATGTTTCCGTGTTATGTTTCCGTGTTACTTTCGGTTGATCAGTATATTCTATCCAGGTGTTTGAAGATTTGAACAAGCTGGGTCTGGTCCTGAGTTACGATTCACATAAGAGCATCATCCTGGCCGATTCAGTGTGTTCGCTCCTTGCTCTACAGGGAGAGATGGACCAAATACACAAGTGTTGGCAGTCCTTCACCCGGTCCAGAAAATTCCGGGGATTCTCTAACAAATCCTTCGGGTGAGTCTGCATTTCTCTTCATTTGATTCTGCAATGCACTCATCCCTCAATCATGAATGAAATAGGTTCAAAGCAACTGCGGGGCACTACCAAGTCCACACCGGATGGAATATATAACGCAGTGATTATATTGTCCCAGGATTATAGCTAGTGGTCACATAATACGAGGGGAGTTTGACGAACTGACAAAACTCCAGAGCACTCTGAGCAGTGGTAATGCTATCCGGGGGTTCGAGAGCTTCTACCAGTATCTGGCCCTCACATTCGCCCGAACCGGTCATTTGGAACTCCTTGATACTCTGCTGAGGTAGAACCACAGACTGTGCTACGGTTCAGTGAACAGGCCCATTACAGCATGGGAATCATTCTCCATCATTCTTACATATCTCTTGTGGATGAATTGTGCATTTCAATGGCAAACTGGAATAAGGAATCGGTAACATTACAGGAAACACTGGGATGCAAGTGTGCTCACTAAACCTCATATATTCTGGAAACTCATAGCTGAGTTAGTTGATAAAGATCACGAGGACTTTGTCAACCAAATACTCTCTCTATTCCAGGGTAAGACGTGCAGGTTACATATTATTACTATACCTTTGTATTGTATGCTATACCTTTGTATTGTGAATTATCTCCCATCGTACCTTGTTTAAAGTTGTTAAATTTAAACGGATCTAGTCAAATCATTAAACTTGATTTTCAGGTTTGCAGTTTGGTACCGGCCGGTTTTTGGAGAAGGTGGTATGTGACATGGTCAGTAGGGGTGGTGTTAGACTGGCAGCGGACCTAATAGTGCATGGTTCAGATGTCTTTAAATTCGACAGTGCTCGCCAGCAGCGTGAGAATAGCGGCTCTTTGAAAGCTTTTGAATTGATCAGATCGGAATAAAAGTCACTGTTCATGCTTAATACTTTGTCTCGTTTGCCAGGAGTATTCGAAATGGAAACGTTGCCGGACATAATTCGCAACATGCCAGACAACCTCAACAACATCTTGATCCAAGTCGAGCTAAGGGGAATAGAGACGGGATTCGAGTTCGAGTTCGACAAGATCGATGATAACGTATTGAACGACATGGACAAGTTGGAAGGAGAATTTCCTGAGTCTGAATGGCTCAGGCAACTCTACGACGATAAGATGTCGAAAACTGTTGTGTAATGAGACGATGTTTCCTCGCTGTGTTCAATTGCAAATCGCAAAAATATTCATGTCAAAATGCAGCACACGAACTAGTTCAGTGGCTCAGTGGAGTCTGAATGGTAGGATTACTCCCTGCCCTCGCTGGCGGGATTTTATTCCTGGCCATGGCCCTGAATTTTATCGGGCGAAATCAAGATTGCGCGGCGCCGACAGAATAGTAGGGATAACTCTACAGGTACAAGTAACAACCGTCTGCATTGCTGCCCTGACTTCATTACGATTATTACGAACGCGAAGCGAGTATATGTGAGAAAAAAGACACAGATATACCGAAGAAATAAATTAAAAGATAGAGTGACAGACACCAATCCTTCTTGCTTCTACGATTAAAAACCACGGAGAATTAAGTTTTCAATGGACGTGCAATTTTCCTTCTTATTTGTAATATCGAAGTTGAACCATGAGCTTCCTTTGATTGAGGATCTATCAAGCTCTAACAAATCAGAATGTACTTCAAAATATAGATGTCCCATTTTATTTACGCTGATGCGGTGGCCTGTATGCCCCTTTGCTCGGCTTTTTCACGGTAGTAAAGCCCTCTTGCTCTTCGCCATCCCCTCGAGGTCTGGCCGATGTCGCCCCGACAGAGCCTTGTTCGTCTCGGCCTTCTGGCCCGCTACGTGGCCCCATTCCCTTTCGCTGTGCGGCAAGTCCTGAGGAGCGATGTGGTCAAAATGAAGTGTACGTCAAGACAGGTGACATGTAATGTGCGCGCGCTTGCAAAGCCGCGCATTCACAGCACCGAAATTTCAAATTTGCATTTTGCTGAAAACATAATTTGCTAGTACTGAAAGATGTTTTTTACTTCAATGGACAGGTCGGGCGCAGGATTCTAGAATGGTCGACATTCGATGCACTGGCGGTCAGTCCACATTCGTGTGTCTGATTATTCCACTTACCGCCACCAACAGGCTCGGTTCTCTGTTGCTGAGGCTCCAAGGGTTTCGTTCTCGGTTGGATCTTGAGCTTTTTCCGCTCTCCGTCCCCACCGTCATTATTCCGACCACGCTCACTTTGTCCCTGATAGTCGCCTCGTTGTGCAGGGCTAACATTACGAGCTTTCCTCCAGGGACCTGCATATAATTACAATGAGGGCCAATGGTCAAACTGACGGTAAATCAACATCACCACTGATTACACCCTATACAATATACGTTCACACCCTAGTAGGAAATACCTTCATCTGTGGCCCTGTCATCACGGTGACGTGGCGCGTCACCCTTGTCACGTCTATCTCCACGCTCCCACGAGTCCCGACTGTCGGCCTCATTCCGTCCCCGGAGCTGACTCTCCCTCTCCCTCTCCCTCTCCTTCTCCTTCTGTAGTCTCTTCTCCTCAATTGCCTGGAGTCTCTCTCTCTGCTGCTGAGCTGCTCTCTGCGCCTCTAAGTCACTCTTAATCTTCTCTTCCTTGAACTTCCTCATATCCTCTTCGCGTTGGCGCTTCACTTCCTCTGCCTCTACGGGATTTAAAGCGGGGTGAAGTTTGCTGGTCGTCTCTCTGGTTTCCTGGATATGATTATAACGCTCAGGTGACACTCACATACCTCGAGCTATTCTTTCCTTCTTCCGTTTTTCAGTTAGTGTCTTGAGAATCTCAAGTTTCTTTGCCTCCTTCCTTTCCCTCCTGATAGCGTCCACTTCCTCCTCAAACTTCATAACTTCTTCTTGGTATGCCTTCTCCTGGAAACCAATAAGCAATGGTGAGAAGCGGCTGTTTTTGCCACCCCTTCATTAAAGTTCAAATCTATTTCCCATAGGGACGATAAGGTCCTGACCAAGGATTTTTTTTCAGGAATATCTGAAAATTAATCCTCGGTATGAAGCTAATTTTCGGTCAAAGGGCAATTAAAAAACGTGTGGATTTAGGGGGCTGAGGCCCCAGCTCTGTTTTCACTTTTCTATGATAATGGTCATGATATGATCATGCATAATTTGACCGAAATTTGAACAAACTTCGAAATCTAAATACAAAAACTGTGTGGCTTCTGGTGGTTGCGCCCCCAGGGCCCAGACCCCCGTTTTCATTTTCTCAACTCTGACAAAATTAGGGTTATCGGTGAAAACAGGATTGCGATTTTGCAGATGCTTAAAATTCAAAATAATCTTCTGGGAAATGCGATCCTCGACTCCTACAAAAGTTTATCCTCGATCAAAACCAAGGTACAAAATATGTGGCTTCTGGGGGCTGCGGCCCCAGACCCCTGCTTCGTTCTGCTTTAATAAATGAAGTACCCCAACCGTCACGTCACATAGGTCTGTTCTGACGAATGAGCACCCAAATCATCACATAGGCTTGTACTGACGTTATGGTGTCGGCGCATTCCATCGCAAGAATTCTTACGTCACAATTATGCAGTTGTGTCAGCAAGTTGTGACGAATGAGCAACCCAATCGTAACACAGGTCTGTCCGTCTGTTCTGACCAAATAGTGTAAGCGCATTCCATCGCAAGCATTCCTACGTCACAGATACGAAATGGTGTCAGCAAGTTGTGACGAA
>CAMPET010000049.1:288794-302950 GCA_946803715.1 Beroe ovata | reverse complement strand
AGACGTAATGGTGTCAGCGAATTCCATTGCAAGCATACCTACGTCACAGTTATGCAGTGGTGTCAGCAAGTTGCGACGAAAGACACCCCAATCGTCACCCAAGCCTGTTCGGACGTACTGGTGTCAGCGCATTCCACAGCAAGCATTCATACGTAACAATCATGCAGTGGTGTCAGCGAGTTGTGACGAATGGGGTACCCATTCGTCACACAGGTCTGATATGACGTAATGGTTTCAGTGCATTCCCTCGCAAGCATTCCTTATGCAGTGGTGTCAGCAAATGGTGTCAGCACCCCTTCATAAAATTTTAAACTTATTTCTCATAGGGAGGTTAAAACCAATGTATAGGTGTTATTGAAGCTATTATAGCTGTGATTGGATCGCTGATCGCATATTTTGAGGCAAACAACGTGCAATTCTTGTAGTTACACATGACGTGAAAAAAATATGATGACTCTGTTACAACGATTTTAATCTGGCATAAAACCGAGGATAAACTTTCAATTTAGAGAGGATAAATATGCTGTTTTCACACTTATATGAACCTGTGGTATTTGCATTTCTAAATCAAGCTTTCAAAGAATAAACCTTAAATTAAATACCTCACCTTGTTGGTCATGATGCTATCTACAAACAGATCCTTCTCATCCCTCATTCGCAGCAACCTCTTCCTTGTGGAAATATCATATTCCCGTTTCTTGATAGCCATCTCAATCCGCTCTGTCTCCTTCTTCTCCCACCACACCTTGTCCTCCTCCTGGGTACGTTCCCATTCCTCCTTCATTATCGGTATTTCTACAAGTCGCTGTGCCCGGGTGTAGTAGTCTAGACGTTTCTCAACCTGAACACAAGGAAATATCATCAACCAGACATCACTGAACAAACGCATCAATACATATCAAAATAGAGGATCTCATTACATTTTTGGAATATTATCGCCAGCTCACCCTGGTGTGGGAACAATTACATGTAACGTTGGCAAGAAGCCGTCGACACCATTATCCCTCTCACCTGTTTCATCTTCTGTTTCAGATCGTCCTTCTCCTTGCTCATATGCTCGATACCACGAGCAAGGAGATCTTCCTCATCCATACTGAGCAGTTCTTCTTCCGTGAGACCTTCGAATGGTTTCTCACCGAGCTGAAACAAGCACAAGTCTATCATAGTTAGAAGGAATGTCATGCTGAACAGACCGTTAAACATTATCCCTCAAGTCCTGTTACAATATGTCCAGATATAAACACTGAAACAACCGATTGCTTGCTCCCCCCATTACCTGTTCCATGAGTTTCTTGACTCTCTCCATTTTGAGGAGTTTATCCTTGTGCTTCTCCTCCCGGGCACTCCTCTCCTCAGTCCTCCTCTTTTCCTCCTCGTCCCGCCTCTTCGTCTCGGCCTCCTCCGCCTTCTTCCTCGTCTTCTCGCGTTCCTGCATCTCCGCCCGTTCTTTCTCCGTGTTCAAGTTCTCGTAGTATTCCTTCCGGTGTTCGATCAGTTCCTTCCGCTTGACCATGTTCTGCTGGTCCCGCTTAGCAAACTTGTTGTACGTGGTGATAGCTTCGTGTCTCATCTCGTTCTTTATTTCCTAGGGAGAAGAGAGGTGTGGGACTGTGTGATTGTGGGACAATAGGGAGAGGGGTGGAAAATGGTGTTATTCGATTGTGGTTTCGTGATCATAAATGAGATCGATCGATCAATTTAAACACTGTATCCTCACGATTTATGATGTAGTATACGCTATAGTGGAAATCGCCGTACTTGCTACATGATAAATTCGCATATTGCTTGAGAGTTATGTTATACACACACGCAAACACTCACACACATATTGGCATGTTACAATCACAATGTAAAATTTACTGTCACTCTTCTTTTTACCTCACACACACACAAACAGAAAATGTGATATCAAGTTACACACACATTGTGCCTGATTTCTTGCAACTGTAGCATTGTTCTCATGGTACAAGATAAGCCACAGTGCGTAGTGTGCACAAACATTGCACAATGCACACTCTGTGCACACTACACATTACAGTGTAAAGATCGACTGTTTAAACAGATCAGTGTACACTGCTATATTGCTGAATGGCTGATGATAAACACACTGGTAACTGGTTTGATACAGGGTACACACCATACTACAACACACACAAGTTAAAACTCGCGTGATAACAGTGTTTTTACTGCTCTACAAGAACAATACAATATTGTGAGATAATTTTAACACCAAGCCACACACACAAACACAAACACACACATGTGTGGGTTTTCGATACTAGCAAATATTCACATGTTTACCGTCGAGTACAATTCTAGCGATTAGTGATAAAATCTTTGCAAGATTTTTGTAACGTAGGACTTGGAGAATATTGTTCACTGCAGTTTGTAAATTGTACACACAATAATGTTCTCTGTTGGCTAAACTATACACACTGCACTGCACAATAAACATCATGTACATTGTACACTGGTCAGTGGTCACGGTATACATTACACAATGGGACAATGTACACCGTGTACCTGTTTCCGTGTAGGAGAGATGAGGTTGACACTCTTGTTCAGGGCACCATACAGGGATACCAGCTGGTTCCTGAACATTTCACTAGGCATCTGCTGAACTGTCGGACCACTGTGAAGAAGAGTAGGGGTTAAATTGGGATTAATTCCACCACGCCCAGCCCCATGAACCACGCCCAATCCCATGAACCACACCCTTCCCCATGAACCACACCCTTCCCCATGAACCACACCCAACTCCAATAACCACACCCAACCCCATGAACCAGGCCCCCAATCACCTGGTAGTCTCCTCTCTCTGGTACTGGATAGTACTGCCGAATATGAAGGTCTGTGTAGCGTGATCAATACGCAACTGCAGGTCAAGTGTCTTGGCCGGTTCAATGATCAGTAACTCGAGCTCCAGGGGCTCAATGTACGGAATGAGTGACACCACCTGAACACCGTGTTGTGAAGAGAGGTATTGACACCAGCGTGACACCAGTGTGTTCACAAATTGACACACGAACTGTACTTGTACACTGTACAGTGTACAGTGTACACAAGACGTATACAATGTACACGTCTTGTACACGTGAAGTACTCGAGTACTTCACATTGAACAATACATCATGAAGTACTTTGTTGTTAGTTGTTACCATGTAAATACATGAATGAATTAGAAATTAATATGCGCATATTGTAACATTAGATATGTAAAATAATATTCAATAAGCGTTATTCAGTCTTTATCTTGCTCTCGTAGAGCTCCCTCTTCATATCGAATCATGACTAGATGATAACCGCCCAAATTTAGAAGTGGCGGGAATTTGAATCCTAGCATCTCTATTACCAGCTGTTATATATATACGTCATAGCGCAGAACCAATGACTTAGCATGTTGGTTATTATAATACTCTCCGGGCATTATTTCCGCTTATAATGCACGCTCTCTATTTCTGATAATAGTGCTCCCAGTGCAAGATTATAGCAGCTAAAACCTTCGTTGTTTTGACTGCTCTCTCTTCCGGGACAGACTATATATTTTTTGTTTTGAATATGGAGAATATTATAACACATAATGGAGAATATTATAACACATAATACCTTCTGGCTGTTTTCGTGATACGTGCTCGCCCTCACTGCGTTCGTGCATTATCGCACGTATCCCTCACGCCAGAAGGTATTATTTGATTATATATACGCTACGAATCATAGAGATGAGAATTGAGCAGTGACTTTTAACATGTGAAGAGAAACTTGATCAACGAGTACACCGAGTATACCACTTTTAAACTGGACAGTTGACATCACTACACTGGAGCAACGCAGTGCACTCCAAAATAACTCTTAACTGAGTTGCATGTAGAATGCTGAGTATTGTATGTACATTGTGGATCTTTATATTCGTAACTTCGTAACTATCGAGTTAAAAACTATAACACCACAAATGAGTGACGACATATAACCATTAACCGTAACTTGATGACGTCACGCACCTTACTGATGGAGATTTTATCGTACACTTGAGCGAGTTGTCGCATGAGTCTCAGCACAGCAACTTCCCTCACATCGGCGGTGTAGCACGACAGATCCGAGAACCGGGCCTCAACTTCTTTCAGCATGGTGTCAACATTAGCACACAACTGAGGGATACGGTGGTGTCAACATTGCCACACAACTGGGGTTGTGTCAAGAACGCGAGTGGAGGTTCAATATTGCTTCTGGCACAATCGACATTCCCACTGTACCACCCTTTGATAGAGCAGTTCGAAGCAATTATACCTTTTCCATTTCTGTGATTGTGTCAGCATGTGTGTTTGTGTGTATACAGTATACATGTGTCTGCGAGTTCTGACTGTCTCTGTGAGTTTGTATGGATGTGCGTGTATCTGTGTGTCTGGGTCTGTATGTGCGTGTGCGTGTACGAGTATTGAGCGTGTGTTCCTGTGATCGACGAACCTTGAGAGGTTGAAAGTCGACCTCCAGTATTTTGAACAGAGGCTGCAGTTCAGGGTACACTTTGGCGGGAATGCCATGTTTCACAATGTCAGCGATGAGTGTTTCCCTAGTCGGAGCATGTTGCAGATCCAGATAGCCTGCCAGAGTCATGTTTTTATCTTTGGTGCTGTTCTGCAGGTCTAGATACTTCTCGTTCTCACTCATGGAGGACGGGAGAGGGATGGCGAGGGTAGCCATGAGAACACCAGATGCTAGCATCTGCTTCTCTTGATCTGTCGCTGTCCTCTTCTGATCAAACACCAGCTGGTAGTGCTTCATCAGCGCACACGCTTCAAACAACCTGGAGAAGAGAACCATGGATGAAACTATACTGCTTTCAGTATGAAGTCTAGAGCACCACACTTCTCTCAGTGATGTTCATTACACGCAGTTCACGACACTCAGTAACAGGTTGATTACCTGTTGTTAGCCTTGCTGAAAACAAGTGCTTGCTTCTTGTAGTAATTAGCGAGCGCCTGTGGTTTGGGCTTCTTCTTGCTGAGTTGCATCAGAGAGTGGATATCATGGATTGTCTTGATTGCTTCCTGGAAACGTTTCGATGATTGAATCCTCCACTCCTACACATCAAAGCAACTTGAGCAGCGTCACTGATATGGATATAGCCACTCACCTGCCAAAGGCTGATGGCAATAGCACAGTCCAGCTGATATAGTCTGGTGTCAAGATGAAGTTGCAATGACACAGGATCGTTCAGGTTGATGGAGTTAGCTTGGTGGGAGTGCTTGATGATCAGGTTGAGGTGGTTCCTCACACTGTCAGACAGCTTCCTGAACTCTGTCTTCCGCTCATACTTGATACAGAACGTAAACGCTGTGAGGTACAGGGAGTTATATTTGGGTAAACCGTCATATCTAAGAGCTGAAGAAGTATTTCGTGCCCCACGGCCAACATATTTGAATAGTAATTATAATTTTACGGCAAGCAAAACTTACCAAGTTGTGCCATATCCTGGTATAGCTTCTCGACCTTGTTGTTGTTCTTGAGGATATCCAGCACATGGCGGTACACTTCCCACAGGAACTTGACCCATGGTGTCAAGACTGTCCTGTCTGCCCTATCTTGGGAGTCCTCCCCAGACACCGTGGCCAACATCAGGCTGAGAAGTGATGTTAGAGTGTGGAGAATGTGATGTTGGTGATGAGATGGTGCGTATCCTATGGTGGTGTCATATTCGCTTTAGTTGCATGATCATGGTCTTTCATCGATCAAGTTATTAGAATCATTCACTCTATGTAGAGACTTGAGAGATGTTTTAGAACATGTCATCCTAAAACTCACTTCTCAGGAGTATGAATCATATCGAGATCTTCAACATCAGCAATGGATTCCCTCGAGGTCTTCGCCTCCTTACTCGCTTCCTCAGCCCTCTGCTCAGCAGTTTGCACAAACTTCCTGATGATCTGACACGGAAAAACTTGTCAACATCATGAGAGAAAATGAAATCATCACCCAAAATTAAACACTCAAAGTTCTTCAGTAAAATTCATCACTGAATATGATGTAGGAAAATGGGATGGAAAAAGCGAAACTACCTTCTCAAGAGAGTTGATATCAGTATTCTGAGTGAGTATCTTGTACTGGTAGAGCCCCTCCTTGGCAGCATGCCCCTTCTTCAGCTCGACACACAGTTGCAGGTAGAGTGTTATGATCGGCTCGTGAAGATCGTGCTGGTACTGCCTATGACGTCGCATCCTCAGCACCTCATGCAGTGTCTCCAACGCATCAGTCTTCTTGTTAACATCTATAAACTCCTTGGCACGCTTGAGGGCGTTCTCTGGGTTCTGGAAATAGACCATCCTGCCCTAAACAGATGACGTCACAGTTAGTGGATGATGGGAGGTTTAACTATGTTTAGGAGTCAACGCAATATGAACATGTTTATTGTATACGCTGTTATAGCCCAAACATTAAAACAGACTTGTATATTCCAGTTTACTTTATAACAAGTTCACTATAATTCTATTTAGCGAAGAAAGAACAGCTGAAGTACAGAAAGAAATTAAATATTAGATTATATTTACAGTTACATTACTCCCTATATAATACAGGCATAAATATATGTACTTTATTTTAAAACACATCAAGAAGATTTTAGATCCTCGTGAGCGAATCTACTTCTGGGTTTAAATGAATGAGGAAATTTCTCACTGCTCGGCAGTGAGGATTTTTAAACAATATAGTATCATCCGTAACTTTCCTCTGGGTTCTTGAGTAAAAAACCTCTATAAAAACAACAACAAATATCACTCCTTTTTATCATCTTTCGTTGAATTGTGTGTGATTGGTAGGGGTGTATTACAATTTTATTATCATTCGCAGAAATAGCTGTAAAATTTCACATACTGGAATTTTAGCAATGAGGCACAGCGACTATATAAGATTTCATGCTATGAAATGAAAAGAGATATGTTGCAACTCACAAGCAATAATTTGGAATTCCGCGTCTACAAACACATCTTACGACAACATGCGAAGTAGGGAATGTTCTGATTCTATTGACAGATTCAGGGAATCTAGCAAAGCACAAACACACAGACAGACACGTCACATAAACACTCGAATAATCATGATTTGGAACAACCAGTATGTCTCTCACTGGCACTCAGTAGAAAGATTCTGATAACTTGATAATTTCCCGTATTGCACTGCCCAGTTTGCCCTGGGCTCCCGAATGTCTGGTAATCTCCCGACTGATGTTGGCTATCTGTTGGTGGCACAAGTGACACTTCTTGTACCGTTCCTCACGGGTTATGTCAATGTTACCGGAGGGGGGCGCATTGATGTTATCTCTGATCAGTTGTCCGAAACTACGTATGATGTGCTTGAGAGTGCTGCACGCTACAAACAAGTGGTTCTCATGTTTTGAGTGGAAGAGTGTCCGCAGGGCTGGCAACACGATGGTACAAATGTGCAAGTCCCAGATAGCTGGCCGAGACTGTATTGCCTGGAAGGGGGGGGAGTTAAGAAGGCGTTGATATACTTGATTTTTGGCATAAGTGATAAAGTTGTTAACATCAACCTGGAACATATCAACTGATACGCCCTGGTCCTGTAGATCAATAGCAACTTCCAGTGCTTCCTTGATATCTCCCTTGCTCCAGACTGTCCTAACATACTGGAGATTCCGTAACCGAGTTTCCAAGTTATCTCTGTGGGGAATTGTGAGTTAGTGTGTGAGGCATTATTTCTCGATTTAGTGCTTCTATCATCTGAATGATACAACTTTGCATCTTTCCCCACCTCACACCCCGATGTCCGCCAGCACAGCTCTTTAGGAACTCTTGTTCGGTCACGTTAGTTTCCACGGGCTGGTTGTCTAGCAGACTGATTTTGCCGATGGCGATATTTGGGTCCATTGCCTGAGGGGCTTCGCTACCAGGGGCCTGGGATTATACCTTTATACTCCAGATTATTCGAAATTGACATCGAAGATGGCAACGACTAACAAGTAAGAATAGTGAGATTGTAAGAAGGATGGCAAGTTTCATACCTTATATATGTGGAATAATCAGTATCTATACCTTTACTTGCTGCGTTGGTCCCTTCTGTTCCCAATGTTGAGCATTCTTCCTTTGTCTTGGAGGCGTCCTTTTCAAAGGTTCATATCTATCTGGTGGAGCTGTTGATGACTGAATTGGGGGAATTGGTTGGGGAACTTGGCTTACTGCACTTGTGGATGGTGTAGTGGGAGCTGGTTCTTGTACTGGGATGGCTGGCAAAGGCACTTGCTCCACAGGTTCCACCAGGGGTGTGAGATCACCATTGAACGGTTTTAGCTTTCCAATATCCACCACCCACACTGACACATTTGTGTGTTGGAAAGAGGCACCAATTAGCTGATTTGATTGAACTGTCATGTCAGCGACTTTGCCCCAAAATATGCACAAACTGTCATGAACTCTAGCAGGTTCCCAGCCGTAGACTCTTAAACTATCCTCTGCACCACTGAATAAACCTTCACCTTTAGGATCAAATACCATTCGTCTGATGGGTTTTGCTTCTGGACTTGTTGTTGATACAAGATCAAATGTCTCAAGGTCCCAAAATTTGACTGTCTTGTCTTCAGAACCAGTAGCAAGCAAGAATTCACAAGGATGAAACTCCAAGCAACTAACTGAATCTTGATGCATTTTAAATTCATGCAATACTTTTGATGTACCTAAATCCCACATTTTAACAGTCCCATCTTCAGACCCAGTCACAACCCACTTCCCATCAGGACTGAATTTGACACAATTTATTCGGCCTCCATGGCCTTTATAGGTACAGATGCATCCTTGTCGTCTAGTATCCCACAAGCGTACATTGGTATCCAAAGAACCTGAGGCAAGAAACTTTCCATAGGTATGAAAAGCTAGTGCTGAAATGTTGGCTTTGTGACCAGAAAGTGTCCTAACAACTTGAGCTTTGTCTATATTCCACAGTTTGATAGTACCAGAAGCACTTCCGGCAACTATGTGCTCTTCTGACTGATCAAAACCAACACAATCAATTCCGCTTGTGTGACCACTGAGGCTCAAGGTTACTGTTGGAGATCCAATTGTCCATAAGTTAACCTGAAATTTGTTGATGGTTATTCCACATTAATAGCCTATGACAAATTTTCAAAGTGGTTTCAGAAACAGTTTGACATAAAAATAAATGTTTCATGTTTTACGTATGAAGCAATTTTCTTATATGACATTTAGTCCTTGATATACCTTTCGATCTTCACCACCAGTGGCCATAAGCCTTGTGTTCTTCAACCCCAGTGTCAAACAGTTGACATTCCCTCCATGAGCAGCAAACTCTTGAAGCCTCCATGCCCTCTTGCTCTGAAAAGTCATCCTCAAAGAGAGACTTGGATCTGATCAAACAGATGACATTTTTTCTAAGGATACAAAAAATGATGGTTCAATTAGTTTGTGGAACAACTTGCTGTAATAAATACCTCATAAAATGAAATTTCAAGAACGCGTGCATTCAGATTGTGTCTGATTTTGTACTTCTAAAGTCTAGTGACTTGAAAATCATATAGCAGGGGGGACAAACCCTTTCATGTACAAGTTCTGCAGAGTGCAGTCTCTAGCATTTAGTGATTTGTCAGGTGAAAGTAAAATTTCACCCTTAAATTAAGTGTACCTTGATTTAACAATTGAATTTTTATAATGAATTTCACCTTAATTTTGAATTAAAAATATGCAGTGCAGATTTTGACATTTTGCATAGAAATGTGCATTGCTATGGTTACGGGTGCAGATGAGTGCGTACATAGAAAGTCATTTCTGAGTTATTGCGATTGTTTTGTGGGTTGTGTTAAGGTGGGTGAGCAGCAGATTTTGGTTTCTTCGCACAAACCTAGGCACTCCACACACTCAACATAACATATCATAACATTCGGATACTCAGTAGTCTATCTTGTTCACTCACAAATTCTGTTTGTATGGGTTATCAATATAACTAAACGCATGTGCAAGTCTTGAGAGGAAGGGCATGTTGCTACAGTGACAAGTGGAGATGAGTGGGCATGTAGATAGTCATTTCTGAGTTAGTGCGATTGTTTTGAAGTTGGTGAGCACTCATGTCGAGAGCTTTTGGTGTTGGAAAGTTGTAAATAAAAGTGGAATATCCCACAATTAATCCAAAATTAAATAACCACAATTACAGAAATTATGCAAGATGAGCAACAGCTGATGCTGCATGTGCACTAAAGAAGGATTTTATACAAACTGAAAAGGTGAAGAAGAATATATTGCATAACCACTGTTACCAAAGCTTTCAACATAAGATGAATAATTATAACAATGACCACTGTTACACTACATAATTTAACCAGTAACCACTGTTACAGTGTTACCACTATTTCTTGTTTATCGATGAAAACAAGAATAAACAATAAAAATACAATATGATGAAATTTCTTGCAGTGCAGCGCGACATTACGGCCACGGTTTTGAGGCCTTTTCAATCGCAAAGTAGATAAAACTGCAGTGCAGTGTCAGATTTTATATCAGACCTCTGTTTTTGATCACCCGCGCGTATTCATGATCATCGATGAAGCTGACATGACGCGCGCAAAAAAAACAAAACAGAGGTCAAATAAAATCTAATAAGTGATAAGGCGCGTCGCGTGGCGCGCCATTTCTTGATTTCATTTCGATTTCATACAGTAGAAAAGGGGTGGTGCACATTTTGATCGCAAACATTACCTGCTGATGCAAAGCTCAATTCAGTTCAAGTTATATTTCATAAACATAATTCCTACATCAAATGTTTTAGTGCAATATGTAGAAGTGTTCAGCTTAGTTTGATATTGTCATGTTTGATATTGTCATGTTTGGAGTTTGGGCAGCTGTTTAATTATGCTCTATATGACTGCTTCATACTCTTACCAAATGATGATAGGTTGTCCTCATTCTAAAACATTGATAATAATATTGCTGTGTGTATAACATTCTTCATGTGTATGGATACTTGTAGGGATACTTGTCTTGTAGGGATTGATGTTTAAGTGAATATAAGTGTTGATTCATGTCAAAATTATTCAATTCAATTCAAAAACTTCATGTGTGAACATAATCCATTATCAAGGAAACAGTATTGAAATAATATCTTGTTTCTTAGCAAGTATGTAGGATATGAAAACATGGAGTCTCTGCTTGGTAGGATCATTACTGTTGCTAGATAGCGTATTTTGTGAAGTTCTTTATTGCCCAAAACCTTGTGTGAATGGCACTATCAGCTGTACAGATGACTCAGGAGTTCATGAACTGACGTGTTCAATCTGTGATTCCAGAACCAGGTACATGCCATCCTATCATTTATTGGAGTCCTTGAAGCAATGAATGTTGCAAGATACTATCCCTCACAAATCTTCAGATTGACAGAGAGTCAAGGTGTTATTCTAAGCCATGATTGGAAGGAAAATAATAGTGGTTACTCTAATCTTACCTCTTGTAATGTTGTTATAGAGTCCCCACAGTAAGTTTTTCCAATCATATCATGAGTTGGTTGATTTGAATGATAGATGATTTACTCAAAATTGACAAATTGAGCTGAGCATAACAATTTCAATTTTCCCAGAGGAACAACAATTCGATTATACATATCTAATTTCAAGACAGAATGTGCCTGGGACTATCTCCACTTTTATGATGGTGTCTCTCCATTTGACCCAACAATAGGTGTTTATGGGTAAGAATTCTTCAGATTATCAGCTTTGTTGTGCAATTTTTCCTGCAAATGGGGATTTCTTGTAAAAAATAAATGAGAATCAATTCAGTTGAGCTTTGTCCATGCATTCACTATTGTATCAATATGAAACACCTTGTCCAGGGCTTTTAAAGTTCCTATCAAATACTGGCTGTACCTAGTACAAGGTGCAGCATGACCACCTATTACCATAGTCAATAGTCATTAACACAATTTCTCTCCAGAGGATTGCTTGAAAATGATGGAATCCACCTCCTCAAACAATCAAGGGAAATTGTTTCCTCTGATAATCGACTTCTCCTTGTGTTCAGACCTGACAGATTTGTCAACCATGATGGATTCAAGATAATTTACAGGTAGGAAGTGTATTGATGAATACCTAAGTAACTGCTGTTACTTGGATCATCATTACTGAATTATTAGCATGGATATTCCCAACTTATTCTCCAGAGTTGATGGTTGCCCTGGCGATTGTAGTGGACATGGTACATGTACAGGTGGTGCCTGCACTTGTGACTCTGACTGGACTGGTTTGTCATGTGATATGGAAAAGTGTCAATGTGGCAATGGTGGAGTGTGTGTGGATGGGGTGTGCCAGTGCAAGGAGGGATTTTGGGGTACAAAATGTGATATCTCAGCTGATAGCAATTGGTGGCAGCACCACAAGTCAACAGGTGATTCAGAGAATTATTTACAGGAATTTTTTCATTACCCATTTTTTCATTACCCATGACTGACTGCCATTTCACACCAGGTGACTCTCCTGGAGGTCGTGCTAGTTTTGGAGGTGCCCTTGTCGGCCACGAGTACTGGGTGTTTGGTGGCTATCACCAAGATGGCGTAGATGGCTTTGTCAAGATGGCAAAGTTTGACCTTCTCACTAAAACGTGGAGTAAAGGCACGGACAGTGGACCTAGCAACAGAAACGGTCATTCACTCACAGCACATGAGGTAGGAAGTCATTACAAAACCAGCACATGAGGTAGGAAGTCATTACAAAACCAAGTTCCATCATCAATGAGTCATGTGTTATCTTCGTCTCATATTCTACAGCATCTGAATTGCTGTACTAGACCAAGAATAGAATTGTACTGGTTGTGTACCGCGTGAACTATGCACTGACAGATGACAATGACTATTTTATTTCTTTCAATCTCAATATCACAAGGTCTTCACACGTCACGATGTTATATTATTGGACCTACTCACAGGATAATTTGTACATGTTTGGAGGACGGGTAAACCACCAAATATCTGATGAATTGTGGAAGTATGACGTCAGCACGTCTCAGTGGCATCAGCTCAATCCACAGAGCACCAGGTCAGGATGAGATGTGATGACTGACACTAATAAGGAGCATTGATCAACGCTCCTCTCTCAACAATCACGAGTTATCATCATGACATCCAATTGTATTCCCTCGACACCACTTCGTAACATGTCACTGCGACATAGGTTCTTAGTGACGCTGCACTGTATCAAGCCTTACACTTGTTGACCAGTGTGTTACATCCAGCCTCACACTGGTTGACCAGTGTTGGTTGATCAGTGCTGGTTTTGCTTTTTTGGTTTAAGGACATTTATTTTTTGGAGTTCATTTTAAACTGAAATTACGACCGCTGCAACGCCTTATATACTCCCTTGACACCACTTCGTAACAAGTCGCTGACACCACTTTCCGTAATACGTAACCGCGACATAGGAATGTGGGAATGCCTTACACTGGTTGA
This sequence comes from Beroe ovata, assembly GCA_946803715.1. Taxonomy (NCBI): domain Eukaryota; kingdom Metazoa; phylum Ctenophora; class Nuda; order Beroida; family Beroidae; genus Beroe; species Beroe ovata. The sequence goes on along the minus strand of CAMPET010000049.1, from coordinate 289,507 downwards.
TCAGTCTGCTGTATATCTAGCCTCACACTAGTTGACCAGTGTGCTGTATCGAACCTTACACTGGTTGACCAGCTAGGTGTATCCAGCCTTACACTGGTCGACCACATGAAATGACCAAAGCTTCGACTTTGGCTTCTGCGAACTTCAGCACTTTTCGGCCTACGACTTCGACAAAATTTTGCCGAAGTTTTTTTTTAGATATTGATATGCTGAGAGATGATGGTTTGGATTTTTGAACATTCAGAGTTTGGTATTGTGGACTTGGCTTTCTGTGTTTCGAATGAACATCAAAATCTGTCTTCTTGTTGATATGCGAAGTTACCAGAGTTGCAGCACTCGTTATCGGCAATTTCTCGATATCTTTAGTCTGGTCAGTTGTGTCCAAAAAAGGGCTGCACCCTGCAAACCGGTGGTACAACTATATGACCGGTTGGAATAGGTAGTTCATGTCATTTTATGTCGAAATCCGTTGGGACCTATTTTTGTTAGGTGGTGGAACATGCCATAAAAATGCCATTTATGCCGCAGGGCATCAGAATGCTAACTTTTGATAGGAAGGTCGTAGAGACTTGGTTTTTGGCTTAAAAGAACCGCAATGGCCATGTTTATATACGACTTGTTAATAAACATATGGTCTAAAACCTTTATTTTCCGAGTTATGACCCAAAAACCATATTTTGGTCACCGATGGCATCAAAAAACTAACTTTTGAT
>CAMPET010000049.1:256415-271261 GCA_946803715.1 Beroe ovata | reverse complement strand
TGTTGTAACGTGCTATTTGTAACGTGTCACTACTACTTGCTCTCCTATGTCAGATGGTAGCAGGGTTGGGCAGTGTGTAACAACAGATACCTATCTTGTGAGATACCCGTATGGACAGTGCACGGCATGGGCAACTACCAGTAATCCATCATGTCCAGGTGAACATTGAGTACTTCACACCTAGTGGACCTAGTAGACTGTCTACTATTAGAGAATGGTATTTCTGGTGAAGGGTCCCAGATTTTCAGACTCTTTCAGCATCGTATATCAGTGTTCATTGGTCGAATCAAAGTTTTCGCTGGTCAATCACCATCTGGTGGGTCATGTGAAGAAGATTGGCCACCGAGAATCAAGGCAGATCCCTTAGTTTTCCAGAAATCAGCTTTGAGATTTGAGACCCTTCCCCAATAATACCATTCTCTATTGTGGACAGCATTAGTGGTCACGTCATAACTCTGATATTATCTCACAGCAGAGGAAGGGTGCAGTGGTCACGGTTACTGTTCTCTGTGCCAAGCACAGCCTGAGTGTGGCTGGTGCGATGATGCTTCGGGAACTGGTACCGGTACCTGTTACACTGGCTCATTCCACTCCCCCATGGATCATGAAGTAATTTACTCAAACCTAACACTCCAACAATTGATAATAAGTGTTCAAACAATATGATAATCTGTTTGAGCAATTGGTAGTAATATTTCCAATCATCAGGCATGTCCAGCCACGCGTTGGTATTACGATACGTGTCCACTGTGCCAGTGTAATGGACATAGCAACTGCACAGATGCAGGAAAGTGTGACAAATGCGACGGTCACACCACAGGTGAGACACATCTGTGTAACGCGCGGCGACATTCCTGTGATTGTTCTCATTCAACGCACGTGACTGTACTTCGCGCGCCTGTGTACGTGATCTGATCTGATAATTGATAACGTGCGCGCCCGACCGACCATGTCGATCGACTGTAGAGAATAAATGTGCTATCAGCTACGTTTGCCTATTCTGTCCTGACGTAGTGATGTCAGCGAATTTCATCTTAAGTACACATTCCTGCGTCACAGTCATGAGGTATTGAGGTGGTGTCAGCAAGTTGTGACGAATAGGGTGCCCATTCGTCACACAGGCCTGTTCTGATGTTATGGTGTCAGCGAATTCCATCGCAAGCATGCATTCCTACGTAACGGTCATGAAGTGGTGTCAGCAAATTGTGACGAATAGGGTACCCATTCGTCAGACAGGCCTGTTCTGACGTAATGGTGTCAGTGAATTCCATCGCAAGCATTCCTACGTCACAGTCATGAAGAGGTGTCAGCAAGTTGTGACGAATAGGGTACCCATTCGTAACACAGCCTGTTGTGACGTTATGGTGTCAGCGAATTCCATCGCAAGCATGCATACCTACGTCACAATTATGTTGTGGTGTCAGCAAATTGTGAAGAAAACTGAACAGGTGCCTATTCGTCGCACATTGCGCGTAACTTCGTGTGTGACGTCAGTACAGACGTGTGTGAAAAATGTCTATTTTCTAATTGTCACTCAATGAGACCCTCACCCTCTCCCCAATGTTTCAGGCGCACACTGTGACTCGTGTATAGAGGGTTACTATGGTAACCCAGTTAACAATGGCCTTTGTTTGCCCTGTCAGTGTGGCATTCACGCTAAACCAGTGTGTGACAACCTGACAGGACGGTGTGAGTGTGACTCGTGGGGCGTGACGGGGACTAAGTGTGACAAGTGCTCTGCAGGTACATTCCAACAAGTATTTGTTCACTATTCCCTCTAGTTACCTGTAATAATAGATTATAGTCAGCTTTGCGATAACCCAGTTAAACATTGAAAATTCTGTGTAAAGACAGGAAGCAATCGACCTCAACACAGCCTTCGTTAAGATTGTCTATCTTTCCATCTAATGACTCAAGTTGAACTGTTTGGTCCGAAATTTGATTTGTTTATTATATAGGGTAAAACTTAAAGACACAATATGAAAATATGTTAGCTCATAACTGTATCAATTACTCAATTTCTATCCGATGCTCCCAGTTGCCGAGGCTCCTTGTAACTGGAAGTTTCTCTCTTCCCATCCCATTGCCATTTCCAGGACGTCGCAATCCACACCACAGTCAAGATTTAGGTCACGTCTTATATAGGCAGCCGAATCTGGATTTCAATCGCCCGTGCAATCTGCGTGCAACTCATCTTTCTATGTGCTACAGTGTTACGTTTTTGTAGCGGAGTAAGGATCTCAGTTTATGAACACCTACCACAGTTGTTGTCTTTTATAATTCCACAGCTTTCCCAGCTTGGCAAACACAATATGACAGTTAGTCCCTTTTGCAAATTTGTTTGTCCTGCATCTTATGGATATTCAATCACAGCTCAGTTTTTCCCTGCATCTGCATTGACTCCGTCGTAGCTGGATTTCCCTGGCTTCGTCCATGAGACCCTGCGAATCGCCCTATCTGTAGGGATTATCATCCCGATAAGTTGTCCTAACCACAGCACTGTAACTTGTCATGAGGCTGAAACTTGCAGTTGACAGGTGGCTGTTGGTCAATGTTATAGAGTTACAGTTGTATTAAGAGCGGCCTGCAGTTTCTGCTTGATTGCAATATTTGGTGATTGCCGAGTGTCTGCTCATCTAGTTGCTACTAGAAATGACTCAACTCCGAATCACCCTTTGAACCCCATCGTCTCTTCCAGCCTCATCACTCATTTCGTCTTAAACTTTCAAGCACCAGCTTCTCTGTGAAGGGAGATCCAGCCATATAAAGGTATTGAAAGAGGTAATAAAGAGTCCTTATCCAATCTTGGAGCCTTCCACGAGGCTTTGGATAAGTTTTGTCAAAAAGATCATACTTTGTAATGTGAAATCAAGTCGAAATTCTTACAGTTTGTCAGCTTGAAAGTTACCAAGTACCCGATGTCTGCAACTATCTTTGAAATGTGTTGTAGGTCACTCGTCTTAAGTGTGTTCCCAAGAATTTTGTACCTTTTCACATATCTGAAACATTCGAGAGAACAAAACATAGATCTTATTTAATTGCATCGGAACATTTTCAAGATATAACAAATAATTGCTGATAGCTATGAACCAGACGAGTTTATTGACAGCCTGTACACTGTATTCACTTTCTTCTTCATGTACGCAAGAACCCTGCTTAGTTCTCCTTAGGAATAGGAAGACACGATATAAATGAATTAATTATGCGATTATATAATGCACAAGTCCGATGCTCCTGCAGGGACTTGTTAATACGGATCACTGTACCGTCGATTGCACCCAATGACGAATCACTATCAGTTTGGGATCACCCTTAGCATCACTATTGCTGTCTATTTATTCCACAGCATTCCAAGCTTCGCAAGTTCAACATGGCGGCTGGTTCTCTTGCTCCATTGACTCCGTCGTAGCTGGCTTCATCCATGAGTCCCTATGAATCTCCCTTACTGTAGGGACTATCATCCCGATATGCAGTCCCAACTATAGCACTTACAGCAGTTACATGCACTGTGCCATATTTCAGTAGCTTTAAGTAATTTAAGGGAATTTTTGAGTTATTCATGACATTGACAGCTTAGAGTCAGCGTCAAGGAATAATAATAGAGCTAATAGAGCTAATAGAGCTTCCTAGGAAGCTCTATTAGCAGGGTAGAAAGCATGGGTCAAGATTCCGTTCGCAGGTTAAGCTATAATACCAGTCCACTAAGTCCCTGTAGAATGATACGATTCTTTACCATACTCTTTCGAGCACCAGCTTCTCTGCCAAGGGAGATCAAGTCATATAACGGTTCAATAAGAGGAAATAAAAAGTTCTTCTCCAATCTTGGAGCCTTCCACGAGGTTTTGGAATAACCCTGTCAAAATGATCATACTTTGTAATTATTCTTCTCCGCTTCAGTCCTCTTCTTTCCTCTACCCATGCCGGTTTCCCCGCGGTCCCCCTTTTCGAGGTTAATTGACCACCTGTTTTCTCCTTTATGTACTCAAGAATCGACTGCTTCTTCTCCTTAGAAAGACACGATACAAAAACGTTTAAGAACCTCGTACTGAATGCGAGATGCAATTCCCTTCAGGAAGTTGATTTCTTGCTGTGATCCCTTCGCATTGACCCATTGTTCCACTCTCTGCCTGAACATCATCTTGTCTCGAACTTCTCTCATCCGGGTTGAGTGACATCAGATGGCGTGTCAATTCCCACACGATGAGATGAAATGAACTTCATGCTATCTACTGCACGCTGCTGGCGGATGGGTTTTTTAAAACCTATCTTAACATAGGAAATTCCGTCGAAATTAATTTGACTGCTTGTCAGTTGTCATTGATGATCACCTCTCATCTTGAAGTTTAACGAGTTGTTCGCCTGATTTATTGATACTTCGAGACCGTTGGCTCGAGATGTGCTCTGCCAATCCTTCGCACTTATTCCCCCACCAGATCGCGTATGATCCAACTTTGCTTGTCCGACATTTCAGTGTAAGTTACACTGTAACCTGTAAAATATCGTCATGATAATGTTCCAGAATGAAAAATAACATTTATAAAAACATTAATATCGATGTCCAAATGATACATCGACTTTGCAAAGTTATATGTCCTGCATCTTATGGATATCCAATCAAAACTCATCTTATCCAAGAATTCCCCTGCATCTGTATCCCTTAGCATTAGCGCTATAGCAACATGATTTTGATTGTTAGCTGTGGCATTTGCATGGACCTGATCTATGATTGAGGAATATTTCAAGACACAAAATATTCAACAATCAGCCTTATAGAAACCGAGGAAGCAATTACTTGATACATAAAAAACATTGAGTATAAAAAAGTCAGTAGATAGAATGCAATGAAGCTAGCAATTTATACACATAGTAAAAGCGTAATTGATGTGCCTTAATGCCCAATGCCCATTAATGTTCATCAATGCGCGTCTGCATGCATTATGGCTGCTTTTATTGGGGATTTCCATACTTCAATGTACGCTTGGGGCATGCAACGTGTGCACATTGCACGTTGCATGCCCCCTTCACTTCTCTACAGAATTCAGGAGAGACAATGATGATGGTCAGTGTTACAAACAACTCAGAGTGGACGATCCCATCAAGGAAAATAACATCAAAGTCCAGAAGGTATGACGATGTCTTGGACCTCGACTAGAACAAGGCCATTGAATAAGTTGTCAATAGATTGATAGCAAAACATGACGAATCTCTGGAACCACGCCTACTTTATTAAATTGCTCCACAGTCAACATTGACATTGATATTCACAGATCGAATCGATTTAATCGATTCGGTCCACTAGAACTTCAGTGGTCGACTCCCACCAGTGGTCGACTCCCACCGACCAGTGGTCGACTCCCACCGATCAGTGGTCGACTCCCAGTGGTCGACTCCCACCATAACACCCCTAATCCTCGCAGATGAACATTGTTCTTGACCTAAACTCTAGAGTGTCTCACGACGTTAGAGTTGTGATCAAAACACCGCTTCTCCACAAGTTTTCACTGATAGCTACAGTTTTGTATGCGGACAACACCACTTACTCTACTGTGAGTGAATTAAGCCTGCATATGTGCTCTCTATGTATTTGTGATTTATTATGCCAAAATTGGGCCGTGAAACCATTTATCATTTCATCTTCTTGCATTAACATATGACACCATGAGATTGACTCTACTCATGGAAGACAGCGATAATTTGATCTTTATTTGATTCTCGCCGTGAAGAGTGATACCGAACTGTAGTAAACTGCTTTAAATACGCTATCCTCGAATTTAAGACCCACCGTTTCTCTGATCACTGGGCGTTGTAACAGGAGAAAATACGATTGCCCGGGACTGCTACATGGGACCAGACCTACAAGAAGTCCAGTATCGGCTGGAACAAGAGGGACGCTGAACTGAGAGTGTCACTGGACTTCACCTCGGCTGTATCGGATCCGTTCACTTCCATATCCATTCAGGTATTACCGTTAATTGCATTTAGTACATGGTGATTACTGATTAAACTATTATTGTTTCCGAGGCTATCAATATCCACAGAAACACGCAATTCCACAATATATGCTGTAGTCGGTTGCTATGGTAATAGTAAAACTCTGTTCAAAGTACTGCGTTAGGTGCACACTATTCCCCCTATTTTCAGGCAACACACCCGAACACACAGATAGACTTGAAGCAGTTTTTCATCATCTTCTTCTCCTGTATTGTAATCCTCCTTCTCATATTCCTCCTTACTTGGACAGGTTTGTACTGGTCCAGTGTAACTGGGACCATCCAGAAACATCCAGGATACTGCCGTGTCCAGTTCTGCCAGAGTTATCTACTCGAGCAAGACATATTTCAATCCAAAACCCATCATTCTCTCAACCACTCTCCACTCTCTTTCAGCAAAGATACGATACTCGCAATACCGATATCAGAGGTCACAGGAGATTCAATTGATGGAGCGGGCACTCAGACCTTACCAGTGCCACAAAATCCTGTTCAGAGAAGCCCTGACCCCGGCCACGGGGAGAATATTCGAGGTAAGCACTGCTCAATGAGCAGCTTAATAATGAGCATAATGAGCAGCTTAATATTGAGTAAGCCATTTTAGCATCATGATTCCCTGGGGTAGTGACACGCCTATTATAATGGCACTAATACAGTATGACATGCCAATGAGTATGAAGTATGACTATGTGCTATAGCCTATGATACATTGGCACATGTTTCCTCAGGTTAGACCGGTGTGTATAGAACCGTTATTTGAGGAGAAATTCGCTATCGTGACCCATCTCATGAGAATGCCAGGTCCTAAAGACGTCNGGAGAATATTCGAGGTAAGCACTGCTCAATGAGCAGAGCTTAATAATGAGTATAATGAGCAGCTTAATAATGAGTAAGCCATTTTACCATCATGATTCCCTGGGGCAGTGACACGCCTATTATAATGGCACTAATACAGTATGACACGCCAACGAGTATGAAGTATGACTATGTGCTATAGCCTATGATACATTAGACATTGGTACATACTTCCTCAGGTGCTATAGCCTATGCTACATTGGTACATACTTCCTCAGGTTAGACCGGTGTGTATAGAACCGTTATTTGAGGAGAAATTCGCTATTGTGACTCATCTCATGAGAATGCCAGGTCCTAAAGACGTCAATCTGACACTCATATCAGGTTCATTTGTCAGTACTTTATCGTACAGCAAGGCAATTTCCAATCCAACAATTAACTTTGAACCCTGATTACCAGTTTATAGCTGTTGTTTATACTCGCTTTTTTACATTTTGATCCGGATGATAAACTCACATTCACAATGAACTCGAAAGTCAAAAGCTGGTTTGTTAATTAATAATTATAATGTTAAGCGATAGAATTAAAATGTCTACAAAACAAAAACCATAATTGAACATTGATGATTTTTTGTTTCGCTTTTGATAATCAGGCTTTTAGTTTTATAACAAGCGTTTGTTTTGGCTGGTTTATAAACTTTTTAAATATGTGATCAGTGGATAATCAAGCAATTTGTTTACTTAATCGTTCAGATCAATATTCAATATCCCACCGTAACCACTTTAATTGCAGTTCCACATACTGATAGTGATACTGATAATGGCGTGTTTTACTGTTTTCACTTAGTCTTACACTTACGGTTTCATTAACAATCGATATTTCAAGTGATTCATAATTTAACATTTGAACCTCCTTAGCAACTTACGTAGTTAGTTACTAGTTAGTTACCCAAGTCCAATTACCAATGTTGATGTTCAATGTTTGGGCAATCTGGAGGAAGTTAGACCCTGAAGAAGGGACGTCCGCTTTTTTGGTTTAAAAAATGCGGTCATCATATTCATATCATGATCAAAAATGCGAACGTTATCAATTATCTGTGCACAGATACAGCATGCTGTCCACTGTTTCGTTATTGGTTATCATTGCCGGATGTTCATCATCATGTTATTGTTAAATATCTGTTTCTTGCGCGCGCCGCGCGCAAGAAACAGTCATGGAACTGGACAGATCATAACATCCGGCAAAGTTATCAGATTTTATATCTGCAGCATTTGTGATTTATATTTGACTTTGAGTCATGTCACACACAACACAGCTGACAGCGCGGGAGTGATTGTTTCCGCGCTGCGTGACTCAAATGCTCCGCGCGCGCTGCGCGTCTCCGTGGTTAATTCTACGACTGTTCAGTTCAGGGGCGCGCTTGTCAGATGTTACCTGACCTGTTTCTCGCGCGAGCGCGNTAAAAAGTCGTAAAAATCACGGACAACGGAGGTGAGACTCAATGCCGGAAGTTATCTGTCCACTGTTCCTTGTGCGCGGCGCGCGCGCGCAATTGAAACAGTGGAAAGATTGAGATAACATCCGGCAAGAGTTAGAGACTCGGAGTATGACATTGACAATGAGACGCGCAGAATAATAGAGTATTTGGGTCACGCAGCGCAAGAACACTAAAAGAGTTCATTCTTGCGCGCGGCAAATAAAGGTTGCCGGTTGCCGCGCGCGCAACGTGTTCATAAGCCGGCCTGTGCACACGTTGCGCGCCCCTGTTCTACTCAGTGAACTGAAAAGTCGTAGAAACCACGGAGACGCGCAGCGCGGGAACAAGCCGGCCAGACAAGCAAATGAAACCGGGGCGTCTCCGATGGTGAAAAATGGTAAAGAAATTCTATGGTGAATTTGCCGAAAAAAAGGAAAATTCACCATTTTCCACCATCGGAAACGCCCCATGAAACCCACTGCCAGTATAGCACCAAAATGCAGAAGAACGAGGCAAATCATTTATCACTCGTAGTCATACTCATACTCATAGTTGTTCATTTCAAATTCAATTTCAAATCAAAGAACTGTGAACTGAGAGATGGCAATGGTATTGGTCGCCAGATTCTGAATTTTATGTTTCATCTGTAACATGTAACATGTTCAACATGTTACAGATGAAACATGAAGTTAGACTACAGACTAAGTTATCGATGGACGAAAGTTCAGTGGACGAAAAGTTCCCTATATTCTAGTATCATCGTATCCATCATGCATCATATCCAATACCCAATCCCATCCAGATTCACATTACTCACAACTCCAAATCCAATGGACGCCGCAAGCCATGTAAATATAATGATGACTGTTGGATTAATGGAATATCTGAATCGACTGCAAGTGCATAAGTCGAGTTTTTGATAAAATTATCATTACCTCAACCTGAACCTGTCCAATATCGAATAACAAATAATGGTAATAGTGATGTCAAGGTTTCAGCTAAACTGATGGTATCAGTTGAACTGCTGATCAAAGAAGGAGCTCTGCACGTAACCGCCAGTGTCCGGCGGTGGTGCAATTTGCTGTTGCTGCTGAATAATCTGAACATTCCCAGCAGACGAGAGCGGTGTCATGTTAGCTGACATGGACATTGAGGTGATAGCACCCCCCATCACCTGGGGAGGAAAGGGGTGGTGTCAACACAGTGGTGTCACTACCATCACGGTTTGCAGTTTTAAATAGATTTCAAACTGCAAACTCTATAAGTTTTAAACTTATCAACACTACTTATTACAATCAAATTTGAGATGTATGATTATGATTCATGACAGATGAATTGAAATATTACAAACTCTATTCCAAACTAGAAACTTTACTATGGGAGTGTGGAGTGTGGACTGCTAAGAGAATCGCATGGGACATCATGTCACTTACTGGTCGGTGTCGGAATTGATGGGGATTCTGGTTCATCATCTGATTACCGTAATTAGCATCCATTGGTCCTCCCATACCAGGGTTGCCAATGGTACCACCCATACCAGCAGTGCCGATATTTGGGTTGGTCATGTTTGGATTACGGATGCCAGTGTTTGCCCTGGGGTACAACGATATTTACAGTGTGGAAAGTGTTATGAAATTGAAACTTAGGGTTCTCCACTTCCCACGAAACCGCACTCTAGCCCATGTACCACGCCCACGCTAAGCACTATATACTAACTGTAAATGTTGCTGAATGTAGGGTGGTGGGGCTTGGGACGCAGGCACTGACTGACCCTGCTGCTGTGCCCCCTGGAACATTTGCCGTGGGTGTTGCAACATCACCTTCTGGTGCTGACTCTCCAAGAAATGACGTTTCTGCTGCTCGGACATGAACTGCGGCCGCATCATGGTTTGGGAGAGGGGAGGAGGGGCTGGCGCCACGTACTGACCCCTCACTAAACCTCCTGCGAGGGAATGATCAGCGCTCAGTGTCACGTGTGTTGTACGTGTCACGTGTGTTGTACGTGTCACGTGCCACAGTGGTTGAGATACTGTTAGGTCACAGAAGTGATAGGATAAGGAAGTGAGGATCAGTTATAGTGGGGACGTTTAACAGTGCTAAAATCTGTGCACTATAATATGCTACCCATTACGCAGTTATGTAGGTTATCAATACACACCATAAAGCCCTCGGTTCAACTACTGTGATACTCAATAGTGCTTGAAATAGCACATTGTAAATAATAGTGACCGGCTCTATAGAGTGTAGTGGCAGTTTTATGAAGGACTGCAGGATTGAGAGACCACGCCTACCTTGTGTATCGATGAAGTTGTTGTTGGAGCTGTTGTCAAACATGGGCTGTTGCGCGGAGACGGTAGCATACCTCGGTTTCCCTCCAGCGTCATATGGAAACTGGGCTTGTGCAGGCTGAAACACGTGTGATCACGTGACCTCATACTATTGTACACGTGGTGATAGTACACGTGGTGATACACGTGATGCTAATACACGTGACCAAACCTCGTGAGGGTTGAAGGCAGGAACAGGACCTTGTTGTGTGATGGTCACATTGGGTGCTGGCGCCCCCATGATACCCGTAAAGTGTGGCGCCTGCATGGGCCTCATGCCGCGCGGCTTGTTTCCTGGTGGCTGGGGGAATGATGTCAGATATAACCAATATAAATACTGTGAGAGTGCGTCACACTCGGGCCTCTTTTCCACCGCCATGAAATAACGTGGTAACCACACAGAGAGAGGCAGATGTGTGTAGTTACAATTGGGAATTTTCCTTGAATTAAATGACACCTTACTGGTATCATTGTCAAGTTTGAATCAACTGTAGTATCTTGTTAACCCATTTTACAGTTGGCAGGAACTTCTAATTCAATGAAATGGTAGTATTTTGATGTAATCAAGGTCTCTAAGATTCATGCAAATTGCAAACTGAAAGATTGCTGACTACAGCTGAAGGCTCACCATAAGCAACTGATGGGGGAAGTTAGGGAACTGTTGGGGAATCCCACCGAGCGGTTCCAGCTTCGGTTTGGGGGCTGAGGGAACGAGGACCAACTCGTGCTCAGGAGTGGGAATTTCGTGGGTGTGACCTCGCACATTCACACAGAGACGCTCCTTTAAACGGGGGGATGTTAGTTAAGACTTGATATGTTGTGTTAGATAAAAATAGTATAACTGTATGGTGTGGTGAGTGGTCATAGACTGGTGTCAGAGTTGAGTCACAGACTGGTGTCAGTAAAAGGTCACAGACTGGTGTCAGTGATACATCACAGACTGGTGTCAGCTATAGGTCACAGACTGGTATCAGTAATACGTCACAGACTGGTGTCAGTTAAAGGTTACAGACTGGTGTCAGCAATACGTCACAGACTGGTGTCAGCAGAATGCCACAGACTGGTGTCAGTGACACGTCACAGACTGTTGTTACCTCCATTTTGTTGGGCTGCTTGTCGTATCGGACCCCGCCCAACTCTTGCCATGGCACGACGTTGCACCCTCCCTTAGCTCCCTCCACCAGCTCCCATGGGGAGACACTGTGCTTGCTCACGGGCACATAGCCCTCCGGCTTCAACTCTGGGCAGGTGTGTGAGTGAGCGGGGGTGTGCAATGAGGGGTTGTGCAATCAGAGGGTGCGCAATTAGGGGTATGCAATGAGGGTCGAGGAATCAGGGGTTGCGCAATGAGGGAGGCCGAGGCATGTATCAGGCTTGAGTGTGATTATCGTGAAGATGATTTGACTATTATACGCGATACGCTGGTTTTACCTCACACATGCACCCTGATCTCGAGTTACACCCCCTCCCTCTCACTCGCACTACAGTCATCAGGAGTGCGAGTTAGGTGGTTTACTACGGAATTTGTAGGGGGGGGGCTTACTAAGTGAGTGTGAGAAAGCGAATCTGTGCCTGCGTGTGTGTGTGTGTGTGAAATTATCTCAATGGCATGAATCTACAATCTACATCATGATACCCACGGTGTTTTTGAGCCATCCCATCCAGTTTTGGACGAGATGACTCAAATGCAGGAAAAACAATGAACATTTTTGTATATCTGCAGAAGGAATGTCCTCAATACATTCATGAAAGGGGGCCTAGCACTCAGTAGTAGCCACACACAAATGAGAATCACATAATGCTGAACGCTGTACAGTGTAAACTGTATACATATTGTGTATTATTGACTTTAGTCCTTTCTCTATTTCATCGTAATCGTTTGTCCCCGATATAACTAAACCAGGTAAACTCCTGGTAAACGCCCTACACAGTAAACGCCCTACACAGTAACCATTCTCTCGCTAAAAGTAGAACAGACATGTCCTTATAAGGCGCCGTTTTCTGTCTGAACTGCTTTGAAATTATTATACACGTGGGATTTGAGGCGGTTTGACCACTCTTACGAAACATATTTATAAGTGCTGCACAGCTGTGTGTGTGCACAGAACACAGGCGCGATTCCTGACGTCCTGACACGTGTGACGCACGTCTTGTCACGTGTGCCAATGTGGCTGTTGATTGAGGCGTGGGTAACACAGAAGTTACAGGTGATTGATCTGTGACGATTATTGAAAGCTGTGACCAAAATGACCAACATGACTTTACAACATGACTTTGTATACGTGACACGCCCACGAGAGTGCCTCGCGCGAGAAAGTGTATGTGTGTGTGTATGGGTACCTGGGTAAAGTTGTTCGTATTGCGGAGTTTGTCGTTGACACCACTCTTCATTGACACTGGTGTGTTCCACTACTGTAATCTCGTGTTTATACAGTGGAATTCTCAGAAGCTGTCGAACCTGCCACAGAAACCCGGTGTACTATATTCGCGAGATTTGAGAATATGGAGGACAGTTCCAACAGTCCAATACAGTAATAAGTAGAGGAGCATGTCGACCTAAGGGCAATTGACCTCACCTGCAGATTAACAGGGTTGTCCACATCATGGATCTCATTACAGATCTTCTTGAAGAACATGGTTCTGGCAGTGGCATCCTCGGCTGAGTAACACGCCGTCTCCAGTGGCTCGGTTATGGTGGCTAGCATGTCCAGGATGGAGTAGAACAGCACTCCCTCCCCAAGACGAGTGCTGTCTACAGCGGGGTGTCGGATCAACCGCAGCAGGAGGATTCCCCAGTCTAGCTTCTGAGTGGGAGTGAGATAGGAGGAGTGAGATTTTTTTTATTTTGATAAAGTTCAATTTGATATCAGATACAAAAACTTTTCACTCAATATTTCACTCAACAAATTCACAAATCGTAAAATATCTGAACCAAATTAGGGCCCTGAACACATCCTATGGACATAATGACACTGGTACCCTTTAAAAACAATCAAATCATATTTATATTGAAATATATGGAAGTTGAAAAGTGATGTGACGTTATGAAATATATAAATACACATCAAATGCTTCACACGAATCTCATTACGCATTCCAATCAGACTCAAGTTCCCCCGTTATCAGCTGCAATATTCCTTTGTCTCTTGCGNGAGATAGGGGGAGTGAGATAGGGGGAGTGAGATAGGGGAGTAAGATAGGGGGAGTGGTGAACACGTTGAGATAGGACTTCAAATACATCTATTTTTAGTAACTACCCCCTGCGATCGACTGGTCTAATAAACCACGTAGAATCATGAGCTCCAGGGTTTGAGACAGTGAGACAAATTTGCGTCTTTACTACGTAACTATTCATTCAATTGTCCACGAAAAGCTGCGTTTAGTTGAGTGGATAAGAGCCATTTCCCTCTGTCTGAGGGTTGCTAGTTCGAGTCTCGGGAAATCCTCACTCATGAAAGCGGTAACCTTGCCAAGCTAACCTTGGCAGACCACCTTTTCCGATCTCAGTGCTACTGCTATTCAAGGAAACATTTCATTGGGTGCAGCTCGTGAATGAAAATTTGATAGGTGGCAATAATAACTATGCAGCAAAACATCAATTCACACAGGGTGTTCATTATTCCAGGCTTCGGGCGTGTGGTGATTACCAGCCGACCAACTGGTATCCCAGTTAGAAATAATCAAAACTGGAAGGTAATGTGAGTGTTATGTCATGACATATACTGCCAGTGGAAACAGTCATTATAAACTAGCTCGGTCGTCCACGAAGCCGATCGTGCGAGTTTGGTTCACAATATTGTATCCATCGCATACACTAACTTCTGTATTGGTTGTCCACACGTGTAGCCATGTCCCCAAACCGATTAACCCGTGACCAAAAGCTGTATCCATGAATTGAATAATAGCATAGGATAGTTTTCATACGCATACATCATAAACAAGATGCAATGGCGATTGGTCGTGCTGGTAAGACGCTAAAACTATCACTTAGACAACATAAGAAGGAATGCAAGAAATGGGACCGATGGTGAAAAACATTCATGATGAATAGGCTAAAAAATGGAAAATCCGCCATTTTCACCGCCGGTTGGTACCTCCCTCAAGAAACAGCCAGAGAGATCAACATACCAGGTTAGAGTTAGCCACAATGTGGTGGAAGTGAGACAACATACCAGGTTAGAGTTAGTCACAATATGGTGGAAGTGAGACAACATACCAGGTTAGAGTTAGTCACAATGTGGTGGAAGTGAGACAACA
>CAMPET010000049.1:196862-228242 GCA_946803715.1 Beroe ovata | reverse complement strand
TGTGTGTGTGTGTGTGTGTGTGTGCGTGTGTTTGTGCGTGTGTCACACAAAAACGCATACAATTGTGTATAGGTACTGTACAGTTAGGAAAATTACATGCGTTGAGACGCGCTCAATCACATAATGAGTTTCACTAATTGAGGTGATTAAATTCTAGGAATAACACACAGCTAAACACAGGCACATCCTGTTATAGCACCGTTTACACAACATAATCACATTTCATTATTTTAATATACCTCCCAAGAACAAACTCAATTTCCCTATTTTTTCGCAGCATCAGTGCGATTTTTATCCTAACAATTATGAGATTTGGATATGATAAAAGGATGTCATTACTCATTAGCTATTGATATGACAAGAAGCGCCGATAGTCGGCTTTGAGAATAGTGGTGATAAACTGCGTATTTCTCGGTATGGTCTGATCATAAGCAATGATTACTTTGATCAGCAACGATCATTGCCAGTATGATAATATGATAAAATGTGACTAGAATATGAGAAACACGTGTACCATGCGTACTGCGTAGCAACGTGTTATTAACCCAGACACGTATAACGTGCTGTGACACGTGTTATTAACCCAGACACGTGTGAAGTGCTGTGATCCGTGATATATACCTGGACAAGATTCTTCAGAACATCCTCCTTTTCGGATATTTTCAGTTCATGTATCCACTTTATCAGGAACAGCAGGAACTCCTGCCTATCGAGCAGCCCGTCCTGAAATAATACCAGGGAGTTAGTGTGAGCTGACATGTGAAGATAAGTGAAGCCATAGTGCTATAGCTGTGCTACGGCATATCAGATCGGATGTATGATTATCTTTAATTAATCAATTATCTAGTACAATGTCATATTTCTCCGATAACGGACAGTCACAGTAGGTTTGACACACACTCTCTCTCTCTCCAACATGGGATGATAGTTCATGAAGTGCACGCTGTATCTACCTGATTATGCATAGGGGGTCCATCCCCCTATTAGTAGTAGATAATGCACACATTCACACAAACACATTCGTCATGCATATAGCCATATAATATACGCCATACACAGTACACACATGCACACACACACACANTTCCACTGTGTTTTCCAACTAGTCTTTTGTTTGATGGACGTGTGTAAGGAACAATAAGGGTGTGTCAAATGAGTATTGTAACACTACGGATGACGTCTCTAAGTTTTACCGCTACTGCATCAATAAATTCTATTTCTTGTTCTCTTGAAAGTTACTAGAATTGATCATTCCAAAATTTCCTAAAATTAACCAAGTCCTAAGAACACACGGCACAGCGCATGTGCAATTGGTGCTGCGACCAGGATTAAATCGTATTTTGAACCTGGGTTTGCTGATAAACGTTGATTCATACTAACATCGTCTCCTCATATATCGCATTTACAATGGATGATACACTCGAGGCACTAGAAGCCCTCACGGTAGAACAGAAGGCAGCTATCCGGAACGCACACGCAGCCCAAGTCAGGAGTGAAGTAGCAACAGCTGTGACGCAAGCGAGAGACGTGTTCAGAGCCGGAGTAGCGGGAAGTCGTAAGCCAGAAATCTATGATCCAAGTAAGATAAACATACAATAGTTCATAGAGAGGTTTGAGCCATTCAAGAGCATCATGGGACTTGAGGGACGTAGTGCCATGAACGCTTTTATGACGTATTTTGACATCACCGCTCAAACTAAGCTGACTGACAGTGGCGCCCTCAATACAGACGATTGGGAAGAATTTAAGGTCATCGTAATAGCCACCTTGCAAGAGCCTCAGGCAGCCGTTAAAGCTAGATTTGAGTTGAAGAAAGCGTCTCAACGCATTGACGAATCAGTGTCTGATTATGGTGAACGTTTGAGACAATTAGGCAAAACCGGTTATCCCGGGCATACTGAAAATCTAGCGCGAGATTCTGCTTTGAAGGATGCCTTGTCCGCAGGTGTGCGTAGAGATGAATTAGCAGTGCATCTAATTAACATGCGAGATGATTCTGAAATAGATTTTAACGTTTTGCTTGCAGAGGCCATTCGTCGAGATGTGTCATATGGAGCTAGGGAGACCATGAAAAATAGTGACCAGTATAATGTGGCAGTTATGCAAACGTCTGAACATTACCCAGAATTTAGACGTGGTGGTAGATCCGATTTTGATCACATGTCTCATCCCGCCAGAGTGAATAACGTTGGCTTTGGAAATGGGCCACGTCCCCAGCGACCTATTATTTGCTATAAATGCCACCAACCCGGGCACTTTTCCTATCAATGCAGGTTCTTGAACCCCGGTAGAAATCAGCAGTACAGAGGCCAGCCTGCACGAAGAGGAAATGCTGGTTTTGGACCGAATAGAGAGCCGTCCGTGCTATGTCAGTATTGTTCGAAACCAAATCATACCGCACTCGAATGTAGAAGTCGACTGAGGGATATGGGACTGCTTAGAAATGACATCCCACCTCAGTCCGGGCAACAGCAAGCTTATGCTCTCAGCTCATCTGCACAATTAGGTCCTCTTTCGCCACCTCAGGCCCAAGCTTACAACTTAGCTATTGAGCGTCAGTCTCGTATCCAAGGAGAGGCTTCTGGAGCACACGTCAGTGCACACCAAGGTCTTGGATTTGGTCCATATGATGATAAATGGTCTCCTGAAACAGCTAAACCAAACAATTATGGAGATGGTACCCCGAATTCCGATGAGAACCAGGAAACAAAAAACTAGTTGGTCCCTCTCTTGACGGGAGGGAGCTTGATACATGTGAGGCCATTGCCTACGCAAGTGAGAACGTTGATACAGGAAAAGTAATCGTAGATGACATACGTGAAACAGTAGATACAGTAGATACTATGATTATACGTGACAATACAGAGTGCTTTGCCAGTAGTAACTTTTGTGAAGGGAACGTTTATATAGAAGCGCAATTAAATGGTACTGTAATTTATCCATTGGTTGACACGGGGTCAAGCATAAATCTGATAAGTAGCGAACTTGTCAGTAAATTAGGGATGTTGGGAGAAGTATCCCAAGGTACATTCAAATTAGTAGGTGTTACTGGGGCTCCGTTGCAAACTCTAGAATTATAATAAGCATATCGTCGTAGTTTTGAAAAAGCTGGTATCTGATAATCCAAAGTCATGGCCAGATTTACTACCCGCTGTGTGTTTCGCTCTCAACAGCTCGGTATGTAATACGACACAGTATACCCCGTTCAGACTCCAATTTGGTCGTGAATTAAGAGGACCGTCCGACTTGATTTACGACACTACCACGACGGAATATTATAAGACTGGAGCTCACTTAGCCACTGTGCAGTTTTATGACATAAGACAAGTGTTTGATTTAGTGAGACAGAATAATGTAGCTGGTTTATTGCATCAGAAAGCTGCGTATGATAAGAAAAAGGGCTTTCACACCAATTATAACTTATAAGGAGGGAGATCATGTTTTACTTTGGAAGCCCCTCAGCCCTCTTATCAAAGATTATCGGAAATTTCGTAACCGTTTTTCAGGTCCCTGGATTGTTGATAAGATACTGTCGCAATGGACTTATTGTATACGTAATTTAGAGACAGGTAAAACCGAGGTAGCTCATTATGATGCATTGAGGTATGTACCACGTGACTTGAGAATTGTCCCTCGAATAACTGAGAAAACAGAAAAACCACGTGACACCGTCGATTTAGAAGATTCGTCTGATACCACTGAACTTTTAGAATTACCAGAGTGCTCCACGGATCATCTGTTTAGTGAAGAAGAGTTACAACAATCAGGCGAGGATGAAGGAGAGGCAGACGAAAATGATATTACTGTGTCAAGACCCGTTAGGAATAGAAGGCCACCAAATAGATTACAAGTTGACGGAAGAATTTTACAGAGTTACGGAGATCGTTAGAAAGTTAGAAAGCGGATTTACAGCGGGAATGGTGCCACTTTCACCAATAGTTGACCGCTGAAGCCAGACGACGCTTTGAAAATAGTACAGAAATAGAGTTACCAATTTTTTTTGAAACGCAAAGGATTCAGTTTAATGTAACAGTTTAATACGACAATACAGTAAATGACAACCTATAATAAGCGATTACAGTGGTTGAGCTGCAGCTGAAATACAGTGGTATCATGATCAAGAGCGATTACAAGACAAGAGGATCAGAATGAGATGTTATGACAGACGTACAGTTAGAAGATAGAATTGAGAACTAGAGAACTAGAAGATACAGAATAACAGTGAATTAGCAGAATCAGAATTTACAAGAGTCAGCAGAATTACAAAGATTTGAAAGATTTGAAAGATTTACAATGCAAAGAGAATTTTAGTGATGATATTGATAATACACCCAGGCAAAGACGGAACTGCTTACGATAGCCAGCGTAAACAGCAGTTTATCCTTTGAAACCTGGATGGCATAGTAGTGCTGTTCACGTCCAGATGTAATTAGAGGGACAGGAGGCTGCCGCCATCATGGTCTCTCTAATCGGCAGCTGTCAGGACGCGAATCTCTACGCAGATCTACGCTTACAGATCTTTACACAGTACTTTATCTAGTTCTCGGTTGAAAAAGTTTAAGCTCGCAATCACAGATCATACTTTCAAGTACAGTGCTTGCGATTTCAGTCTGTCGTGACATATACAGATCACATGATGATACACTTGATTACAGTGACATTAGCAATCATAGTTAACGATGCTTCAACAGCAATGACAGATCAGTATATGGTAACTTTAGCGTCGCCGGTCATAAAAGAGGACATGGGACTCGCATTGCTCCCTTCCAACATTTTAGCTAGGAGTACAGAGAATATATTTCAGTCCGTGTTTTACAAAGTGAAAGTGCCATTACCGCCAGCCGAGATGTGTAATAATACGTGTGTTCCGTCAATGGATAAAATGGAGAAACTAGCATTTGATTTTGAACTTGAAACCAATTGTTGGATTCCACAGTTACGAGTATATGAGGCTTCTATTTTAGGGTTGTCGCAGCAAAATAGTCCTGCCGAATGTATTGCTCAGTGCATACAGGAAACGAGGTGCCAAATGTTGACGTATGATGAAATTTTGAAAACATGTTGGATACAAAATAGTTTGTACTATAGCTTGGATGCAATTGTTGAATCGTCAAAATCGAAATCAGTGCTGCTAGAATGTTTGCTTACTACTCAGAAAATGACACGAAATTCGTTATGCCTAGAGGATAACACTCTGTACAAATTTTGAAAAGTCCGGCTGAGAATAGACGTCTTCGAGAGCACGTTCACGGTCTCGAAAAAAGATTTTCTGATTTTGCAGTGGCTGTCCAAGAGCACGCCCGCTCTACTAGAATATTTCAAAACAAGGTTTTAGAAATAATTGAAGATAGCCTAGGACAGTTCCAAGTTGTTTTGCAAGGTCTTAAGTGTGATATAACATCACTCGCTCTCTTAATGTCATACCAACAAACATTAAATAGTCACCTGGATAAGCTAGAAGAAATGATGTTCGCTCCTCAGCACGGAAAATTGAAGTCTTCGCTCACACAAACATTACAGTTGGAAGACTTGGAAACGGTTGTTGTCAATAATCCTAACTTCGAGGGCACGTTATATAAAACTAATCCGGAGATCTTGTATCGTGTTGGTGACATTTACCTCATGAAACTTATAGAAGAGAGAGGCCATCTCATTTTTCATTTTCTACTTGTCGCACCTAGATTGGTACATGGATCATTGCATAGAACTTACATGCCGGTTAACGTACCAATATTACAACAGGATGCTTGTTTTTATTTCAACTTGCCCTCTCCGATCATAGTGAAGGATGGTGTATTTTACGCCGCGGATACAACCGATTGTGTTACGAAAGACGATATCATTTTTTGTCAGCAAACGTTCGAAGATAGTTTCAGCCCTTCCATAACGGAAATAAGCTGCCTTAATGGGGAAATGAACCGTGAAACTTGTCCATTAGTGCCTATTGAATGCAAAAACAAGATGGTGTTTTTGAAAGCTGGTGCACTAATATTTTCTAGACAGGATATACTAGCCATGAGTAGAAATGAGACAACCAAATTAGAAGTGGTCAGTATTAGAAATAAGTGGACCTATTTTCTGAGTTGGGAAACGTTCAGTTTAGTACAAACAGATCGCAGAATATTGTATGCAATGAATAACGAGCTAACAGTAGTGAATCTAGACTGGGAGTCTGACCAGCAAATGTCACAGTTTGTACAATATCTAGATGACACGGTCAAATTGCAACAGAGTCTGAACATTTCGCATCTGAAAGATATAGTTAAGAATACGTCAGAACTTGTTGATTTTGAGTACAATAAGGAATATCTGGGTTTAGGAATTAGCAAAAACAAGTTCAATCAAGTATGTTGCTTCGTGTCAATCGCATTCTCAGTGCTATCCGTCATAGTATTCTTCACTCTTTGCTGTTACAGAAAAATAAAGAAAAGTAACCAGCTACTTAAAGTTGCTATTCATGCCGCTAGATTACAACGCCAGGATCGGCAAGCACAAAATTTCTTATCCAAACGTGAGCGATTGGACTACAATTTGGTAGAAAGAGTCGGGCAAAGTACTACTGATGACAATTTTGAAATGAGAAACATAGAAGTAGAATCAGTACGAGAGACACGTATTACGGAACCAGTCCCGTCTGAATCGATTTGTACCGCGGAAGTAGTCGACTTGAAACACTCAATAAGGGCACACCCAAGAAACACGCCGATCCTTATCTTAAGGCGTGGCTTAATGTCCATAAGAAGCAATAGTTAGTGAGGTTTGTTACACAACGTTTGGACAGTTAGTTGTACGCCGCCGTTGATTTGAAATCGCCAATTCAAAATCGTTGGAAAAAGGGGGGAAATTGGTTGCAACACGCCAGTTGTGAAAATAATCTTCCAACATCTTACAGGGAACTATAATGTCTGAGATTAAAAGATCGCCAAGTTCTAACAAAAAGTATTTGAAAAATAAGAAGAAGATTTTGCATCAGTCAGCATTGAGAAAAGAAATTAAAAAGTTACAAAAGAAGTTGGGGAAACTACAGAATGAATTCTCTTCAAGTTCATCAACGTCTACAGATTCGGATGCGGATTCAAAAAACGAAGAGGAGGACACGTTCATTGTAACGTCTCGTGGAAGTTCAATCAGTGAATCAACAGACAGGAGCCAGATCGATCAGCGAAAGGGAGAGTCTAAGGCTAGTCCAGAAGAGTCATCGCTACAGCATGAGGTAGCAGATGAACAAAAGAGTACAGAACGCCAGCTGAGTGGAGAGATAAACGAGTCAGTGACGGAAGCAGCGAAAGAGCAGGCGAAGTTGCCTTCGCAATCATCGGGAAATGTGTCTCAAGGACGAGTTCGTGGTCGTGGAAGAGCAAAAATTACACCAACTCTAGCAGCCCCATTTGTTGGTCGAGGATACGTAAGAGCAACTTTGATGAACAAGCAACCAGTGATTCAAAGACTTGGAACGCCACCAAGCAGGTTAATGTTCTCGATGACCACTATTGAGTTTGGTATGACTAACATGAAACGCCATATTGACAGAATTGAGGGCTCAAAAGAGCATGACGAGTTGAGACAAGCAGTCGCGAGCTGTTTAACATTTCTTGATAATTATGTTTCCAGGGTTTTCAGAGAGATGCTGAACGGTATTGATGTTATTGGACAGAGGCATCGAGAGGGAGAGTATAGGATCAGACTAAAGAATACCCTGGGAATGTATAAAGATCTCGTTAAAGGGAAGTTGTATTTGCTGAGGAGAAGTGAACCAGTGAGAAACGCATCCGTGGATTCTGCAGAGACAAAGTGGGCGTCGCAGATGTGGCAGTGTTGGACGAAAGACTTGGCTGATATGAAGACATTCCGAACAATGGACTGAAGTGACTGTGAATTTTGATTGTGAATTTGATTTTTTGATATTTTCTTGGGCTAATGGAACTGTTATCATATGTCGGAAAGGGGGAGAGTTGTGGGAGCAGGCTGAGGCTGAACAGTGCCTCAACGCCTCATCCTGTCCCCGGGGCTCCCTCCCTTTAGTAACCAATACCATTGAAGGTTGGAAGCTAGGAATAAGATTTTCTAGTTCAGTTCTTGATTTGAGACTCCTAGTTACGCCACAATGTTTCCCACTATGTTTTCCAACTAGTATTTTGTTTGATGGACGTTTGTAAGGAACAATAAGGGTGTGTCAAATTAGTAATGTAAAATCAAGTATGACGTCTCTAAATTTTACCGCTACTGCATCAATAAATTCTATTTCTTGTTCTCTTGAAAGTTACTAGAATTGACCCGGAACTTTTGGATCACGGTGGGTACCTGAAGGTGGGTACCTTATACTGTGTCGCGCGTTCCGTCTAGAAAATAGCAATTTGAAGGTGGGAACCCGCGTTAGCGGTACCCACCTTCAAATTACAACGCGCGTACATTACTGTGTTACTGTTATGAAACATTGATACGCGTACATTACTGTTATGAAACATTGANCACTCTCACACTATCACTCACACACACACACAAACACACACACACACACACACACACATACACATGGACACGTACACACAGACGCGCGCAACGGTAATGGGTGACACGTGAAGAGTTGTGCTGTCAGCACCATGAAATCACACACCACTACTACTACTACTTCTAGGTGAAGTGTGCTCATACAGACAACTTCAAACACTAAACAGTAAACACACTGTACATACACTGACATAGCAGTACATGCTCATAGGCGGAACTAGCTGTATACACTCATTTGCCAGAACAACACACATACTGAGTTAATGAGTTAATGAGTTAATGGATTAGCTTATTCGGTGAATGCAGACTGATGAAACACAGGAGTGCTATGATAACTCTGCAACTCGTGCGGTATGGAGTAACCTATGCGTGAATACTGGCGAGAAGCAACAGAGAACTGATATGATTATGATACGGGATACAACCACATCTCCCCAGTCCCCCATACACTACAATTATAATTGTAATTATAATTACCTGGTACATACAGTGACACAGTCTCAACGTGTAATTCCACTTGTTTTTCGCTGCGTTTGCTTCCTGGGTAGCCTTGTTCCCCGTTAACAGTGGATTCTTGCTTACCTCACCCTGTAGGGAGGCAATATCAATAATCGTGGTGGATTACTGAGGAATTACGGATTACTGGAATCAGCTCCATGGATCGCGAGTGAGATTAAAATTTCACAACGACAAGAACATAAGAATACCTTATTCCTTTCCCACGGAATAACGTATTCTACAGACCAATTTCACGGACACAAGTCTCACGCATTCTCACACAATACGAACACGCAAGTGCTAGATAAAACGCACGATTCCGGTTTAGCACAGTACGATACACACGTGTTGGTTAGCGAATCTGTAGAGGTTATCCTTGAGATACTCTGCTAGACTCCTCGTCCACTCAAGAGCAATGCTGGTATTGCGCTTCTTACTGATGTTACTGACATGCACTGCTGACACCTTCATGAACCATACAGCGCGAATAACGGGGACCTGAAGAGGGTCGCCTGGTTGTAGCGGTTTGATAACCAATATTAGGGCAGAGAATGAAATAACGAGAAAAACCGTTTATGCCAGTTGGAAAGAATGGCCATTGGTAAGTTATGAGTTTCCATGATACCGAGAAAGTTACCTCTGATTCTGCCATCAAGTCTAGAATTTCATCCTTCTTCTGGAAAGATGGAATCCTGCTTTTCACTAACGATGAAAGTGATTTACTAGAGGAGCGCAAGTCGCCGAAAAACTTCTTGATAGTCTGTCGGTTTGACCTGAGTGAAACCAGAGGCAGTGAGAATTTTGAAATCAGGGAATGTGATCTGCTTTTATTATAGGTAGTCACAGGACTGAGATCGATCACCTACCTCGGATTAACGGACCAGAAGTCAAGTTTCTGATGAATTTTCCTTGTGACATTGTCATTCACAGTATTGAGATTGTGTTTTGTCTGAGCAAGGTCTTTGGCAGAATTCAAGATGCTCTGGTGTAAACTACTCAGTCCCTTCGCCTTGATCTTCTCTCTGGCAGAGCCGCACTCGTTTTGGGTCACAGGGGGGTTAGAAAATCCCTGAACGGAAATTAAATTTTAGTGTGGATGAATACTAACAGGTTATGGTAGAAGGAGAAACAGATTTCAGCCATACATTTTTTCTTACCTTCTTCAAGCTTTGATCGTTAAGTTTGTCCTCCTTTTGTTCTTTGAGCTGGGGGTATACATCTGGTGGACCAAGCTTGGCTCTCTTTAGGTTCCGTGATTGAATAATGTCTGCCTCATCAGTCATCCTGCGACTCGGCAGATTAATCCTTTGTTATTTGAACATGCTATGAGTAATCCTGATAGAGATTTGGTTACTCCGGTCATGGAATCAAGATTTAAAAGTATTGTGCAAGAGAGTTCCATGAACTCTTGAGTGACTCTTGCCTACTTGGCAGACACCCACGAATTTGCTTTTACGAGAAGATTTACACAGTTATGGAATGAAAACATAATTCAAAAATCAAACTGTACACTAAATCTGAATTTAAAATAAGTCTGAAAGATTTGACTTTATCTATGCTTCTACATTTTATCAGGATTCAGTGTAAGTGTAATTCGATGTAAGTGTTCTCGTGGTTTAGATTAGGCATGTACTAAAGTAAACTCATAGAACCTCACACAATCGCCTACACATTGTCAGGGCTTTGCCTAATTAATTAAGAACTGCTAGGGTTAACAGGTATTCAGTACCCTTAGTCTACCTTGCCTGCTTAAGAAAACAATAAGTTAAGAAATCTTATGGGCATTATTAAAAGACTGTTAGTACTGCAAAAATACCATACATTATTGCACAAGGGTAAGCTACTAATGGTTGTTGATCATACATTGCCAAAACTGATACAAAAAGCTTTGAGGAGGCAAATGCAGCCCATGATACAGTTAAACCAGATAATACGATTCCAAATGCCCCCTTCAAACTGATGAGAGCAGCAAGACCAGCTAAGACACACATGGGGAGCATGCAGTATCCAAGGACTGAAACTGTGACACTAACTGACACTCCATTGACACTCATCAGGTTAAGGAGCGAATACATGGCCACAGCTCCCACCAGAGCAACCCCGTAGATGTAACCAAAATGTATCTTGCCCGAGAGAAGGAGCAAGCTCCCGAATCCCAGACAGAACATCAGAGGTCCAGATAGGTCAGGGTCGTCCATCAGAGTCGTTGCTGCCGGTTTGCTTGGGTTTAGGACCGTCATTGTGGTCTGGTAGATCTGCTGGAGATCAATACCGAGCTCCTCCATAAGCGGGGGTTCGTCCTCAAAAGAGTCGGAGGTATGCTGTCCAGCCCCCGTAGATCCCATAGTACCCATGTTAGGGTTGTAGAAACTACTGCCTCCACTAGCGCTAGCACCACTACCACCAGTGTAGAAGGAGTTGTCATTGACTGGTTGTTGGGCAGCGTTGCTGTTGTTATAGTTCTGGTTGCTAGGACTGTAGAAATCCTGTTGAGGTGACGGGGTAGAATAGAAGCTCTGTTGCTGATCTCCATACTGCTGTCCTGCTGCATATTGACTGGTGTCATATTGACTTGTCACATATTGAGTGTTGGCATACTGGCTTGGATCATACGTCTGGGATGGAGCAGTGGTCTGTGTAGTGAATTGTTGAGGGCTTGGTTGCTGTTGCGACCACTGTGCAGACCAGTCTTCACCCATGCTATAACCACTTGGATAAAAATCCTGTGACATTTTGACACCTAAAATAGAAAAAATCGATAAAATAATAAGTAAGCTTAGAAGTGCCAAAGGGTAAGGGACCTATTTTATAAGATTCACATTCAATCATATCAAGTAGCAATCATTAATCAAGGATATCAATAAATGAGATTTTGTGAAGAGTACATCAAAACTTCCAAAAGATTTAATGTCGTATACAGTAGCTTAGAATAGTATTACAATAGACTACAGAATTTATAAACCAAGTTCAAAATTAGAAATTCAGAAGCTGCCATAACTGTTCTTATTATGACATGTTAACCGATCTCAAAGATTAATCTCTTGATAAATAAGAACTTTGCATCACATTAATAATATAAATCGTTTTGGTTGAGATATTTCTTCCAAAAGATTGAAAATGTATCAAAAAGCATGACAACTAATAAAGTAAATATGGAGTATGGACCAATCTTGGATTAGGTATGGAATCTATTCAGTATTCGCCAAAATAGTTGCAAACTTGGATGCAGTTCAGAAATATGTTGATCTTTCTTTTTTTTGGAAAAGTGTGACATTTTCTCTTGGTCTTCCATCCACATTCTATCAAACGAAGCAATAGACTAATATAGCTTGATCATACAGCCTCAATTTTATGCAATTTATTATTCCATGCCTCTATTGATAACGACTCACAATACAAAGTTGATAGAAATCTAAAATATCAATGAATACCAGAATTTTGATTTCACTATAACACAGTTCATTAGATTGCCCTCATTTTAGATTACTCGATTTTAAATAAAGAATGAAATACTAATATCAATAAATATAATGATACATTTTCACATATCAGGATTGATTGAAATTGAATTCAAACATGGCAATGTTACAGTGGAGTAATTTACTATGGCTAAAACTAAATAATCATAAGTATAAAGTAAGAAATGATTTCAAATAAAATGATATAATTTTTGAGGTCAAGGCTGTGAGCTTTTATAACGAACATAAGTATAATAAGTAGGTATCAAGCAACTCAATGTTGACGAGCAATGTATTATTTTAGCTTTATCCTTGACATCCACAACCAGATGAAAATGATATGATAGAAGGCATCCCAATGCCCAGAGATAATGTTTCAAAAGTTCAGAAGTCCAATTCAGAGAAGATTGCACTTATTCTTCTTCTTTCGTGGCTGACGAGGGATGAGTACAGCTCTTATGGCTTCATCAAAAACACTTTTTAAACCTGAGATGGATTGATTCTGGAATTAATATGATGATATCATGGAGTAAACACAATTAAATTTCAGGGATATAATAGAATTAATTGTGTTTAAAAACATAGTTAGTCCATTCACAAATAAGCACCTAGTTATTACCTTTTTGTGTCAATGCAGAGCATTCCAAGTAACGGACTGAGTGTATTTCCTTGGCCATCGAGAGTCCCTGAAAGATTCAATAATATTGACATGCTCATCTTACTGTATGCAATATTAGTTAATCATGTAATTTCTCCCTGAATAATATAGTTAAGTGTATAGTGTACCTGTGCATATGTTATTGGTATCAGTCTTTTCTGTTTCAGCCCTTCTATTGTGTCTCTGTCATCTCTCAGATCAAGCTTTGTACCAACCAATATAACAGGGGCATTGGGACAATGATGGGTCACCTAAGAATGTTAAATTGTTGAACACTTTGTAATTAAAAAGCTTTGTGTAAATATTAAGTTAAGATAAATGACTATTAAATTTTGAGACTACAATGCCTACCTCTGGAAACCATTTAGCTCTGACATTTTCAAATGAAGCTGGAGAAATGACAGAAAAGCAAATCAAAAACACATCTGTCTGTGGATAAGAAAGGGGCCTAAGCCGATCATAATCTTCCTGTCCAGCAGTATCCCAAAGTCCAAGGTTGATAGGTCTACCGTCGACCATCACATTTGCACTGTAGTTATCAAACACAGTAGGAATATACTCTCCAGGAAAGGCATTTGTGGTGTAAGAAATGAGAAGACATGTTTTTCCTACTGCTCCATCACCAACAACAACACACTTAATTGCTTGCATGGTGCTAAAAAGGGAAAATGTTTACTACTTGAAACACTGTCAGGTCACTGAACATGGTGCAGAAAAACTAATCATTGAGTGCATATGAATAGGTAAAGAAAAAAGTCAAGCCAAATTGTCAGTAGGTACTTTCAATAGTCTAGTAGTATTCTGGTGTATAGTGACTCAAGTGAGTAGTGAGTTTGGTGAGTAGTGAGTGTGGTGAGTACCTGTGTTTCAGTGAGAGTCCTAGTTTAGTGGTTTTATAGATAAACATTTTTATTTCAGTATGTGATTTGGTCGATTTCCCCAGTAGAGTAATTATTTATCCGATTTATACTTTGCATTAGTGAGTGGGAGAGAGATAGCTATATCTGCTAGCGGTTTAGTGTCTTTCTAGCTATATCTAGTTAAGACCAGTAACGCCCTTGGGACCACTCTAACATATGCCACTAACACCTAAAGCCAATTTCCTACTTTTCACCAATTCTATTCCTAAAATTGCAGTCTACTAATGGGCCAATGACCAATAGAAGACATATATGTTAAAAAAGTACTTTTCAGAGGCAGACAGCTGCTTGTCAAAAGTGGACCACAGCTTCCAAAAGCATTAAGCAGGTGCTGGCTTTTCAGAAGCAGAAATTTGCATTCTGGACTCGTATTGAACAGAGTTAGACTCATATGATATCTATGGTGAAAAGGATTATGTCTGTGAATAAATTGCGCGTACTGCAATGGAATTTTCGAGCTCTTGACAGGGTTTATCCTTTACTTGGCATGGGCACAATTCAACATTTGAGATTACATAGGGCCCATGGGCTGCAGGCTGGTGAAATGCGAAATCTAATTTCATAACAAACTAATCAACAGCTTGGCTGTCGATGATAGCCTTGTCAGATGTTACCTGACCTTTTTCTCGCGCGAGCGCGCCTTCATCGAATTGGCCGAAACATCGGCCTTCGATGAAGGCGTGCGCGCCGCGCGCGAAACAGAGGTCAGACAAAATCTGACATTGATAGCCCTGGCCCTTGTCTTGCCTGGTGATGCTAGGCCCAGCTGACGCGAGCGCGAGCCGCGAGAATAATTTGCGGCGCGCGCGCAATGAAATTCTCGACAGCGGGCTATCCACTATCGCCTATCATCGACAGCCAACCGCTTCGCGTCTCGCGCGGCGTCAGCTCATCGCCATGAGGCAGTGCAACGCGAACGCGACGCGGCCGATGGTATAAATTCTTGCCAGGCGGCCGCGGCCAGGGTGCAGGAATGAAATCCCGCGCCCCCGCGATTCCGCCAGTAAGGGTAGGGTAAGGGAGTAACTGTAAGTCTGAAAGTACAAGACAAGATCAAGACAAGGTTGTGATTTATATATTCAACTCATAACTATCACTGAGAGTAAGTTCATCTTTGATTGTGAAAGAAAAAAGATAATTCAATTTCAATATAGTTGTGATGTTTCTGCAACTCGTAACTGATTATACCTATAGTGATAAAGATCAAGATTTAAAATAAACAAACAAAACTGAAACAAAAGATATTAAACTTTGAAATCAAAACTTGTCAGAAACAGAGATCAGATAAAATCTGACAAATCAAAACTTGGTTAATGACAGCATCAAATCATTAAATTTAAGATTAAATTCAATTTCAAACTTAACTTGTCCTTGAAAGTTGAACGAAAGTAAATGGCAAAGTGCATGTCGTAATCAATTATACTGTTCATGTGCACTTTTGGGAGTATTGGTTCAGCCTGTGTTGCTGATAGTGATAACGGTAAGTGTAAACTGAAAAACACCGTGCAGTGCACCGTATCAAACGGCATTTTGTGTCACTCTATCGTCCGTATGCCAAAGTTGCAGTAATCTTCAGTAAAAGAGCATCGGGATGATCTTACAGCTGTAATCGAATACCTGAATTTGAGAATGTCGCAGTTCTGGGTAAACTGTAATGAAACTTTTATTTACAAAAGGGGGAAAATGTCGATTGATCTGATTTTAGAAAGGCATTCAGGTCCAAATTGAAAGTTTGACTTTCGTGAAATAGAGAGCAAACCTGTTCTAGCATCCTATCTCGTCCGTCTGTCGGGTCTCTATGAGGGGTTCATAAGTATGCACGACTTCGATATCTGAACCGGATGATGGGGTTTTGTCCTTGTCCGGACAACTATCAGTCTCTGAGCAATCACTTGCTTCCGCATCGTTATCCATAAGAACTGGAGATGGCCACTTTTCACGCTCCTCATTCGGAGGCTCCATTTCAATTTCAGAAAAGGGGGATGGTGGATCATGAATGTCCGGTTCTTGGTATGGGTCAGTACCGGTTTCCAGGTTGGGGATGTTTAAAGCTGGGTATATCATCGGTGAGCTGGAGTCGGTAGCTACATGAAGAGTGGAGACATCCTGTGCTGATGCACGGATATCATCATGAGCCATTTCACCATGCTGAGGACGCAATGCTCTGTTGAAATCCTCGTGTGTTTGGACTAGTCCAACGTTTTCGGCAGTAACGGGAGAGCGCAAGGTGGTCAGAACAGGTGTACTGCTCGGAGACCCTGGTTCATGGAACCCTGGTATGTTGTTGATCGCATTCTCAACCTCACCCACACTAAACACTATTTCATCCAGGATATTATCCTCTTCAGGACTGTCATGCATTGAGCGAGCATGGCAACTCCTTGCCAACCGAGCCACACTGTTGCTTGTAGACGGGGGGATGTTGGAATTGTACGATGTTGCGTAACTTGTCGGCTGAGAAACCTCAGAATCACAAACTCCGCCGAGGTTACTTTGCTGCTGAATCAAGTTGTTTGACAACAGTGATCGCGAACCATTTGTTGTATCGACAGATGGGGCTGCAGATGGAACGGCTGGCGGAGCAGCAGTTGGGGCGTGGTCCTGTGTCCACAACCCAATCCGTGGCGAGTGGTTCCCTCTGCTGCTCGGTAGTGGACGACGAGGTAGTTTGGGGATAGCGTCGGGTTTCCGTTTCCCAGGATTCCCCCCTGAGCTAGGGTAATTCTTCCTCACCTCTGCAAGGTCGAGCGCAACTTGTTGATAGCGCCTGATCAGTTCAGGATGATTCAATGTGCCCATCTTAGTGGTCAGCTTCATTTCCGTGAAAGATTTTTGAAACTTGATATAGTCCTTGTCAAAGCTACGGTACACATCAATGTTACGTTCTCTGAACAGGAAATCCTTGAGAGCTGGATCTTTGGTGAAATTGTACTTCGTTTCTGTGACCACCTGGATTGAGATTATGAAACAGGGGATATCTTCCTTGGTCGCCATCTGAATGCCCTTCTGCTTGTCCACTCTCTCAATCCACACGGTTCCATGTTTCAGATGGTAAGTCAGGGGCAGATGATTCAGACTGGGTCCCTTCAGTTGATGGGTTGATGTCATGAGAAGGTTCAAATCCATGCCTCTGTCATTGAGAATCATCATGTCGGTCCAAACTATGTCTTGGAGGGAAAGAGAGATCGGCTTGTAGTCTTTATCAAATGTGAGGTTGTAATAGATTCCCTCATAGAGTATTTCAAAAACATAGCTCACATCAGTATCCTTGTTGTTGTGTGACTTGGTGATCCCTTTCAATTTCTTCAGAATTGCAGCTTTGTTCTCCTTGTTGAGGCTCATGCGTTCCTTCTCCAACATCCCTGTCTCAAACCTCTTTACTTCTAACTTGCCGAAAGTTGTGTTCATCTCCAAGTTGCCATGTGATACCTGGTTGTAGAGACCATCCCTCATGAGTCGGAGTTTTCTCATGATTTCATTGTTCACTAGCTCCTTCATGTTGTCACTGTAGTACAGGGGCAGAATCTTGTGGATCAAATCGGCTTTATCGCGGTTCCTTCCCTCATACCTCTGGCGATGCATGTATTTGTCCATCCTTTTCTCAAGATTCTCAGATGCCACGAAGTTGAGTTGGTTGTATTCTGGATCCGAGACAAAGAGATAGTTTCCAAATAATTGGAATTTGTTTTCGTCGATTTCCAGGGCATCTGCAATCTCATTCATCTTCTGCGGGTTTTTGCCCCAAATCTCCAGCACAAGTGACGGCACTCCTCCCAAGTCTGTCTCCCTAATCTTTATCTCTATCCCAGAGCTTTTACCAAACAGTGCAGTAATCCGAGCCGGATCATTGAAATAGGTAGCACAGAATGACGTCGCCCTTGCGATATTGAAGCACATTTTCTTCTCCTTCTTTCGGATGATACTCAGTTGGGTGAATGATTCAGTAGACTCGAACTTGAGGGAGTAAGAGACGAAGTGGTATTCCCTCATGGCAGCAATGAGACACTTCTCAGTGGAGAGGATGTCGAAGGCATCACTCAGCAAATCCATGTCCAGGATAGAATCTTCGTGAAGGAACGAATTCCTGATAACCCACTTTAGGAACTTGAGGAAAAGTTTGGGGGTGTCATTATGAGGATACTTCCCAATCACAATACCATGATCCCCCGAGGGAAAATTATCCATGATGGGTAGAATCTGGCTGGTCTGCAGCATGAACTCAATGAAACTAAGTGCAAGATCTGCGTCCTCCCCATTGGTTATCCCATTCCTTTCTGCCCAGTTGAGTACAATGAACATAGCGTGTCCTAGAAAATCATATTTGTGACAGTAAGCTTTGATGCGGTTGACTTTGTCAAGATACTTCCCATCACTTGTGAGAATCACTTTCATGTTTGAGGAAGCTGCATCAACCTCAATCTCGCTGACTGCGCGATATCCACTTGACTTTTTGAAATCATCTATCATCTGGCCAAGTTGTCGCTGGTCCTGGCTACCCAGGCGTTGCATGGTCTCATCAGTGATATCACTAGCGAATGCGTAGGGCATCTTGTCCACAAAGAATATCAATGTCAGCCCCGGTAGGATACCGTAGGTGTGCCTGCTAATGTCCATCACCATGTTCCGATCAATTCTGGAGAGCAGAGACTGGACGTGCAGCGCTTTATTCCTCCTATCATCCGCGCTCCTAGCCTTGTGATCATACCAAGACTTCAACTCGGCCTTGAGATGGCCCCTTACCGACGGAGACGTGTTTCTGTTCAACTTCATGAGCTCAGGGATCTTGATAAGAATCGACGCAACACACCAGGGGAAACTGAGCAGGATGAGTCCTTGGTGTCGGTCAGGGTTAGGCTTGTATGTCACCCAATACCAGGCAGCTGCCTGTCTCAATGCTCGCTCCTCCTCATGCTTCCACGCTTCTTGCGACACGCCAAGTGTCTCAAAGAACTGTTTTCTGTATTTCTTCTGCAAAGAGCGGTACATGGACAGGCAATGTTCCCTCATGTCATAGTTTCTCTCATGTTCCTTGGCGAGGCTCTGTTTGATGGTGTTGAGACATCCTGCTGCTATGTCTCCCTCATCCAGAATACCATATGCCACCATGATGTTTGACAGCTCGGTGCAGTATGCGGTGTAGATCTTCTCAGCACTAGCGAGTTCCTCCTCAGTGGGAGGCGTATCCAATAGGAAGATCGCATCTCTGTCTATCCTCCCGTCACTAAGATTCAGATGGAGGACCGCCGTTTCCAGACCCTCTACAACGTGGAACATCTTGCCAATTGCAGTGTTACTGCAGTACGATGCTTTGTCTGGCTTCATCATCCAGTCAGGATAGATTAAACTCCTCTCGGCATAGTGAAACTCAGGTGCTATGCCCGTTTTAATAAAGTCAACTGCTTCACTGTGCTTATTCGCCAACTTCAAACACATATCAGAAGCAACACCATGTTCCTTTCTATCAGCCCAAATAGCATGAGCGTTGCTGATCTGCCCCAGTTTAGAGCCCTTGGTGATGTAGTTGAATACAAAATCATTGATTTCTCTCTCTGTGATAGGGGCTGGAGGTTCGGCACTTGCCTCATTAGATGGCTCAATGAGTTCGATGTAGAAGTCGGCAGGCTCGAAACTCTTCTGGGGCATGAGACTCTTCTCCCAACAGACAAAGTACTCATCTCCGTCAAGATCGGATCCTGACAACTCATTAGGATGGTCTCTCTGCCCCTTTGCAGGGAACACTATGACGTCATAGAGATGATGAAGCGCCGGAACATCCACTGCCTTCACCTTCTTCAGATCCCCAGGGTGTAGGCAAGGATTCTTAGTGATGAACACGTCCCCTTCCAGAATGATCTTGTTGTTAGCATGGCTATAGTTGGCAAGGTCAGTGTACTGTACAAATATCTCACCGTAGTTAAGAGTATGAGTCTCGTCCATTATTCCCTTCATCTGCCGGCCTTTGTCGTGGTCAATCCTGAATCGGGTCTTCGCAATTGCATCTCGTATCTTGAACTTGTACAGGGAGACGAGTTGTCTCCGTAGGAATGGTTCCGTAGTTATCCTTACACAACTCTTCGCAAGATCAGATGTCCTTACCCTCAGCTTGCTTCCCATTTCGTACGCTGCCAATTCCTCGGAAGTCAGCATGTCTGCCAGCTCTAGGAGGCTCCTGTTCTGGAGGGTTATGAAGTTGTTGTCGGGCACTCCCTGCGTTCTCAGAATGGCTATGACCTGCCTGTTCATGTACAGCTCCCGGGGACCAGAATATCCACATGGTTCAATCTGCTTGTGCTGCGACTCAAACTTCTTCATACTAGGTCTTATCTGGAGGACTGGACGGTCACCCAAGGAGGGATCTACAGCAACCATGCCCTTGCAGCCACCTACTCGGACCTGGAACGCTACGGGACGGTTTTGATCTCGGTAATTGTCCCCATACTTCTCTTTGATGATCATATCCCTGACCAGTGGCGAGATGCGGCCTACTCCATCGCTGAATATGAATCGCTTGTTACCAACAATGCGCTCAACCTCATCAATCTCCTCAATCTCCACCTCTTGTGACAGGGAGAAATCTGTAGCAGTGAAGGCTAGACCCATCCTAGTAACGTACTTTTGGGTTGTTTTCATCTTGTTAAGATCTCCAACACTATCCCTGATGGACTCAATGTTGACCGGGCACTGAGGGTAGAAGAGCCACAGACCCTGGCTCCTCAGCTGGGAGTTGGAGCACCCGAGAAACTGGAAGACGATATCGTCAGAGATCCTGATTCCGTCCTCAATTACTCGCCTCACGTTTTGTGTCCCTTCCTCGGAGTGAACGTTGAATTGGGAGAAATCTTCGTCCCTGAAGCACACCCTGGCAAAGTTGTCCAGGTAGCAAATGTGTTGTCGGAGGATACGGTTGATGGCAATGGGCTCGGGTGGCACAAAGATCGTCCTGGATGGAGTTACTAT
Organism: Beroe ovata; assembly: GCA_946803715.1. Classification (NCBI taxonomy): domain Eukaryota; kingdom Metazoa; phylum Ctenophora; class Nuda; order Beroida; family Beroidae; genus Beroe; species Beroe ovata. The sequence goes on along the minus strand of CAMPET010000049.1, from coordinate 207,243 downwards.
GATCCTCTTGATGTATTGGTAGTGAGACTCGATACTACAGATCCTGACCTCAGCACGATCAAATAGTGACTGGAACACGCTCACTGGATCTAGATAAGGGTCTTTAGAGAATGCAAAGACAAGTTTGTAGATGGTCTGTGTGACTAGCTCAATACGTGTTGAATGGTTCTCCTGGACCTTTTCAATGAGGAATCTTAGGAAGGATATCTTATGATTTGGTGAGGTCTTGTATAACTTATCGAGGAACTGGTACCCGATGGACTCAAGACATCTCAATGAATAGAGCAGGTTGATATTATCAGTGTGTTCACTATTGGCTGACATGACTTCGTCAATCCAATCATCATTTGAGGTATCGTCCCCCTCACACCCACTAAACCTTAACTCATCAAACTTGGTGAAGAAGCATTGGAATTGGTGCTTCTTGAAGCCCGATACCAACCGACTGACTGTTGAAGGGTTGATGTTGTAAGTCAAGACGATAGCCGAGCATTTAGGAATGTCGAATGTCCCTTCGTCAGGTGTCAGAGTTCTAATCCGGTTCCAAACTGTCTCTGAACGCAGTTTCTTCTCCAATCTAGCTCCGCTGTACTGATCGTTCTTTAGCCTCTTCTTTTTATTTGCAACCATCTGTGAAGAAGTGATGAAAGATAGGTCACGATATCTTATTAGACATAATCTAACCGATGATACGACTAAGGTCAAATTTGGCATGTTGTTCTAATATGCATAAATGCGAAAATGAACTTCAACAATCAGGGAAAAATTATTGTCTGTGATTGTTAGGTTTGACCAGTGGTGCAAATCCAGGGGGGATGGGGGGGATATATCCNGACGATAGCCGAGCATTTAGGAATGTCGAATGTCCCCTCGTCAGGTGTCAGAGTTCTAATCCGGTTCCAAATCGTCTCTGAACGCAGCTTCTTCTCCAATCTAGCTCCGCTGTACTGATCTCTCTGTAGCTTCTTCTTTTTATTTGCAACCATCTGTGAAGAAGTGATGAAAGATAGGTCACGGTATCTTATTGGACATAATCTAACTTCTAATATGCATAAATGCAAAAATGAACTTCAACAATCAGGGAAAAATTATTGTCTGTGATTGTTAGGTTTGACGCTTACCTCGGGATTTGATTCCCAAAATGAAGGACAATTCTTCAAACAGAGAACCAATCGGATCGTTCCCTCTTCAGTCATCTGTTAGGCAGGATAGTTATCAATCAATGTCAATTCATAATGTCCATGATAATGCGGCATTATTAATAGTTCCCATTTTATGCCATTCGGGAAATATGCCAGGAACATCTGTACTGTTTAATGCACGGGGTAGAATGCAAAGCGATGTGCATTTACCTGTTGCACTACTCGACTCTCCAACTCGTCATAATGAATGTAGATTCTGTTCCATTTGCCGGCCTCGTCACAGATGTATATCAGTATCCTCCTGATGTCATGCTCAAACATTGCCACCACTTTCACACTCTCATCCGTCATCGCAGTGTAGTGGCTGTTCAGCTCGAATGGTGATATCATCGAGCAAAACTCTACCGCTATGAGGAGATATTCTTATTAGGTAGGGGTTTTAACGCAGGTTGACAGTGACAGCTGAGACTTGGTGTCAAGACCATGGGACGGTGACAGCTGAGACTTGTTGTCAAGACAGAGACACAGTGATAGTGGAGAAATTGGTGTCGAGACAATGATACAGTGATAGTATAGACTTGTTGTCAAGACAGAGACACCGTGATGGTGAAGACTGGGTGTGGAAACAGGGACGCAGTGACAATGGAGACTTGGTGTCAAGACAATAAGACACAGTGATAGTGGAGACTTGGTTTCAAGAAAATGAGACACTGAAAGCAGGGACTTGGTGTCAACACAATGTGACATAGTGATAGTGTCAAGACAGGGAGACAGTGAGAGTGGAGACTTGGTGTCAAGACACTAGCACAGTGACAGTGGAGACTTAGTGTCAACACAATGAGACATAGTGATAGCGAAGACTTGGTGTAATGGTGTAAAGACAGTGATAGTAGAGACTTGGTGTCAAGACAGAGACACCGTGATAGTGAAGACTGGGTGTGGAAACAGGGACACAGTGGCAATGGAGACTGGGAGTCAAGACGATAAGACAGTTTTACTGGAGACTTGGTTCAAGACACTGAGACAGTGACAGTACAGACTAGGTTCCAAACAATGAAACAGCTAGACAGTAGAGACTTGGTGTCAAGACAGAGACACAGTAATAGTGGAGACTAAGTTCAAGATATTGAGACAATGAGAAAGTGGAGACTTGGTGTCAAGATCATGAGACAGTGAAAGCAGAGACTGGTCGGCAAGAAAATAAGAGAGTGAAAGCAGGGACTTGGTGTCAACACAATGAGACATAGTGATAGTGTCAAGACAGGGAGACAGCGAGAGTGGCGAATATGAACGGAATTGATGGAAACACTCACCTATCAAAGGAACCTCAATACATGGAGTGTAGTAGAGTGGCTGGGTGGCAAAGTCAGGAAATGCGAACCATCCTCTAAATTGGGTCGACAGCGTGAGATGGTTTATCAGGTTATCAAGCATCTGTAGCTCCTTCTCACCTGGTTTCTGAAAGTAGGGTGTTAACTGTTTTTATCATAATCATAGTATAGTAACGATGAATTTACAGCATATTTGCCCAAACCACCGGATATTAATTATAGATACAGAGCGTCAAAAATGTCCAGATTGATGGAAATACAGCTAAAACACGGTTATAACTGGATGTGTGTGTGTGTCAGTGATATCTCCACTTACCCTGACAAGATCAATAATCTGTACTGGGTCCTTGTCGACCCAACTCGCGACTTCGTACCCCGTGATAGCAGCAAACACCTGTACATACCGCGAGGTAAAACATGTCAACACACTGTTAACAACTGTTAACAACCGTGAAGGACCATTAACAGCAGTTAACAGTCATCCATGTGAAGCTGTTTTTTTAGGAGAATGCTATAGATAACATAGTCCAATATAATTGAAAAATGGCGAGTCAGTTCTCGTCTGCAACGGCCGACAATGAACCTAATCATGACTATATAGATCAGCAGTACTGCAGGTCATACCTCAGAGTCATATTGGGTGTTACTGAGCTTTGAATAGAACAAAAGTTGCAACTGCACAGTCGACATTATCAGTTCTAGAAATGAGTGAGCCAGTGGGACGTTGTATTCTTATTATGACTGAGAACAGCACGTCTTGTACATTCAGCCAATCAGGTAGCCCCGTGCGAGTAGTCTCGTCCAATGAGAGGGCTGGCTGAGCTGGGACACACACACACACACGGAGAGTGAGAGGGGCTCATTATCTCAGAGCTGGGATGACTGCCACGCGAAGACTGCCATTCTAGTCTCATCGCAGTCCCGTGACTGTATGAGAAACTCCTGGAAAATATAATATGTTCAAAGTGAGTGGATTAGCGGAAATTATAGTCTTCTCATATTATATGCAACACAATACTATACAGGTCAAATCTCGAAGTTACATGGAACCTCCTGAAAGTATGAAAGAAAGAAAATAAGTAAGTAAGGAAGCAAGTAAGTTTGTAAGTTTGTTAGTAAGTTAGTTTGCAAGTAAGTAAGTAAGTAAGTAAGTAAGTAAGTAAGTAAGTAAGTAATTAAGTATGTAAGTAAGTAAGTAAGTAAGTAAGTAAGTAAGTAAGTAAGTAAGTAAGTAAGTAAGTAAGTAAGTAAGTCAGTAAGTAAATAAGTGAGTAAGTAAGTAAGTAAGTAAGAAAGCATGTAAGCAAGTCAGTAAGTAAATAAGTAAGTAAATAAGTAAGTAAGTGAGCAAGTAAGTTTTTCATAGAATTTAGGTATGAGCAAAGAATTTGGACTTTCTGATAACGCACAGATGCGACAAATGAAACAGCCGTTGTTGAGAACATTTCAGTGTGATTACAACTATTTAGATAGGACAGTGTGACATAGGATTTTAGAACTATATCGATAGTACTGAACATAAGGAAAATGTATTGAAGAGAGATGTACGACGTACGTAATCAAGTAAACAGGCCGAAACAGGATATGATATCGAATTGCAGCAAAATGAAATTACATTTCAGCTGAAAAACAATGCTGTATGTAGGTTCCTACCACCTATGACATGATTTTCATTGTTCATTTGTTTCAAGTGCAGCCTCTAGACTTTTTATCCTAACAAGTTTTAGCCTAGCTTGTATCAGTTTGATTTGAATTTGTTGGCGAAAAGCCAATTTTCGTATTTTCACTTCGCCGATGAACAAGTCAGGTTTGTTTCAGGATGTTAGGACACATACCCGAGTCGGGTACATCACGTGATCTTGACGAGATGTCACGTGACATGGAGGTCCGTTACGTCACCCAGACGCCACGCCCTGTCCCACAGGAAGACACGAAGATTCTCCTTGATCGGATAGAGCGAGATATCCCGGTAGCTCTGCAATTCCACAGAGATCTGCACGAGAACACGGCCACTCCCCTCCTCGACATGGGCCTCATGGACGGAGTGGGCAGGGTATTCATCAAGGATGAGGGGCAGCGCATGGGAATGAAAGCATTCAAAGTTCTGGGAGGTACATTTGCTGTTCACCAGCTGCAATCTCGTGGTGACATAACACCAGGAGTTACCACCCTGACCACCATGACAGATGGTAACCATGGAGCGGGTGTGGCGTATGCAGCAAAGAGGGCGGGTTTCGAATCCGTGATATTTGTGCCGAAGTGCATGGTTCCTGCTCGGAGGGAGAGGATAGTGGGCCAGGGAGCGAGATTAGTGGAGGTTGATGGTGGCTATGAGGACACTGTGGCAAGGGTGGAGAAGGTGGCTAGGGAGGAGGGCTGGGTACTTGTTGGGGACACCTCATGGGACGGCTACGAGACTGTACCTCGGGACATAACCACTGCTTACTCCACCATATTCTCAGAGGCTGTGACCGCGATAGAGAAAGAGCACGGTCTCCGACCGACACATGTCTTCCTCCAGGCTGGTGTGGGGAGCTTTGCTGCAGGTGGCATCGCCTACTGCTACACCACTCTCGGACCAGATCAGCCACATTACATCATAGTGGAACCAACAGAGGCTGACTGTGTCCTGGAAAATGTGAAACGTGGCGGCGACGGTTCACTCTTGTGTAAGGGGAGTGTGGAGTCAGTGTCAGCTGGACTAAACTGTGGAGTGACGGCATACAAAACGGCGTGGCCCATCATGCGAGACTTGTGTAGTGGCTTCATAGCACTTGGAGACGGCTGGCCGATAGCCGCCGTGCGTGAGCTCTACGAGAAGGGAGTTGTGTCGGGAGAGTCGGGTTGCTGTGGCTACGCCGCCCTCATGGTTGCGAGGGACGACGAGCAACTGAGGGAAAAGTTGCATCTCAGTGATGATGCTGTGGTGCTGCTCGTCAACACAGAGGGAGCAACAGACCCTGAGTTCTACAATCAAATTATCGGAAAAGAGGTTGTTTGACTAGAACATGACATGCAAGTTGTAATGATGTTTGCAAGTTGTAATGATGCAAGTTGTAATGATGTTTGTAATGATTGTTTGCCTTATTTATACTCATGTCGATGTATGTTAGTTACATTATTCTGTGATATGCAATTATCATGGAAAGACATTGAAGTTAGAATTCAGGAAACTCAATGACTGATTTGATGACATCTTTTACTCTGTTGTGGTCTGTGAAAGCCCTTCATAGGCGAATTGGGAACGCGCAGCTGGGTTTAAAAACTATTTTTAATTTTCACGGAGCCAATGTGGGCGCGATCGGGCGCATCCGGGCGCTATCGGCCTAGCCTGGCCTTGGCTGTGACCTTGTAGGTATAGCTGCACTTGCGTACAATATAGAGCCACGCCCTTCCCAGCTTATTACCCGTGAGAGTTCCTTCTGCGGAAAAAGGCTCTTATTTCATCAAATTCTGACAAAAATTTGCAGATCAAGTAAAGTCCATGTGTTTGTGTGTGTTTTTGTCTATATGTGTGTGTGTGTGTATGCTTGTGTGTGTGTGTGTGTGTGTGTGTGTGTGTGTGCGTGTGTGTGTGCGTTGGACACACACTGTCACATTGTGGGTGTACGTGTTTTTGTCGGTACTCTGTGTGTCTGTGTCTGTACTCTGTGTGTCTGTGTCTGTATGCCTGTAACCTGTGTGTGTCTGTGTGTATATGCATGACTCACAACCACTTCCTATTCAAATGGTCCGACATGTTACAGAGTTGCTACTCACCGCAAGGTTTCGGCGTAGATTGGCGGGATGCGAGTGTTGATCTTACAACAATAGGTATTATAGACTCTCCTATCCTTCCACATAATATTTTGCAGTTTTTCCCTGAACAGACTCTCCTATAGAATAACACCCGCGGCCGTGCTTTCCCTTACTTCTTACATCGATTACTTTTGTTTCATTTAGGATCACGTTTTTTTATTGAGGATCACGTTAGAATAGAGATTACAGGCATGGAATTGCTTCGTGAGAAAACGAAACAGATTTCCGAATATCCAAAAGTGGAATATTGGGTAGTATACTACTTTCAGCAGATGCCCTTGACTCCTGCATCGTTGTTCTAATACGATCAGCAGTAGTATATTATGATGGAATATGATATAGTGAGAACACCCGATAATGGAATTAACAGTACATTCTACCCCGTGACTTAATCAGTACATCATTGATCCCCCGCCACGGTCAAAAGTTATATTTTTTTCGGAGTTCCTATTTCTCTGTTCCTATTTCCGTCCTTTCGTGTTGAACATGAAAATCGATATGAGTTGGGTATCGTGACCATTGAGAATTCAATTTTAGTAAACCACTATCAGGGTTGAATTGTATATGACCTTTGTTTTGTTGATAGGTATTGTACTTTCTAAAACAGTAAAACGCTATACTAAGGGTACTTCAGCTACAAACACACTATCGTACCAACTTAAGTATGAGTACTGCTGCACTCTACAATTGTAGAGTGCATTTCTCATTCATTGATTCGGTAGTACCTAACTCTCGTCTACTATACGTGCACTGGATTAGTGGATTTGATTGCAAAACCTTGACTTTGATGTATGGGCTTCTTCTTTATTAATGCAGAGTGCATAGTAATTGGCACAGATATTTCAGTCACTATGAGCAAGTCGGGAAGGGGCACAGTTCCCTCCCTTCCTGTCATCATACAAGATGACATGAGGAAGAAACCTGTGTGCAACATGAAGAACTGCAACAAACTGTCAGCAAAGTGGCAGAACCGTCTCTTTATTCTCAATCCTAATCAGCTTGTTTACAAATCAAGAGATGGGAAACAGGTACTACCTGCATGTACTACCTGCATATATTTACTTATATCTTTTCTCCCCATACTTGCCACTTGGTTCAGGCCTAAAACCAAAATGATTTTGGGTTCCTGATTACTTTCGCTTTCGGCAACCTATATTATGGTCAGAAAATCGTTTTTCTTCCTATAACGAGTTTTGATATCTTATGAGTACAAGAAACTAATTGCTTGAAAATCGTTGATGATAAACACGCGTGCACATCACAGGAAAAAGGCTGTATCAGCCTGACTGGCATCAAACTATGCGAAGATGTGGCGTCCACAGCATTTGATAAGGAGCAGGTATTTCAGGTATGCAAGTTATGATACCTTAAAACCAAGACACCATGCACAATTATAGGACCAATGCTCATCATTAATCAGCCACTAAAAAGGTGTGACAAAAGCCTGGTGTGTAACAAATGTAGCAGACGAGGATTTAATCTCTCCCATATCTGTTCCCAGGTCGGATTCATGAACAAGGGCAATATTCATTTCTTGTACATTCAAGCAAAGAGTGAAGAGATGAAGGAACGATGGAAGAAAGAAATAAGAGAGTGTAAGTCGGCCAGTGTGAACGTTCATTTCGTGACAAATATAACGTCTGAAAGTGCTTCCAATGTGCTCCCAAACAGTCTTATTTTGAGACTGAGTATTGTTTCGATGCACCATATACGATGCAACCAACGGCCCCAATATCTCCCTCTATTCATAGTGTGTGAGAACGACATGGACCATAGGATGCAGGACAAGTTTCACCTGGGCATATTCAAGAGTAAAGCCTGGACGTGCTGCTCCAAGAAGAACAAGAATGATATTGGATGCCAGGACGCATTCAAGTACCTGCCTGGCCGCAACTCGCCCCAGATAGGTTAGTGTTCACATTTGGGGCGCACTCGAATCTATTTGGATCAACAACATTTTCCGCATCAATCCTGCAACAAAACCTGTAATTTTCCAATTAACATTTTACAGTCTATGGTGGTGAGTTAAACCATTTGTGAAGAATTAACCAAACTCTTTCACATTAGGAACGTCAGATCGGCACTCAGCCCACTACGGAGACACGAAATCGCTGCCAACGGATCTAATGAGGAGCACGCCCCTCGCCTTGAGACGGAACTTCGGAACAACTGGCCGGACCAAAATACCGAGTGAGTGTTCGGAGGACGAAGAAGGAGGATTGGCGTACAGTGTACCGGGTCGATCGTATAGCCCCTCAAACTACGGATTCATGACTAGATCACGACATAACTTGGCACAGGGTATACTAGTTTGCGTGCTATATATTAATGCGTGTGTGTGTGCCATATTGAAGCGTGGTCTGATGAGTTGCTCTTCATCTAGATTCCGGGTAACCATCGAACCCATAGAAAAGCGGATTAATCATGATTTTGGTTTGAGTGTGGCGTGTGCTTTTGAATCTGATAACTGTCCGCGCACCCTTAACGTCGAAGTAGACGGTGAGCCAGAAAATTAACCAAAGTGTAACTGCGATTAGATCTTGTCCAAATTTAGAGGTCAGAGTTATGATGTTACTGTCTGTATACTCCGCATATCTGTGTATCTGTGTCAGTTGTCAGTGAGATCAAATGTGAATATGAGATCCTGCAGTGGAGCAAGCAAGGACAAAGTTATACCGGTTCGAACACAGACGTTACTCGGACGAGGACAACGATCTGGGCGTGGCCGCGGGGTTGCGGCCACACTCGCGATATTCTACATCCAGCGTACCATACTTCGGGAAATCACAGGACACTTACTGTACGTACACCATATGCAGTTCAATGACAAAAAGAGGACTTTCCAGACTTTCCAATTCCATATCGGGCCACACACACACACACANTGTGTGAGAACGACATGGACCATAGGATGCAGGACAAGTTTCACCTGGGCATATTCAAGAGTAAAGCCTGGACGTGCTGCTCCAAGAAGAACAAGAATGATATTGGATGCCAGGACGCATTCAAGTACCTGCCTGGCCGCAACTCGCCCCAGATAGGTTAGTGTTCACATTTGGGGCGCACTCGAATCTATTTGGATCAACAACATTTTCCGCATCAATCCTGCAACAAAACCTGTAATTTTCCAATTAACATTTTACAGTCTATGGTGGTGAGTTAAACCATTTGTGAAGAATTAACCAAACTCTTTCGCATTAGGAACGTCAGATCGGCACTCAGCCCACTACGGAGACACGAAATCGCTGCCAACGGATCTAATGAGGAGCACGCCCCTCGCCTTGAGACGGAAGTTCGGAACAACTGGCCGGACTAAAATACCGAGTGAGTGTTCGGAGGACGAAGAAGGAGGATTGGCGTACAGTGTACCGGGTCGATCGTATAGCCCCTCAAACTACAGATTCATGACTAGATCACGACCTAACTTGGCCCAGGGTATACTAGTTTGCGTGCTATATATTAATGTGTGTGTGTGCCATATTGAAGCGTGGTCTGATGAGTTGCTCTTTATCAAGATCCAGGGTAGCCATTGAACCCATAGAAAAGCAAATTAATCATGATTTTGGTTTGAGTGTGGCATGTGCTTTTGAATCTGATAACATTAACTGTCCGCGCACCCTTAACGTCTTGTAGGATTTTACCCTACCGTCGGTGCGCGCGATTTTCAATCCCGCCAGCAAGGGTAGGGTGAAATCCTACAATTAACGTCGAACTCGAAGTAGACGGTGAGCCAGAAAAATAACCAAAGTGTAACTGCGATTAGATCTTGTCCAAATCAGAGTTATGGTGTAACTGTCTGTATACTCCGCATATCTGTGTATCTGTGTCAGTTGTCGGTAAGATCAAATGTGAATATGAGATCCTGCAGTGGAGCAAGCAAGGACAAAGTTATACCGGTTCGAACACAGACGTTACTCGGACGAGGACAACGATCTGGGCGTGGCCGCGGGGTTGCGGCCACACTCGCGATATTCTACATCCAGCGTACCATACTTCGGGAAATCACAGGACACTTACTGTACGTACACCATATGCAGTTCAATGACAAAAAGAGGACTTTCCAGACTTTCCAATTCCATATCGGGCCACACACACACACACACACACACA